>OZ016502.1:40568856-41168856 GCA_963966595.1 Physocephala rufipes | reverse complement strand
AATCAAAAGAACATTGTCGCGATGCCAAACATTACAATAAACAAAGTCTTGTGACTAGAGTTGAAGCACTAACACTTTGGCCGTTAATCATAATATGACTAACTAATTTCATGATTTGTAATTATTGTCAACAAACAATCCAGAACAATCAAAAAAGTGTATAACTGCGCTTTATTTTCAATTGATTTTTGACACTCAATCTCTCAAGTAATAAATAAACCCTTATGGCTTGGTAAATGTTCTATACCGCCAGTACATCTCGGAAATGCAGTACAATCACAAAAGTGGTAAAAACGTTTAAAAGATTATGTTTTTATGTTTTCTTTTATTCTATTAAACGTTCTATTAAACGCTTAAAATTAATTAAACATTTAATTAATGCCAATTAATACCTATCAAAAAATCGGATATTCAGGCATTGATGACTTTGTCAACAAAGCTGTAAAAATATACTTCTCCTCATGTAAATTTAACGGTTAATTGTCTATTATAATTAGAAAAAGTCGGCAAGTCAAAGTTGACATTTGTTTATATTCAGCAATTTAATTTATTCATCTGACTTCTGACGGACTGTGAACTTTTGATGCAAAAATGCATTTAACTTCTTATTAGTTAATAAAGCACTTTACGACAAAGCTTAATGGGCATCAGAGTCATTCATAAAGAAAGAAAAAACAAAAATATTAAAATTGAAATAAATAAATAAATCTAAATTTCAACGCGCTTCAAATACTACGAATGAATTCATTCCGTTGGAGAATCATTCGCGGTAACGTCCATCTTTCGAGCTGCATTTAAGGGACTTACTCTTCGTTAGAAGTGATTACTTTATGAAAGAATATTTTCTCAAATATTTAGCAGTTGTTTTCTTCTTGTTATCATTGAAATAAAAATGGAGTTTAATTTGGAATTTGATTTTAATGAAACTGAGCAAAGAAAAATCGTGGAACTCCGTCAAATGGTTTTGGGTAAGTACAAAATCAGTATTTTTTTTATTCTTCGAGGTCTGTTTATGAAACAAATATTGCCAGATTCGCCAGAGTTAGCCATTGGTACAGAAGATATTTTACTAACCAAATTTTTATATTGTACCGGATGGAATGTCGCACAAGCGTTTGGAAGGATTCGCATGTTTTATGATTTTAAGTGCGATTATCCCCAATGGTCTGCCCAACATCCGGTAGAATACTTTCGTGAGCAATTTCTAGAACTGCAGTCGAAGTTTATGATGCCACGCCCAGATCGAGAGGGACGGTTAATATGCGTGGCAAATCCAGGTAAGGTATGAGAGTCCGGTTTATTACAGATGGCATAATGACCATATACCCACTACTTGTATCCTTACTTCCGGCCCCCTTATGCAGTGGATGCTTTTGATCGTTATCCAAATTATTTATACGATAGTATTGAAATAGACGATTTAATCAGTGAAGCCTTTCTGCTCTTGCCCAATGTACAAAAGTATGGCATCACTTTAATTATCGATACGAACGGGTAAGTAAATTGATCAATATTAGTTCACCCTCGCGCTCATCCATTTTTTATTTTGTGGGCATTTTTTAGAGCCACCAAGACCACGCTGAAAATGCTGACCCCAAGCATTTCTCGTTTGGTGAGCATGAAAACTGATATTTTGCCCTTTACCAACCGAATTGTACACGTAATCCAAAAGGGAGTTATCATAAATGCCGCTTCGTCTTTGGTGATGCCGTTTATGAGCAAAAAGATCAGAGAGAGCGTAAAACTTATGATTTCGTCTTTTTCGACTTAGGTAAAATGTCATTAATATTTATAGATGTTTATGCATGATGGTAAAAACTTTGATAAATTGCGAAATATGGTCGGTTATGATCGTCTGCCAGGGGAATATGGAGGTCCGTCAACAAATGTACTTGATGCGAATATTTTATATAATTTTTTAATGCAAAATGCAGATTATTTGTTAAGATTACAAAGTTATGGAAAACGTGTGGAACTTAGTAAATAGAAAGAACAAACTTTTAGAAATAAAGTAAAACATTTTAACAATATAGACGAATAAAAAAACCGTGTATCGGCATTTTTTTAAATTTAAAAATTACGTAGCCCTGAAATCCCTGGATGATAAAGTGGTTAAGGAGTCACTGTAATCGATGACATAGTGCAGACACAGAACATCAAAGAGCAATTCACCCCGAGTAATAAGCTTAGCAAAGACAACAACATCACAGTCTGTCTTAGTGCAGACAGGCGCCCTTTAGGAATGTTATGTGTGGATGTGAATAGACTTAATTTCCGAGAGATGACGCCGCAAATGCTCAGGAGAAGAAATATTTTATAAATTTCGTTGTCAAGGTTTTACTAAATGACATCAACAAACCTAACAAAAACAGCCGAGTTGTCTGTTTGTTTATGCAGCTGTGACATTTAATAATGCACATCAAGAGTATCGAGACACTAATTTCTTTATAATAAAGAATATTTTTATAACAAAATAAACAAATATAGGATTAGAGAGATACTTCAATAAAACAAAATGTCCTCGAAAGGAGTTATTTGTTTTGATATATCGAAAAATGAGCGGTTCCAATTGTCGGACAATTACAAAATGTTGCATCGCAAAATCAAAACGCAGTGGAAGGTGGAACAGTAAGCTATCTACACAAGTTATTTTTATTGAAATTGATTTTAAACGTAATCAATTTTTCTTCAATCGCAGAAGCGATATTGAATTGACTGAGGATCGTTTGGCCCGTGTTCAAATTTTTGTGCTCGCCGGTCCTCAGAATCATTTTACCGAAGAAGAATTTCAGGTTTTAAAGGTTGGTTATAAGAAATAGTTCGCTAATAATTTCATACTCTTAACAAATGTATTTAATGTCATAAGAAATTCATTGAGAATGGTGGCAGCCTTTTGGTGCTGTTGGGAGAAGGCGGTGAGAACGCTTTTAATACGAATGTAAATTTTTTTCTGGAACAATATGGCATTTATATAAACAGCGGTAAGTCATAATTAGTATTTTTTTTTCGAAAGTCAAAGCAATACAAAAGGGTGTAAGAGCATTTTCAAGAAGAAGCAAAAAAAATGTAAATATTTTCCACAATTTAAATTTATTTCAAAGAAACAACCAACGTTAATCAACCGTACATTATGGTTGGTACGTTATAGCGACTCGTGGTCTATCCACTTCCAACCAAAATCACAAATCGAATTACTCAGACAATGTTCTATACAAAACATAATCATCTTTAACATACTCTTTTTATCATCTCTGAAGACACTGTTATACGTCCGCATTACTACAAAACGTTCCATCCTAAAGAATGTATTGTGGCCGGAGGCGTGGTCTGCGAATCCATGTGTCGTAAATTTCTGCAGTCATCTGTTGAAAAGCTTGATTACGATTTCAGCGATGAAAAATATAAGATTAATTTCCTTTTCCCATACGGTGCCACCTTGAATGTATCGGAGCCAGCAAACGTAATGTTAACAACTGGTCCTGCCGTCTATCCGTTCAATCGTCCATTGGCGGGCTATTATTGCGGTGGCCAACGTGACGATAGCGTTGGTAAAGGCAACAACAATAAAACCAATATTGATGATAACAGCACTTGTTCGAAAATGCCTCAAGGAAAAATATTAGCCATTGGTTCAGGCTATATTTGGCACGATAAATACTTAGCAACTGATAAAACGAACGATGCAATGCTCGAGTATTTTCTTAAATTGCTTGGTGATGATGATGTTAAATTCACTCATTTGGATTTTAATGATGTCGAGTTGAATGACAATAAGACTTTCGACGATATATCGTTCGTTTCCGATATACCTAAGGCATGTTTAATCGACTCATTGCGTGGGGAGATGCCGGCTGATTTTAAGCAAATGTTCGATATGTCGCTTTATGCTTTGAGCAATCGCTTACTGAAGGATGTCATCGAGGTGTATCAGCAGCTAAATGTCAAATATGAACCGCTTAAGATCATTAAACCACAATTCGAGATACCGTTGCCACCGCTCCAGCTTGCGGTAAGTTTATTTTGCTTTCGTAGCAAAAGTATTTGCGGCAGAATGTGAAATAGGCGGTTAATTGAATGTCTCGTAAAGTGACAAAATTTGTCACACACAATTATTATCAAAACCGTAAGAGAGTTCTTATCGCTCCTAATGTTTTATCGTTTGCTCCCATTTTTTACTGTTTACTACTATTACTACTACTATTTTTCAATATCTATCAATTTTTATTAGGTGCGGAATCATAATAATTTCTTAATCAAAATTTATTTCTATCCACTATTTCATTAAAAAGACTTTCATTTTCAGACATTTCCTCCAATTTTCAGCGAACCATCCGCTCCCCCTCTTGAGCTATTCGATCTCGATGAAGTCTTCAGCGCAGCACGTACCCAATTGGCTCAAACAACCGGAAAATATATACAAATTCTACAAAATGAAGAACCCGATAAACCTGTTGTGGCAAAGGAATTGGAAAATTATATTAAGGAATGCGGTTATATCACAGGAATTGTTTCAGAATCGGGAAATATGCCTGTTTATGATATTTTAAACATAATTGCCATGCAGATTAGCAACTATCGACCGTATTCTGATGAATAATGAAGAAACAACAATTCACACAGTAATCGAAACAGCGATGAAAAAGGATGGATTAAAGATGACACAATATTTTGAAGGATTCCTCTAGTTAAGCGGTCGTAAACATATCAAAATGTAGAGTGTTGAGAAATAAAATTTGTAGGAAAAAACTATAAAATTGTTTATTTATACGTCTAGGTTTTGAAAATGATTGAAAATTCAAAAAGATTGTGTTAATGTCAGTGCCATATTAATTATCGTGTACTAAACTTAAGGACATAGCATTAAGAAACAGATAGCAATAAATAACGAGTTGCAAATATAAGAAGGCCCGTAAAAGTCTCACTACAAGGAGACTTAAAAGTCCCTAAAAAGTCTTGCTTGTAAACCATTACGTGTAGTATGCTTGACCATTAAAACTACATACCATCAGCAAATTATATAAAAGTAAGGAAACGGTTTAAAAAGAAATATTCATCCATTCCTTCCTTACTCTAATTCTACAAAAACTTGTCACACGTTCGAAAATTTTGTTGATCGTTGCTTAATTTTAGTGAATTTCTTACGTTATGATTACTCACGTATGGTAATTTTTGCTTGAAACCCAACTACTGCAAGACAAGTCAGGAATGTGTAAACAAGCTGTAGACTCGCTTGCGAAGGAGGAGTCAGCAATAAAATGTGCAAGACTTGGAAGTTTACGAGGTAACATGATCGAACTGGAACAGCCTGACTGTTAAAAAAATCGCGTTAGGGACGTTAGCCGAAGAGGAAGACCTATAAATGATGATGAAAGTAAAATTTATACGATAAGTAAGGAATAAGAAATGGTTAAGGTTTTAAATTTTACTGATGTTTGTTAGACAAAATAGAAAATCATTAAATTTAAAAAATATATACGAAAGCATATTAGTTTATATAAAAAGTGCTGTGCAACAGTTTTAAATATTTTAGTATAAAGGTAATTTTTTTTCGTTGATCCGCTACGTTCAACACTCAAGGGTTATTTTCTCCTCCTCACGAAATTCTAAACCTGTGTGAAAATTAGAAATCAGTAAAGAAAATTTATTTCTATAAATTAATAAATATCTCTGACAAATATGAATGATCGGTAATAATTTATATCACGAGAACTGAAATCTTTCTTTGAGGTATTACAAGGTCACGTTTTTTCATTGTATAAACAAACCAAATAATATTCTCGAAAAGAAAGATCTTAAAAATAACTCCATTTCAATTCACTTCTACTTGGGGCTCCTGCCCCTCAAACAAACCATCTCTTCGTCTTCTTCTTTCACAAAGCCCAAAATTGACACAAATGGTATCAATTAATTACTTAGTTGCAAGACGTGGTGGCGTCACAATCCCGATAAACATCGAGAGTATTCACACCATCTAAAAGTACGCACGTATTACGTTATACGTGCCCCTTCACAAAGCACTGAGCCAACCGTCGTTTTTCTCAAGTGTTTGTGGTGCGCGTATCTCATAAGTGTTACAAATTGTTTTACTAATTATTTGTTGAATAATTTTACCGCATTAAATTAATTCCAACGCATTCAAGTAGGCTTTTTTAAAAAAAAACAAGGGTGAACAATTGTGTACTTCTTCTCTTTCTTTTTTGATGCCAGTTTTGAAAAAGGGTCTCAAATTCCTAAGTTATTTTTTTTTATTTCCCATAATTGTTTTTTATTCCAGAAATACAAAATTCATTCTAAATATTTCATTAATATCTCTAGGGAAACCTAAAAAGTAATCGGTTGCGTTAATTGACATTATTTTTTAAATCGCGGAGGAAATGTTGAACAAAGTATTTTTCCCATTGCGGGGAAAATTGTGTCTCCAGAGATTTCTTTGATTGAGACATTCTTTCGCGGTTTGAATCCTCAAAGGAGAATTTCATCCTAGTTTCGGAGAATTTCATGGAACCAACTGTTCAAAATCGTCATTTTGTAACGAAAAAGATAAAAATGTGAATATCGCTTAAAAATTCTGCTTACTTTATAATATTTTTAATAACGTTCTCCCGCCATTTGAGGAAATTTCCTATCGATTGGTGCAATAGAAATGTTTTTGGCGGAAACCTATGTCTGTGCTCCACCACGCCAAGAAAAAGGCTTTTATTTCTAAAATTTAGAAGTGAGAATTACGAAAAGACTTTTAAAACGGAAATCACAGAATAATTTTTATCGATGGTTTCTAAAATAACTTTTATTTCATAACTCTTAATTCTCAAAAATAAAAGTTCTCGCTCAGAAAATTTATTTATAAAAGTCTAAAATAACTCCTAGATTTTAACTTTTCGAACAAGAAGTTATCGACTACTTTTATGAGCGAAACTTTGGGATATAAAAGCCATTTTCTAACACCGTTTTTAAACACCAGAAAATTTAAACCAAAATAATGTCAAAACGTTGACCCACTTCAAACATTTATCAACGTACGTGTGTATAGAGTATTTGTTTTTAAACCCGAACGCGGTTTGCGGCCTCAGAATTATACATTTCCATACAAAATATGCGAACGTCAGACTGTAAATAGATAAACAAATAAAATGATGCAGGGGCAAGAACAAGAGCAGCTGATAGGACTTGAAGCACTTGAAGTTCTTCGCCTTCTCCTAACTAACGACCACGAATGATGTTGACTTGACTGATGAAGAAGTGTGGTGGTTATTAATGATAATGGCGATAAAGATGATGATGTTCTTTATTAGCTTGAGGGTAGCGATTATACCTTTTTGCTTTTAATTAATTCGACTGAAGCTCGTTGACTTCGATGTTCTTTCCAACCAGCAGCAGTTTTCATTAAGAAAACAAAAGAGAGCGAATTATAATGAAATCAATTCAAACCACTTTCAAAATTGAATAAATATTTGTCTGAATAAAATGTGAAAAAGTTAGATAAATATTATCCGTATAATTAACAAACCCTATTGCACGGAATTCCAGGATGCAGAGAGGAAGGAAATGTGGAAAGGAAAATGTGAGGAGAACATGGGGGAAATGTTTATTAGAAATGGGAAAATGTTTACTTAGTAGTAAAGTCAGCAGCTGTTTAACGCTAAAGTAACAAACGCGTACTCGACTCTCAATGAAGTTATAAATGTTCAAAGAAATCACCGAGTTCCACTAATGGAAAACCACCTAACATAAAATTTTCCCACTTCTCTTTACTCAAACCTCTGGGAACATCTCTTGACCATGATGTGACAGACGCCAGCCTGATTGAGTCTCAATATGTCGTTTTCGAACCCCGATACTAAGCGACTCTTTGTGTACTTTCTTACGCCTTCGTGCCCGTTTGCCTGCGTGCACTGAAGCCTTGTTTGGAAAGCCATGTCGGTTAAGGTTTACGAAGGGTTTCCCTCAAATGAAAGCAACTGTTTGATGTATTGTAGTAAAAAAGGTTAAAAGAAAGAAATGGCTATCAGAAAATTGCTATAAGAAAAAATGTCACTTGTTTTTTTTTTGTCAGGAGTATTTGTATTTTGGATTAAAGAAATGCACTCAAGGTTACTTCCTCTTCAGAGTATCAGATTTCCATAAAGAAATAACTGAATAGTTGTTGCAAACCATCAAGAAACTACTTGTTCCCAGCAAGCCTGGTTATCAAACGAACCCAATCGAAAAAGAGCAAAACAACAGAAAAAAACGAAACACTGAAAAAGAGCAAGATAAATAATTTTTAGGTTTAATAACCAAGGTGAAATGCATCTACGTAAGGAATTCATTCATTTGTAGAAATATTCATTCATTCTTTCTCAGAAAACGTTGCCACGGAAAATAAGCATCCTGCATTATTGTACCCACCTCTCTGCGACACAGCCGGGACCACAAATACCCTGGAGAACAAGAAGCAGAAAATGGAAAGCGAGGAATAATTATTACTTCGCATTTCCTTCTCCTGTAAAGGTAGTACACAAGAGGTGCTTCTGTTTTAGTAATAGACTGATAGCAATTGCTTCTGATAATTATATAATTTTTTATTCTCGTGCGGTTCACTCCTCCATGATTAAAATAATTCACTTAATATATCTAAAATCATCTTACATTTGTGTAGATTATGTGTCTGTGTATACCTTACTGGTGATGTTTGTGTCTGGAAATGTGCTGCTGTTCAGTAAGCATTCATGTCGAAGAAATAGCCCAAATCCTTACCTGAGAAAGATGTTCGCATTCAGTAAACCTTTTAATTTACTTCAATATATCATGAATATGCTCAATGTATATAAAAAATATCATGTTTTTCAATCTCTCAAAATATGTTTTAAATAATTTTTAAATATCGCGTTTATACATTGTAAATAACAATCTTAACACTTGCACACTACTCTCAAAATTTTAAGCAATTCATGATAAAAATTCATCATAATGATTGACGATAAATATACGAGTAAATGGCGGATGATTTATTTTGGTTAATAGAGATTTTCTCAGTACTTTAACGAATTTAAGGATCGTCCTTCCTGTCATTCTGCTGTAATTGGCGTTTTATTTACCCATGACGCCCATTTTAGGGAATATAATCTAAACATAAAGTGCTCCCTTAGTCAAATTGCAATTTTAGTCAAGAAAAAACAATTATTTACTCATTTATTTTTTCATTTATCAATTTATTTATTTATAATCGTTATTAAATAGTACACATATTTAACTAAATTAAAAGCAGTATAAACTATGGTTTATAACTCTAAACTTTATAATAATGATTTATAACTCGTTAATTATAATTATTTAAAAATTATATCTGTGTACATAATTATAAGAATTACGTGAGAAAATTATGAATTTCATACATTAAGAATCACATGAGTATGAAATCTGTTTAAGGTACGAATATCTGAAAAAAACTACACGAAACTTATACGAAAATGTGTACGAAACCTTTCAAAGGGCCTTGATGAACGGTATTAAGTTATACAGTCGACGGAAAATATGGACAACATATGACTTAAAAGGTTCAGTTAAAGCCAGATCTTAAATTGGACAATTACTTTATATTCGGTGGCAGAACTTCCTTAAAAGACTTCCACAAAATTCGGTAGAAGATCTCAGCATAGTTATAGACAACAATAAAAACATTACCAAATATTTCAATAAATACCAATCTGCATAACAAATTAAAGAAATTAATTTCATTTTAATTTTTTAACTGAGCTTAACTGCGCTTCTTTCATTTTTATGATGGCAATCTGAGGAATCCGCGCTCATTTATTAGTATCGTTAATGTTGGCGTTAGTGTTGTTGTTGTTGTTACTGGCGTTGTTTTACTGTCAACCAGGTGACAAATCTTCTTCCGTGTGCATGTCGCTGCTGCTGCCGTGACTGCAAAATACTTTGCAGTCGACGCGTCACAACAGTCGGGATACCCACAACGTGGTGCTTGCACGGTAGAGCTGACTGCCTCTATTGCAGTTGTTCGATGGTGATGTTGTTGTGGTGATCGTATTTGTTGCTGCTACTTTGGTGTTTGTATTCAATGTATTGTTGTGATTTAAGTTGTAGCTTTAGCGTCTGTTCTGACACTTTAGGGCCCCCCGAGGTCATTATCAACACACACGACAAATTGTTGCATTGCGTGATGATCGTTGTTGGCTTTTTCCTCTTCGAAGCGTGAATATCCTTTGGAAATTATTACACTTAGTTTTTTTATTTTATTATGTGGTTGCACGATATCGTATCATGATTTGATATTTCGAGAGGTTTTTGGAGTTTGAGGAAGAGGTTTTCAAGCTTAATTTTTTCATCGAAAATTTGGGATTTTAGTATTGTTCAACGATTTTTGAGTTATTTCTTATTAAGCATATGAGTTTTTAATGATTTAATACATGTAATAATAAAAGGTATTTGAGCCTAAATTGTTGAGCATATTTTCATCCTCTCGGTTTCGAGACTTCGAGTTTCAGCCTTCAGTGTCTTTTTGCGTTTTATTCAGAAGAATTTCGGTTCTTGTCTATTCATGAGAACGGAAATAGACACTAAAGATCGCCCTTCGACGAAACCGGTTTGCCGCAAAACCATATTTGACGAGAGGTTACTGAAAATCTTTCCCAACCTTGTAGACCGAAGGAGTCTCTAAGGACTTCAAATTTTCTTTTGGAAGACACTATGCATCACCTTTATAAATATAGAAGAGCACAAAAAGACTGAGAAGAAACCAATACCACATATTTTACAATAGATATAGTGGTGAGTGGATATGAATTATAGCCAACTGATTTCTAGCGATCCCATAAACGGTATTACGAATTTTTCCTTCCTGCCGTTTATTGTTATCAATTTTTAAATTAGTTACATTTTAACCGTTTCTTCGTCCCACAAGTTTTGTATTACAGCACGTACCCGCCGCCGACTGCATGTTTTATCATTCATTCATCGTTGCTTTCTTCTTTGCTTTTATGACTGACAACGTTGTTATTGTTCTCGTTATTGTCATTGTTCAGACATCTAATGTCTTACAATAGAAACCGCAAAGTCAGCAAGCGTGTCAGTCTGAAAAAAGAAAAATCAAACAAAGATAAAACAAAATTAAAAACAATTCTAACAAACCATCATATGATAAGTCACATCTTTTAACCGGCAAGTAATACAACACAAACAAAACACAATTGCAATCATTGCAATCGTCAACAGATTGTCATCACAATGAAACTTCGTTCTATTTAATGCATCGTGGAATAGAAGCCATTTTTAGATTTGGTTTTCTAGGTTGTTTTCTTAGCTTTGTCTTTGTGTAATTTGACGTGTCTAACTCATTCTTACAAAGTGGATTTCTCCATATGTGCGTTTTGTAAATAGATATTAACTCGTTGGCCTCGCACGCTCCAGATGATTATAAGAATTTATACTCGTATTCATAAACGTGTGTGTCGATGCATCCAGGTGTGTTAAAAATTTGGACATATTTTTTGCAGTCATAATCATTTATGCACAAAATGAGGAGTCAAGCCCACGTATCAATAAATACGAAGCAATAAAAGAAGACTCTTATGTGGCGGCGCAGATCGAAGTTTAATCAGCTGTCGTTTTAAGTCTTAGCCTTAGTTAGACTAATGAGTTAACGACTTAATCCATAGAAGTAGATGAAGTGAATTAATGTTCAGTCCTGTGTTTCTGGATTTCGACATAACTTTCTCCCTAAAAGACATTCTCTTGTTTGCCGAAAACTATTTGATATAAATAAATTTATATAATATAGGAATATGTCAAAAAAGTCGAATAACACATCGATATATTCTGATAATCAGAGGAAGGTTTATTGCGGTATTGTCATACCCGATAAATTACCCACCGATTACTTTAAGCTCTAATGGGAGCAATAATTTTCTATTAACCTTTTCAAAAAGTAATCCGGAATGGTTCTAAGCATAGATGGTGAATATAACAACAACAACAACTACTACTACTACTACTACTACTAATGCTACTACTTCTTCTTACATTGTCAGTGCGATGGTGTTTTCAACGAGTTCTTAGCGCGACTGGAAGGTATTGAATCTTACCTTCATCACCTCCGAAAAGAATGATTTTTCGCGAAACGTTGTAAAATGTTGCTAAAGTTTTCAAAAACTTTAACCATAAGAAATTGCTTATAATGATGTTAAGTAATTTGTGATAGCTCCTTTGTTTTTGTATTCATTGTCATTGCATATAGAAATTAATTTTGTTCGTAAAATACCTTAAGATTCCAAGAAACAAATAGGGAATGTTGAATTTTGATTTCACCGGTCAGTTTTGTTAACGAACGAGCTTTATAATCAACTATTAGTCATTTTAAAAATGATGCACCATTCTATCAATGCTTTTATATGGCTTTTAGTTGGCTTTGGGATTTTAAGGCTTTAAAGTGTGGAGTTTTAAAACATTTTTAAAACGTTAACCAAAGATTAGGCTATGCAGCATATAATTAATTAAAAATGGATATGAGAAATATTTGATAAGTTAGTGAAATTAATAATTCTATAACTTTGAAAACTAATAAACCTTTATCTTTCACAATTCATGTCCAAACATACAGACCATCCAAACTTGTGTTACCTTGACAATATCTTATCAACTTAACAATAAACGTTATTGGCTTCCAGGACGGTCATTACAAGATCATTGACGACCACCTTCATATCCATAAAAATACAACAACAAGAACAGAGATAACTCCAGCATCAGCACGCAATAACAAATCGTCCATCGTCCAAACAGAAATGAAAGAAAAACCTTTCATTTAACACGTCAGCAAATTATCGAAAATGCATAAATATTAAAACTTTGTTGTTGGTTTTATTATAGCGCAGTAACAACTGCAGTCGAATAAGGAAACAGCAACAATAATAGTTTCAATAATGATAACAACAATAACAATAAAAAGGCAATAAAAGCAACAACCCTAAAAACGCTATAAAACGCGAGAATATTTAAATGTCTTACCAACAAAACCGTCGAAGCCATTCTCGAACAAGCAGCGTTTTTTCAAAACAAATGCGCACCGAACTTACTATAAAACAACTTGTCGTACACGATTCTTATCTGTTGGTGTGGCGAATGGCTTGTACGATCATTTCTCCTTTTGTAAAACCACTCGTTTATCTGATCCCTATTGCCCGATCACTTAGAACTATAATTTTCGTTGCGGTTGTGACGTTGTCCTCGTTGGATTTTTTAGAGGAACACTTCGTGTTAATTAGGGATATTTTAAATATAGAAGTGTCACGGTGAAATTTGTTTCGCTTCAGCCACAACGACTTGCAATAACCACCAATAATTCATATAAAGTGCAATGCAATGTCAGAAAAAATCCTTTGATTATCAGCAATACTTCGGGAGTACAAATGTCCTGTTAGACGACTGGCTTATCACACGCGATAGGATGTTATTGAAAAACAAATTGTATCAAACCTAAGCAATATTCAGGAAGGATTTAATTCTGTCGAAGTGTTAACAACGCAACAAACTAAAACTCATCAATTGATGCTCTAAGTTTATGTCAATCGCTTGACTATACATTTTCGCTTGATTATACAGATAGCCCCTCAGCCATAAAAAGCCTACGTTACCAGAATTTGTCATAAAATTAGCTCAAACCAAACTGAGTCCTATACTCACTCTCATGAAAAGTGAGTTTATATTCGAAACGAGGATAATCGAAAACTGGAAAACATACATTTAAAGAAGATATAAAATACCAATTGATGCGATATCAGACGGATTAGGCTGACGGAGGTAAATTCTCAGATTTTATTTCGGTAATACTGATGACACATAAGTGATCACGACAACGGTGATCCTTGCCTTACTGTAAAGGGGATTATTACATGCGATTGTGTTTTATACGCGTTGTTAATTCTACAAACTTTCAAATTTCTCCAACAGCTTCTTCCAAAAAATCAACTCATGCGCTTTATGAGAATAAGCCTTTTATGTAACATTATTTGACTTTATTTTGTTCTCCTTTATTTTACTCAATTTTACTTTATTTCACTTTAATTTTCTTTATTTTAAATTATTGCTTATAAATTATTTTACCTTACTTCAAAGTTATTCTAGCTTATTTTCCCCAACTAGTCAATACTATTCTCTTTAGTAGATACGTACCTTACAGTCAGAAATGTTCGTGGTTCTCTCACTTCTATTGTTATGACATTGTGAATATAAACCTCCCATCCGTCTCGAATGGTACAGAACACCCTGTATTCGTGTGTACTAATTTAGCGAACTGAAATTCAAAAAAACTATATTTGACAACTAGAACCTCGAAAGAATTTTGATATATCGCTATACACTAAGTGCTATTTCGTCTACCTGTAGAAATCGTTTTTCGTGAGAATATTTTATAAGAATTTTTCAGACCGATATTTAAATAAATTTGTCATAGAACTCGTCATTTATCTGCCGGCCATAAATTGACATGATATTCTAGTGAAAATACAAAATACTATGTAAATTATGAAGTTCATTGCATTATAAAATTTTAAACCTTTCTTCGTAAATTGAGTAAATTTCTGCACATGATCGAGACCTAAGGAGACGAATAAAAAAGAAGAATAAAAATTGATTCCGAAAAGTAAAGTTTGGCAAAGAATCTAGCTCTGGATAAGGGTAAAATGCTGGCCAAGAATACGAAAAGGGTCTGCCTGCAAGTTCGCTCCGTCTTCATCAGAAATTGACTGACTTTAGGAAGAAGAACAGATGCACAATACACAAGATTTGTTGGCAACGTCGCGACAAAATTTTTTATACCTACAAGGACGTGTAGGTAGGTATTCGATTTTTGTTGTTGATGTTTTTGTTAATTGTTTAATTGGGCAAAAAAAATTCGTTGAATTTTAGATCCAACAGAGCGTTCAACTGTTGCTTAAGTTTTGTGAATATTGGAAACGGGACAGAGGGCGGCGGTGAATATGATGATGTTGTCAAAGTTATATAGGTTGCTATACCTTCTCCAAACACCTCCATTTCAGTCTCGATCTCCCGTTCACGATCATTTTTTTTAAAACTCTCAGTCTCGTTTTTTCATTGAACATTTCAATACCTGGCGCTGGATATCATCCAAATTAAGCCTGTTTTCTGAAGATTGTTTAGTAGTATGCTTTTTCTACAATATATCCCGATCCTTGCTGATCATTAACTAGGTAGATTACACACATAGCCTTTGCTGGTAACAAGAATGAGGACTTGTTCATGAGAAGTTTATTCAAGTGTAACTAATCCATGGTGACACAATGTTGTTCGTTTCAGTCTTAGTCAGATACCGTTAGGCAATCGAACCCTTTAATGATAATATTTTACTAGCAAGTAAGAACGCTATCTTCGGTTAGGTTGAAGCTTATATGTACTACACGAAGCGGGGGTGGGTTACTCTCACTGCATCATCGTTCTTCTCAACTAGTCTTATATGATATTGTAGAACCGTCAGGGAACTGCAGAAAAATCAAAGAATAACAATATTAAACAAATCATTTCTAAAGATTTTAGTCGCAAACTACGAGTTTACAATCTAATATACCAAAGGTTGGTTTCAGGTTTTTCTCAACGCGTTGTTTTGTGCAATAACAAAACGATATTTACCTTGCGGATGTAGGGTGAACAACTTTGATTGTATGTTCACCAGACCATAAGGGACTAGACGAGGTAATAACGATTAAGTTTCTGAATTGTTTTGAATGCAACATATGATACATGTTTAAGTTTTGGCCTAACAGAACCAAAATTCTTCTACAGATTGGATGAAATATTTTAACTGTCAGTTTTTTGATTCGACTACTGGATTGTCTGACGCACATAACGTTCAAGCATTTAACATTTAATACGTTTCTCGGACTATGCAAATTTTTAGAAGTTTCCGAGGTATTTTAGCACTTTTTTCACTCAGCACTATAATAGTATTTTAGGCAAAATTCGAGTAATAAATGCAGAAACTTCTGGATTTATATCTTTATCTTGATGGTATACAATACAATAATGCTTCCTCTAGAGCACAACCAGATTATCGAGTCCTTTGCTTTGCGAAGTAACACTAAGGTTTCTCCTCAATTAAATGTGGCTTTAGAGAACAAACTGCCTAATTTGTGCAAGTTAAGTCAAGGATGCAAAATCCTGTAATCTGTTTTGTATTATTAAGAAAAAACCATGAAGGACACTGGAAATTGATTAGTGACCGATATCAGTTCGATGCCAAATATCCGACATACTTTTTGCAATCAAATGAGTTTTATTTTGAATAATAAGACAAATTATTTTATTTTTCTTTTTGTTATATTGGACTTAACATTATCAAGAACAAATAGTAATAAATTACTCTTCAAATCATTCATAGTAATAATATTTAGGTTTGAATTAAAAATTTAATTAAGACTTCACAGTGTTTCCCACTTCTAATCTAAGTAGTCCTTTAAGTGATAGAGCTTTCAAGAGGTCACTTTCCTTAGTGACCCCATTAGTCTTAATTATGATAATTCGAATTACAAATTCAACAAACACCAAAAGCACAGCTTGGTAAGAAAAAGGGAATGATAAGAAAGCAACAACACTTGATAGTGTAAAAGGAGCCTTACTCTAAGAACAACAACAACTACGGCTATGACCATTAAATCCATTATAATTTATTTTGGTTCTGTTTTTTTTCTTGTTTTGAGTGTTTTATCTACAGCAAATATTTGAGCAGCCATTTTGAATTGCCCAGTTGCCCACGATTTGACCCCGTAACTACGATTGTATATTGACACTTATATAATGCCACTCTTGGTGGTGGTAACGATGCTACCACCCTCAGCATACCATTGGTCTTCTTCTATTATACTGATGGAATGACGTAAACAGAGCATGCGCGGAATTAATTTCGTAGCAAAAAGCACTCAATTTTTTGCTCAAACAATATTGAAGATGCGGGAGGGAATGATAGAATGAGGAAAACACAAATCTTCGATTACCAAAGTAAATTTAGTTTGACTTAAAGCATAGAGTAAGAAATAACTTACTTATGCTTCTTACTCTATGCTTAAAGATACACGCTTAAATCAATTTTAATAAATTTCGAATAACATTTGATAATTTTCTTCGTTGCCCCAAAGCGAACTTTAAAGTTACGACCGAGTACAATTTAACCAACGCAAACTTTGCTTTATAGATAGAGTACACTATAATAATTATAAAACTTAGTATAATGAATACATTTTTTAATGTTTTAGGCAGCAAATACTTCAGCAGTCAACAATTTTCTAAAGCTTTAGTAAATGAGAGCGTACCTTCACTCTAGTCGTGCATATTTGAAGAAATACTTAACCGTCGGCATATGCTCACATAAATGCCACTGCATGTACGTGTAAATGGATCGAGAGCGTCTGACCATCAGCCCTTCCTTCCATTAATCTGCATCAACAACGTCATCGGCAATTCGCTCTTACAAAGTGTTGTTTTTGTAACGCAACACATTCAGCTTTTGCCCTCTCCTTTAACCTCCTTTCTTCCTTTAACCGTCATTTGCTCTTGAATATGCGTTGGTTTTGCATACACGTACCCGTAACACGGCCATGTTATTAAAACTGACGGATTTCCGAGTCATTAGGTAAAGTTATTTATGGACCACCATCGTTGTTAAGCTACTTATTGAATATTGTCATTATTGGCGTTATTGGCATCAGTCAAGTTATTGAAGTACTGAAATTCGTCGTCTTCGTCTTTTTTCTTCGTTCTTGTCGGGGATTATTTTCATATTATTATTCGCTCGGGCTTATTTGAGCAATCGGTTCCATTGGTGTCGGTGACAAGTTCAAACATCAAGTGCAGACAAGAGTACCAAATCGGGAGCTTTGAAAAATCATAGAATGATATTACGAGATGCATAAATACTTACCTATTAATTGACAATCATCAAATGTCAAAGCAACCAAAAATAACCAAAAATCAAACAGTTTCTTCAAAACTTATAAAAAGGACATTTTAAATGAAATGTAACTGAAACACAAACACAAAATGAATTACTACCTCAAACAGATACCAAGAATGTTTCCAAAACTATTTTAAGTAAAACAACAATTTGAAAAACGGAGGAGAGGGGTGAAGCAAACAACGATTATTGGCGTTTGTCTCTGAGATAACAAAATAATTTAGTCCTAATTCGATTGGTATCACTCTCGGTATCGGTTACGACATGTTGCTGCCACGCCGTTTATGTCGTTCTCTTACCATTCATCGTCATCGACGTCATAGTTGCTATCGCGCATGTGTGTGTCATTCACACCACAAATTGCTTTCTTGTTACGTGTCCGTATCTGATCTTGCTTAGATTTCATTCGTGGATAAGACTAGATGTCAGAAAAGTCTCTCGATTTTTCGTTAAGATTGTTTCATTCGTTTAAAACATTTTGATTTTTCATCGATTTTTTTGATGCTCAACCACAATTTAAGGGATAGGTAGAGCAGAGGATAGGCCTAGAAATTCAAATGGGCTCCAGAAACATATGTGTATAATAAAAATGAACGTTTATTTCTTTGTTTGTTTTATTGTTTAATAGTTTTCTTAAGAAGAATGGTCTCAAGAATGATCTCAAGTCTTTGTACTTTGGTTATAAGTATGGGTGCAAATCATGTAGGAAGAGGATGGTAGGTGTCTTTTTCGATATATCAATTTTGATGATTATGCGCAGACGATCTCATCAATAGTTTTTCCCTCTAGAGACGCTGTTTGCTGACAGTTTTTTTAAATGCATCTTTTTTATAATTGTAATTAATTAATTCAATTAATTTTTATCTAATTTCAAATTAATATATCGAGAAATAATTGCGTCTTAAGCCATAATTTCTATTTGTTTAAGTTTTCACAATATCATTATCATCACTTTCATATTCAGCTGATAAACTGAGTTTTATTGTAATTATTATTATCATGGTGGTCAGTCCAACACCGGCGCTACTTTCATCATAAATCATGTGATATCGCTCGCCTACAAAAAACGACCAAGAACTTAAAAATACAGAACGCAAAGAAGGAAATGGTGACAAAAACCAAACTGTTAAGCCCAAAGGCTATAAACATTTTATTTGTTGTTTATTTAAGAAACACATCACAGCATGCGGTCACGTGACATATTCAGCATTTCACGATCGGCCTGGGTAAGGGTCTCGGAATAGCATTCATTCTCTCCTCGCCATACCAACTTACTCGCCTTGTAAAAGAGTTACGTATAAGAAAAGGTGTTTGTTGCTTTTTATACGCGTCTTAGGGTTATCAACGCGGGTTTCCGTACCGCGTCTTTTTCTCAATTTGTTTTGGTGGTCTTTGGTTCATCTTTTTTTTAATGTGCAACAATAAAGAAATTGATTTTAAATTAATTAGTTGACAGTTTAAGTGTTGTTGCTAGTGTTGTTGTTGTTGTTGTTACGACCTGGCGATGTCGTAATTATTAAGCGAATGTCAGAAGTTAAATAATAAAGGCTTTGTTTTTATTATTACGAGATATTTTTTATATTTCTGACAAAAGAATTCTGCTGGTATAACTGATGAATTCGATAAGCAGAACAAGAAGAAAAGAAAGTATTGCATCGAGGATAAATTTTGTAACTTTTCATTCATGCCAAATATTCCAGAAATATTTTTTAAACTTTTTATTCCAGAAATATTTTTTTAACTTTAATGAATTTAAAAAAATTTCATTATTGCATGACACAAGTTCGTAGTTCGGGAGTCTGTAGGACAAGCAGTTGTTGATTAGAGGCTACATTTTTTGCGGTCCTGGCTTTGGTCGTTAACGACCAAGATCGAGAATATCGACAATATTGTCTTCGATGAGAGTGGGCAATGCTTTCTCTGATGGCTTATGCAATTACTTTAATATCTGTTTCTCAAATTAGAATTAATTTTTATTTTTTCTCGAATTTAGAGAATTTTTTCTCTGTTCTATTTCCTTGCATACTTGTGCAATATTTCACAACGATCTTAGGGTTTTCATTCGTCATAATTTCCTAGTCCCGAACACCAGCCTATAATGGGTGATTAGATCGCTTGAAAAATAGTTTATAGAATTGTTTTAATGGCAATTTGAATATTTCTAAAGCTTGAAACTTTTAATTATGATTGAAGAATGATAAATTACACTCAGTTTGATTTACTTAACTTTAAGAGTGTCTGCAAGAATACATGCATTCATCCCCATTCGTGGTGTCCATTCCTGATGTCGTGGCAATAGAAATATTGAAGTCGCTGAATGACCCCGGTGACCATAATGTCACCCACAGAGCTGTGATTACCGCGTTATGGACCTTTTGATTATATTAAAAAAGTTTGATTATAGAACAAGAAATCTAACAAACTTGGAAAACATTTTTAAAGGTAATGATTAAGTTAAGCGTGCGAAATGATGATCAGCTTGATTTGACCCCCTATCTTGTATAGAATAGCTTCATAATGTAATGGGCAAATGAAGCCCAAAATTTCAAACAGTATTCATTTTCAACGATTCTAAAAGACACTGAAAGAATAACATAAAGGGGATTTGTTTGTATTCATTAAGTACCCAAACTGATATAAAATTAGAACAAAAGTATATTGACCGAAGTGTTTTACAATTGTAGAGGAATAAAACGAGGAATGTGCTAATTGAAACTAAAGCAAGGAATATACAAATCCCACCTCGTTATTAAACAAATATAATAACAATAATAGTTATTATTATAACAATAAATACTAATAATAAAGAGTCAATTAACTAAGCAAACAACACATCGTGAAAATAAATAATATATAGGTAGAATAAAACTAAAAAACACAAAGGATTGTGGTGGTGTCGTTCCCTTCGGTGCTTGTAATAGCTTAATGCATAGAGTAAGATATAAATCTTCATTTCTTACTCGATACTAAACGCATTTGCAAAAACATCAGGAAAACACTCAATTGTACCGAAGCTCTTAAAATGCTCAAAGAGAGTTGGAAAACTGAGAGTATACGGTATAGGAGTCTAACAAATCCAACCAAAACTACCATCGCCACCAAAGCGATCATAACCACAATCACATTCGCAACCCAGAGAGTAGAAGAAAGGAAAGCAACATAAGCAAATTCAAATGTGACAGCCGTGACAGCAACAACTGAGCAAGCTTACAACAGCAGTAACACCAACGACGACAATCAACAACGAGAGCTAAAGCAACAGTGACAACAACAACGAAATGGCACCGTACACGAGATCAATCCGACAACCAACAAGAACCAACAGACTAAAAACAACGAGTAACCGACTCAACCAAATACAACCCAACAACAACAACAAGCACCATTTCAGGCAGCTGGGCCGCTGTCAAGCCCACTCTGCGCGATGCCCACGATTGCGATAACTGAGTTGATAACGCAAAATGTTCAGGCAATGGCAATCCAGTTAGCATGCATGCTTTTTGAGATATAGTACAATAAAGGCTATCCGGACGGTAGACTGCGGCAGACGATACGGTGATATTTTAATAAAAAAAGGACAATATTTCTCTTGTTATTGGCCTCTTCTTTCTACATCATTTTATATATGTTTATCGTTCTTTCGTTTATACCACTGACATAGGCAGTAATCGCGTGTATGTCAACATTTCAGAAAAATGTGTCAGCGCTGACAAATTATACGATATGTCAAATTTATTAGTTTAAACGGTCTATAAAAATAATATCGTGTTGAAATCGAAGGAAAGAAGCCGTCGGTCAAGTTCTTTTTTTATTGTTAATTTGTCCACATTTTAAGTCCAGATTATTTTTGGCATCCACGTACGATATCGGTTGCGTAGTAATTTCAGTTTGAAATGAATGAGATGAAAGTGTGTGAAAGCGGCAGCAGCAGTGATATGATTTAATAAAGTGTCTTACCGAGTGTTCGCTCAAAAGACATTTAATTGTCCTCAAATAATCGGAATTCAGTTATTAATACACACTAACTTAACATCCGCTTAACAGTAATATGTTATTCAAAACTATTAACAGCTGTTGCAACAGACTCATTTCCAATGATTACTCTCGCAATTTGTTTAAATTAAAAACGGAAATAATTAATAATGAAACAAAATGGAATTAACAGCTACAAATATTTAATTTTTATCATCCTCACTTAAAATTGATCATCTCATTAATTGCATAAAATGGAAAGCAACCTTGAGGCGATGCCGTCGGAGCGTTTGTATTATGAAGAGAGGAATATCTGAAGAGGCAGATCTGGATTATTAATTTTCATTGAAACAAATGAAAAGTAAATTTTTGAAATTATTTTCAAAACATACACAAAAGATGAAAAATATGTATATCAGCCGACAAAGCATATCAGTCGTGGTTAATAAGCATACAATAACAAGCATCACAATAACAACAAAAACAGTCTGCGACAACAGCAGGAGCAGTAGAAACAATTGACTGTATGTAGGTTACACATTATACAACTATATAATATGTTGTATAATGTGCCCTGCTATCAAAATTTTTCAACGCTGGATTACTACAAGGTAAGCAGAAAATTCAAAGAATAAATGTTTTATTTGCTTCAATTCTAAGAAAATTGTTGAGATACAAATGATTAAGGTATGCCCTTAATAAAAATTGTGTGTAAATATTCCGCAATTGCAAGTATAATTTACTTTTATATACGAGTACAATTTATTTGTTTAAAACATTGCCCTCGTTTCAATCTTATGAAATTTTCCAGCGCAGTAAAAATATTACTAAATGATTACTCAAGAATGGAATCTTATCATCCATCGACACGGCAATTCTTTCGGATTTTTGGAAAGAACATTTTTCCTGTTCGAATATTGAGATTTAAGGAAGGATTTATCATAGGCTTATGCTTGATAAAGGCTTTAACAAAATATTCAAACGCCTCCATTAAAATTGATAGCTCTTAATGGAAAGCATTTAAGGAGCAAGGCTTTAAGCACGAAAGCCTTTGGCGATCTTCGTAGGACACCTTATAATATAATAATAATGCAACTTCGAGCATAGTGATCAAAATATCTGACAGCACGCCATTTCTCATTCTCTATTAGGAATCTTTCATTTATTTGCCCACCCCTGACTCTCTGGCATATGAACAGAAGAAAACAGTGATTAGTGTCATAAACTAATGAAAATATGCTGAAGGATCAAACCTCAAATCCAAACATCATTCATTCAATTATGCACGTCTCTTTCCAAACTCGGGATTCAAAAGTATTAAGGCTGAAAAATGATCATCAGAGCATCAGTGAATAATGAATTATATAAATTTTGTGGAGTGAAAAAATCAAGTGCAACCAATATAAGCCCAAGATCGACCAAAAAAATATCTAATAAGAAGTTTCCTTAGAAATCATCAGAACGAAATTAATTTTTTTGCGTTTTAAGGAAAATGGGTCCAAACAGTAGAATGTTGCTACCGTCTTTTTAAGACCTTAATCCAACAAGCCAATGGATAATCCTGATAACCTTCTAAGTGCGTTGTTGTGTTCTTTTCTGTTGATTTTATTATTGTTGTTGTTCCTTCCTTGTTAATTGTCTTAATATGACCGGAATTTCTATTCTTCGTGTCCTGCTACCAGCGAACTGGCCCTCGTATCTAAATCGGATTGTCCTTACTATTGTTATTTGCAATGTAATCTATCGAAAGATCAGTAGTTTTGCAGAAGGCAAAAAGGATCATTCATTTTATTTCACTGACGTTTGTTTTGTGTAGAATCTTAGCAGATTCCTGACAGCGAATGAATAGTTATTATTTGTGTATATCGTGTGTATCGTATCGAAACCACAAAAATATATCAAGAGAATCAAATGGAAAAAAAAGAAATCATTTCAGAATTTTTTTATTGCTGTCAGTTTTTGAGATCATTACTATTGAGTGAGAACACACAGATGTAAAGGTTGTTTGCCAAAATATTTTGGTCTTGTTTTTCGCGATTTTTCATATTCTTTGGCACAGTTTGTTAAACAAACAATATCTATTTCTACGTATTTTCTACGCTTTAATAACATCAAGAAAACTTATTTAATTCTATTGAAATAGATATATTTAAATATAGCACTTTCACTTGTGTTACGTGTTGGGTGTAAAACACAGGTAAGAATATAATTATTATCCGAGTCGTATAAGGCTTGACATACTACTGATCCAGTATGATCAACTCATAACATTTTATAGGCATTTATATATTTCTTATGTCAATCGTTAAGACAATTTGAACGACCGTTACTTTACAAATAGTAAACCAATGCAACGAAATCCGCTAACCTCCAATTTTCCTGTAATAGAATTCGTTAAAATACTCAATAAATTCTTTGATATTCATTGATTTTTCGGACTAGGTTTAATGTCGAAGGATATCGGAATGATTTCCCGTCATCTCATACCACTCTTGGTTTTAAGACGAATACCTGTCGACGGCGTGCCATTTCCGTAGTCTAATTCCGTTCGAATGAGATAGTAAAAGGTGACAAATCGTCGAATTCGTTTTTTCCCCAGAACGAAATTGACAGGAGATTACTAGGGTGCCAGTCCCGGGTGTATGGGCCCAAAATGGCAGTGACCAGAGGGTATAAGGCGGTCACTTACCACGATTGTGGTACTCCCTGGTTCCGGAGCCTACCATAGGCTTTAAATTGGTACCACGGGAGACATGCAAGCGAACCATTAGACAATCGGTATGTGTGCTAATAGCTTATGCTAATAGTCACACCATCCGATAGATATATTTTCCAAGCCCCACATGCATGTCATTGGGTAGGCCCTTCGGGAGCTTCGTGGTGGCTGTGGTTATACCCAAAGTTACGCGGGTACGAGTCTGGATGAGCTCGGGTGTGGTAATGCACTAAATCATTACCGGGTGCCGGGCCCCACAGACCGGCAGAGGTTTTAGATCGGCCTCGACCATACCTAAGATGGAATGTCCATCCCATACACATGGCTTCCATAGGTACAAACGCCACGGCTTGGTAACCCGGAGGCACTGGGCGTCGGTTGTCGCCATAAAGACAAAAGGTACATTCACAGAGTCTGTACTTGCAACCCCGTGCGGGATGGCCCGCCATGGACTTAAGCCAACACGGCAGGCGTCCATGTAAAACGCATAGAGGAATCTGACAGGGGATTACGGAAGAATTTCTCAATAACGTTTTACGACAAAAATATTACCGTATGAAGTTTTTTACACTTGAATAATATTTGCACTTATCAAACTAATTAGGTTGCGTTATTGATGAATATTATTTGATAGTGTATGTATGAGAGTATACTTTGTGAGAGTGCATACGTGTTTTTAAGCAGAAATTACTTTTATTAGCTTCATAAAGTGCTCAAATGATTATTTTTGTGAACTGCATCTGCTCGTTTTCAATTTCAAGACTCCACACCCGAAGGGTTAAGGGTAACGCATTAATGGCAAGACAGATATAGAAAAGTATATATATGCCACCTAAAAATCATCCCCTGATTCAATTTAACCCTCTATGTTCATTTGCCTGTTTGCAGAAATCTCGGGAGATTACAGAGATTACGGGAAATCGAAGCTTGAAATTTGGTGTGAATACCTGTCCACTTTTGCGGTTTAGCATTGATACTGTACGAAATTATATCAGAGTGCACTCACTTCTTAAACACTTCGAAAGATTATCGCTGCCTATGGCTCAGCTTTTAGGCTTGAGGAATAAATCTGGAGTCAAATATGTATTTTCAAATTTACTCCTTAAAAATATTCTCAAAAACTGAAGTTCCGCCCACAGACTGAATAATATATTATTATTATTGGTGTAGGGTACAAACTTTGGCCAGACTGATTTTAGTCTTCCTGCTTCTTTGCAAATTCGCGATTGCAGATATCGAGATTGCAGTGTCCTATCCATCTACCTCCATACTAAAGCTTATCAGCGCTATAAGTATTTATACGAGAAAAATAAATGTATGAAAAAACGAAATGATCACTTCATTCAACTGCAAGAACGGGAAGAAAAGGGCTTAACACCAAAACCAGCGACTTCAGCGATTGTCGATATTTCCAAATATTCAACTGCTCAGGAAAAAAAAGAAACGAGAGGTTGAAATTACTTTTCCAATTTTTAATATATTTATATATTCCGGTGTCACTTTCTGTGTCTTAAAAATCATGAACAGTACTGGATGTAGACATCAGTTTCTAAAAAGTTATTCTATTATGTTATACAAGGAGTACTTTTTTCAAAAATTCAATTCAATCTAAGTTCTTACGAAGTCACTCGGACCCTTTTCTTAGGATAATCACAAAAACTTGCTGCCGTACGTCTTTGACTGAAATACGAATAAAGAATTCTTTTCTCGGCTTCTTCTTAGGATTTTCCACCTACTATCCAAATCCTTATATATTTTAAAAACTACTTGATCTAAAATGGAAACACTCATTATGGCTGCCACTAATAATTCATGCCGCAATCACCACCCAAAATTTAATTAATAAAATAAAATGAACAACCGCAGGTACCATCATTAATGATAATAATAACAAAAACAATACCACCGCTACCACATCCTACGCATATATACACACATACATATATATGTAGATACGCACAAATATTTCGACGTTGTCCTGGTTGCAAGGATAATTTCATTGAAATTTGAAACCACACAAAGTCTGCAGACGCAGAGCAATGATATTCGGCTGTCATTGTTAATGAAAAGAAATCACAGAAGAGTAAAAGCGGCCGTAGCCGTAGTAACAACATCATCGCCGCGTTGTCAGATATCGCAAAAACAGCAATCGAGAAACTGGGCATAATGTGTTAGAATTGTGTAAATTGTTGTGCTTCGTAAAAGCGCTGGTAGCTGTGGCAACACCGGATTAGCTATATATGGTCCGCATGATATATTACGTGAGGGGTGATTAACGAACTACATTCATCAATTAAATTGCAGTTTTGAGTTATGACTGCCAACCGAGAAATTTAGTTCTAAAATTGAATTTTCTCTAAACTTCGATAGAGCATTGGTTCAATTTTATGAAATATCTAAGACTGAGAATAGAGGTTATCGTGATAAATATATTTTGCCTTTAAACGCGTTTTCGACTTAGAATCCGCCTAAGGAATTGCGTTGAAATGCAAACTTAAGAGATTAATTCGAGCAAATGAACGCACGTGAATATATGAACAACTTATATGCCTTCTATATCTGCCATGCTCGTTGTTGAGCGTTAAATATAAAAACAAAGTAAACATACTTTTAGTTCTTCGTATGGAGGATAATTGTATGAAATTGAATAATTGGGAACTCTTCACGTTACCCAACAACGTAAGGGATAGAATATAGAGGGAGTGAGAGAGAGGGAGAGTAGGAGAGTAATTAAAGCTGTACGAATTTCTGGATTCTATATTTGTAGAAGCTGTTGTAGTTAATGGATGTGTTTGTTTGCTTATTGTCCCCTCCTCTACCGCTGCTTTCGCTGCATTTGTTGTTGGTGCAATTGTGTGTTCCGCACTGCTTTACCATTTGAATTGCATTTCAATGTAACCTTCTTCACAAAAACACACACAAAAACACACACACGCAAATCAGACACTTTTCACAGTAGGCAAAACCAAACAATCAACTGTCCCACCGGGAGATCGTCAGCTAAAAGCGCAATCGTCAGCCATTGTGATCCTTTCTGACAAAGGAATATATATATATAAATTTTTTCATCCTTCAGCATTTTGGTGTGCCGAACCTTTGTCTAGAGAACGACCATGTTATTTTGTTTTATTGTACGGGGATATAAACGATATGATATGCCCCTCTAACTTTTATATTTATGATGGTACGTTTAACAAACAGAAAAGAGACGAAACGAAAAACAAAATGGCGGCGCGTATTTTTTCATGTCTATTTAGAGGAAGCAGTAAGGTCGTTGTGACCGCCGGGTGTTCGTTTTGGTTGTTCATTTTGTGGTACTTCTCTGCACATTTGTCCTTTTCGAAGTTTTTGTGTATCGGTAGGAAGACGGCAATGCTGAGAAGCGAGAAGGCGAAAAATTGGGTGCGGTTCTGTTAACGCGGATACGAAAAAGAAAAAACTACACCAAAACACTAAAGAGGTTAGTGCGTAATAGCGTGATATTACGGGGGTGTACGTGATCGAAATACTGTTTTGTAGGATACGCTGCAGCGTGTTAAGAAATGCAGCAAAATGACATTTATAAGAAGCTTAATCAAAGTGAAAATTAACTGCCTTCAGAAAAGGAAAATCGAATAAATTTCAAAAAATATAAATCGCGACGTAATGAATGGTTCGGAATATGAAATTATTTACGTAATCATAAAGATTATTCTATTAAATTGGATTCTTCACAAACCGTTTGCTTTCAATCAGCGTATGTTGGAAGCTCAGTCCTAAAAGACTACTTGTGGCAAGGAAAAAGAATTTAAAATTCAAATACGTTGTTTTGAGTTTCCGTTGATTCTCGTGATATTAAAAGCATCTGCAGCGATTTTGATATTTTAGGAAATGCGGGATGTAATAGCGATACACGCAATGACACTGGATTTCTTTTCATTAAAAAATTTTTGCATTCTTGGAATTGTATCGTTGCCATCTTTTAATCCTCCCAAATTCTTTAATCTGTGCTCTACTTCTTCCCTAATCCATTTTTATCCTTTAAGAAGCACACAATAGGAGCAGCACATTTTGTTAAAGCCTTTGTTTAAGCGTAATCCTGGCTAAACATTGAAAGTATTCAAAACATGTTGACAAAATATATTACACCGTTTGAGTGAAGGATCATTCAGCTTAATGATGGAGAATAGACTGAGAAGTACGGAACATTTCAGCGATTTTAAAATAAGGAAGAAAAATTACATAATTCTTTACAAATTGATGGATTGTAGAGCAAAAAAAAAGAAGACGGATATAATATTCTTTTTTCGGAATTTATAACAAGACCACTTGCTGTTTTATTTATTTTATTCCTTTTTTATTAAGATAAACGCATTCTCCGAAGGTGCAATCGAAATCGTATTAATGCAATGAAGAGAAAATTTATAATTAACATTGAATCCAAATTCTAGATCGCGAAAAAGTATCGTCTGGTTAAAATTAATAATTAAGTAATCCCCGAGTCAACGATAAATGCATTTTTGATATAGATTCGTCATTAGTCGTTGAAAAACATCACTACAAAAAAGTGATTTTACTTCAACTTTTTAATATAGAAAGGAAGTAAACCGACGTTGTTCGGATATTTTTCAAAGTAATTATTACTCTTTAGAAAAGTTATGAGAGACTTTATTTAAAAGAGATATAATTAATCAATATAATAGTTGCAGTGAATCAAATCAAATGGAAGCTTTAACATGCTAATGATACAATTATGTACTTAACTATTTTCCTTGGCTGTCGCCATAATTCGGGATTCACAAATTGTAGAATATTTACAAATTCATAAATCCTTATGAATAGTTCATTAATCAATAAAGAGACATATATCACACACTGTAAATAAATTCGCACATTATAAATCATAAATATTTAAAGTGATTATTGTGAAAATTCTCTACATGCTGATTTTTGCGCTCAGTTCTAGAACAGAAATACATTTTCTGAGCTAATTCTGACAATCGAAATTAGTATATATTTAAAAGAGAACTTAAGGCATGC
Source organism: Physocephala rufipes (assembly GCA_963966595.1). Lineage (NCBI taxonomy): Eukaryota > Metazoa > Arthropoda > Insecta > Diptera > Conopidae > Physocephala > Physocephala rufipes. Next base: position 41,139,193 of record OZ016502.1, on the reverse strand, counting down.
ATATCTAAAGACAGAGTAATTTCTGTGTGAGAGAGTAATTTATTTTTGCTTCTATTCTTTAGTTCTCAATCCTGCAAACTCTTTTTGGATTTACTCAAAACTGGAATAATTTACCTGTTCATTGTCACTCAGTGATGAACAATGGGTGAAGATTGTTGCCCTTTTTTATTCTCTCCTCATTTGCTATCTCACCTAAGTGGCGGTTTTACTTCTTCGTTTCCTCCATTGAGTTTCTGTTTACAGGTAATTCAGGTTCTTCTTTTGTTTCTTGCGATTTAATAGTGTTTTGTTGTTGCTAAATAAAAGAATAGGTTTATAGATTTGTTGAATTATAAGCAAGAGAGGGAGAGATAGTAAGTTCACACTTACTGCACAGATACACTGCGGATCCAACGCTTCGCCATTGGATACGCCCATTTTCTTATCATCTATAATTGCAATTACACGAAATGAGCTCACAAATTTGTATAAAATTGAAATAAATGAAAGGTGAAACTAAACATTAATTACTTAGACTTTAATGAAATTCGGCAAAAAGAACCTTCACTGTGTCGTAGCGTATTTGTGATGTGTCATAATAATTGCTGGCTTTCTTCCAATTTTATACAAAAATGAAGACTTTTATAGAGAAATGTGAATGGCTGAGAAACGTGACAGGTATGGGATTGCACAGGTACGATTTGTACTTCAATGACACGATGGTCGTCTTCTCTCTTTGATCATACCGGAAGTAAACACAGTATTAGCTTGAGAATTGTTTGGTCAATTCTCAAAATTTTCAGGCGTCTCATCTTCTACCACTACTTGCAATACACAAGAAAAATGGCATATTTGAAAACTTTCTAAAAGTATTCTGTATTTCTTTCTGAAAGTATTCCCCGTCCCTGTCCCGGGTCCTCCAATTGCTAAATAATAAATATAATAACGAATTAATTATAACTGAGCGTAAACAATTGCGCAGATCTCGACGTTACTGCTAGTGGGTTTTTTATATGGGTAGTTTTCATTCAATGTAAAAGCAAATAAACCCACTTCGCAATATTAAGTTTGCTATACTTCACAGCTTCTGTAATGGCGACCTTCTCTATTGCAATGTCCTGACAAATTTTCATTCAATTTTGATTTGATCCTTAAGACCCTTTCTTACAATAAAATACCGCTATAAATTATTTTTAATAGAAATCGATAACCAATAACCTTGTCCTAAATAATTTACCACTTCTTTTCTGACAAAATTTTGTTCAAAAAACTGCCAAGATCGATTTGTTACAAATTAAAAGTTATCTGGTTACAAATTAAAAGTTGTAATTCATGAGATTACAAACTTCGAAAAAGGACCAACCAGAAGTATTTTCTATTAAAACCAGAAGTATTTATTTCTATTAAAATGTACTCGAACGAACGGTCTCAACGAAAAGGGCAATAAAATAAAAATCGCAATATTGCTTTTTGCTTTACTGTGAAGAAATTGAAGGAGAGAGAAATGAATCCCCTCACCTTTCCTCTCTTCCTTTCATGTCTTCTAAACATGATGAAAATTTCGCATTAGGTCTGAAAATCTTTTCCCTCTCGCATACCTTCACGGTTGAAACTTGATATTTTTTCATAAGAAACCTTTCAAAGTACATACAACTTTTTCCCCCTCCCCCTTATTTTTTTACTTTCTTGTTGTTGTTGTTGATGTACTGGTGCGTCAAAAGGTTTGGTATATTGCTTTTGTAATTTGGGAAGCCTTTGGAAAAGATGTTTATTTCTAAAAATAAAACATACGATTAAAGTTGCAGTAAACGCAATTGCCGTAAACAGAAAAAGCCGTCTGACATGATTTTATTTGCCAAGTAAAGGGCAAATTCATTAATAAAATCGATCCGCTTTTATAATACTTTTGTCTAAGAATCGTTTTCAAAATGAAGAAAATTTGAAATTTTTGTAAGATTGCCGTGGCCAAAGGAACGCTCCGGGTACGTTTGCTCTATACAATATATTAGTAGTAACCCTTTGCGAACCATGAGAACAATTTCCTATAATTATTACTAAAAGAAATTTTCAGCAAAAAATTGAGGAATTCCCACAACTAATTAATCGGGAAGTGAGACGAAGGCGAAGGTCCCACATTCTCACCTTGACATTTTGGGTCTTTTTAACTGGTAGAGATTCATAAGAAACATGTCAATAAAAATCAATTCTATCTTTCCAAAAAGTGCAAGCTTTCTTTCTTAAAACTCAACAATTCCAAGCAAAAACAAAATCTTATTTCGACTTTAAAGAAAACTTAAACGTCTCTAAACATTTGAACCTTGCCATTTTGATTTATCTTTTACTGAAAAAAGAACTCAACGTAATTCATTTCTTGGAAAAAGCTTTTGAAAATAAAAATTGTTACCGTGTAATTTTACAAGTAACCCTCGTAGTAATTAACACAATGATAACATGAATATAACCATTGCCGCATTATTTACGCCGATATGATTAATTTCCGTTCCGTCGAAACCAAAATATTCTAGACGAACCCAATTTAGTTACTGCAAAATTCTCTGCAATGTAATTCATTGCAAAGCACCAACATAATTCATTCTACAAAACCAATCGAAATTCCTGAAGCATTATCGGAAAACGATTGAGCTTTGAGCAATGAATTGGAAAACCATAAAAGCACAATAGCAGTTCAACACTAGTTGACAAAACATTTCGTCAAAAATGGGTAACAAATATTTTAGTAATAGTAATTACTATTGTGCGATATTTTTTTTAAAATTCACTTAAGCACCAGGAGTGATTCAGTCGTACATATGATAAATTGTCATTTTAAAAGCAATAAATTCACTACATAATTTTAACATTTATTTAATTATTTTAGCACAAAATCGATATGTGGCAAATAATATTCATTATCCTTGACATTTTTTGGGTTTTCCGACAAGGTGAAATGTGAATGAGATATTTTTGAAGGATTTTCAGTCATCTCTTATCAAGTTCAGTTCATTGACAAACCGGTTTCAGCGATATGCTATCTTCAATGTTTCTTTTTTTTCTCGGAACGAAAAACACATTGATGTTGGCACATGACCGAAACCGGTTTGCCTACAAACCAAACTTGACATGGAATAAGGGAATATTCTTTTAAGTACTCGTAATATTTTAGTCTATGAATAAAAAACTATTTCTAAAAAACTATTTCTATTTCTTCACGTTTATCCATGACGTGTCAATACGTCACATCAAAGTAATGGCACTCAATGCAATAATCGGTTTATCTCTAACACTAATAATCAGCGATGCTCTTTGGTATTCTCCTCACACATTTTTTACTTATACACTGTAACCCTTTATGTGTCTAGATTAAAATGACAAAAAATTCCAAAAAAATTAATTTCATAATTACGAATGTTCCCCCATTACCAATCCTACAACTATTTTCTATTCTTTTCCGGTGTTCTTTTGGTGTGTTGATGGCTTTTCGTGATAGGAAAAATACGAGTGCGGACGCTATTGAGATGGTCGAACTTTATATACCCTACACCCATAGTATCGATTACGAATTTGATTTGAATAGCTGGTGGGCGGTTCAAAAATATTCGTAATGTATCATTTCGATAATTGTAAATTTACCCTACAAGCCTCAAAACTGACTTATTCACACGAATAATTTTGTATCGAGATTTAGATATAGGCGTGGCACGGGTTCGATCACACCTATTTGGAATTCTTCTACCTTTACTCGAACTCTTTTTATTGTGATCTTGTAATCTTTCAAAGACCAGATGAGTCTGATTTTTGGAGTGTACCTTTTCTTCGGTGTAAAACCACTAAGATTCAACATATTTACTTCATAATAACGGTACTAACGGGTGTAGGGTATGATAAATTTGTTGTAGTTCTTTTAAGGACTGATGAGAATTTGGTTTTATATATATAAACAGCCAGAATAAAAACTAAAAGGTTACAACTTGTAGCAATTTTTCTTTGGAAAAACTACTTATGAAAAATTACAATTGCTTTAGAAATTCAACCGGAAGGGAGACAACTACCACGACGCCAACGTTCTCGACAATGAGAGGGAGATTCGTTCCTGGGCTAGTACGGATTCACGCGCAATCATCTATTGTTACCTCGATGCTCTGTTTTTCTGCTTTTTATTCTTCTTTTGTATGATGTGAAACAGTTTGTTTCCAATAATATTGACAGCTTTGATGACAATTATAGCATCATACTTTTTGCTGTGGTATTCAATCGTTTGACACTCCGGTCATGAAGACATATTCCTGTCTGTTATGCTGCTTTCAGAGATAGATAGAAAGCGGAAAAAGTTCTTTGAAATAATGATGTCAATGTCGAACGTCGCTGGGTTCCAAGATTCCTTCAATCGCAAGTTCTCCTTCAGGTCTACAATATAAGAATGTTCATGGTCTCAATTTTATTATCACGACACTCAGCCTGAATGCAAGATTTTCTGCTACAGTTTTTATTCAAAAAGATGCATTTCCTCGGGGAGACCGTATTTAAATAAAGAGTGAGAGAGAGAAAAAAGAAAGAGAGAGAGAGTAAGAGTATTAAAAAAAAGAGAGCACAGTCACTTGGTTCAATAAGAAATGTGTATATATTTCGGTTCAGAATCAGCCTCTGATTCGACAAAGGTGAAATTCGACATCCCACCTGACGTCTTCCTGTCCATTTGTCTGAGGAAGTTTTAATTAGGGAAAACCAAACAGAATTGACTGAAGTGAACATCTAGTCCTGGCCCTCATCATGCTAAGCAAATTTCAACCAAAACAATTATTAACGCATTAGATAATAAAATAAGAGGCACAGCTCTGTTAGAATGAAATACCCAAGTTCACTTATGTGTGAGGTATGAAAATTGTATCCAGAGGAAAGGCTATCGGCCTTTGTACACTTTTTACCTTCGTGAACGGATCAAAACAAATGTTATCGCGAATAATTTTGAAAATGTTGTGTTACGAGTTCTTCTTTCCTTACGAAGAGTTTCGAAGAGTTTGAAATATCTAAAAATAATTTTCAATCATCAACCCTCTCATTGGGTTTTGTGAAATTTCGCATTTAGTTGATACCTAATAGCTAATAGCTTTATATAAAAAAAGTTATACATTTATCTGATAAACAAATTGTAGAAATGCGCAAACATATTTCCCGAATTCAGAGAATTTTATAAGCCTTTTTATCGTGGAAAGAGTATTCGCTGAAGTCATGTCATGAGCGTATAAGCATAGGTTGTTTTCTAATTTCTATTGAAAACCTTTTAAAATGAAGTCGTGAAATCAAATGCGAAGTAATTTTGTTAAATTTTAACCACGGAGTTTCCAACATATTCCTCACGACGGTAACATTTCGAAACTATTTTTTAATTCTCGTTCTTAAAAAATTCTTCCAATTTACAATTTATTGTATTTTCAACAATTATTGTCACTTATTGTTCAACAATTTAAAAAAAATTACTTCTCCATTATTTTCAGGGCTTAAGTAAAACTCTGAAAATGAATGGATGAATGGAAACCCTGAAATGTTTTCAAAAAAAGAAAAACTCAGTATATTGCATACTGTGTGATTAACTAAAATAACGATTTCTCAACGTTTTCCCCCACGTTATTCCTTAAAAAGTTTAATACCTTAGAAGCGCAGAAGTTGTTTTTTTTAATGTAAGGAAATATTTACCGCTTTTTAAAAATCTCGTTCAACTTGTCAAACCCTTCGTCTTCGCTGCCAGATGAAGACATCTCAAATATGTCTATGCTTTATACTATTAATTACAAATCTATTTTAATGGGTCCATTCGATATGAAAAACGAAGAAAATATTATACCAAAGGGGTTAAACTTTACTGTGAACCACTTAAGATCTGCAGAATTCTTATAATTATTACATATTTTTTAAACGATTACCTTTAGAAAATTAAGAAAAGGTCAATTTTATTTTATTTCTTAAATCCACAGAATACCACCCTTCCTGTCCCACCCTGTCATTGCTACCACTTTCTGCTCTCCGAAACAATAAATTTTAATCAATCAACAATGGACTCTAAACGTGTGGTAAAGAGAGATGATGGGAAAGGTTTCCGTTGGCCCGTAAACAGTTTCAAGAATAAGATGTCAAAGGTTAATGTTCACACGCTTCAGTGCGATCGTTAGTTTTATTTAAAGACACACTTGCGATTCTCTCAAAAAATCTTATTTGGGAAAATCCAATGCGCGTAGTTTCTACACAATTGCTGAAGGAGCAGTGGTTGCACGGTTCTAAAGAAAGAACTATTTAGTTACACGTGATCGTGCTTGACGTCGGATATATATGAAACGGTTCTTATTTTTTTACAATAATATCTAACGTTTCGTTGATAATAATATCTAACGCACAAATTTTATTGAAATTACTTAACACGATTACAATAAAATTTGCGAAATGTGCTACGAAATTCGCAATAATTATACATATTATTATAGAATACACTACTGGGAGCGTGTGCAGAGAATAACCTCCGCAATTATTACCATACATCTTTTTACGAAACAGAAAATTACTCTGACAGACAGTGTGAGATGATAAAGAATCTAGATAAGTCATAAGAAGCTTAATTGCCATCTTTTATAAGTGAGGCATGATATTTCGATGCTTAAGATCACTCTAAATAAACACACCGTGAAATTATATTAACACTTTGAAAAAGATGCGGCTGTTTTTCATATTGCATGTAGATAATGTGTTATATCTTACGGTTTTAAACATTGTTTCATTGTGTGTGGTTGGGATTATAAAGTTATATAAAGTACCATAAGCCCACGAAAGCAGAAATTTGGCAATTTTGATTAAAAACTTATTTTAATTTTCGAACAAGTCTCGTATTGAATTTTTGGACTGAGGGTTTAAAGGATCAGTATTGTAAAAAATTTGCTGTTTTAAAAAATTAATTGGAGGAAAAATTGAAATTAATTGAAGATATTCTTTGATTTGACCTAAGGTTGAGAGAATTGGAGGCGATTTTGGGAATGACGAAAATTATATTGTCATTAAATCGAACTTGCGCGATGTGACAGAAAATCACTCCACACTCCATTAGAATGTCAGGTAACGTTCTTCGAGAATTGAAATTTATAATTACTGAGCTAACATTTTATATAAAGCAAAATCGAAAAATCAAATAGTTTTGCTCTAACTCATACAAGGAACTTTTCAATTCTCAGATTTGCAAAGTAGAAATTTATATATACACACAATATAATTTATATATACTGCGCATATACTTCGTTGTTCCAAGGCGTAATTATTCGTTGATCTTCGATTTACTTAAGGAATATTTTTATTGTCTATCTGGTATTCCTTCTCGGTATTTTTCAATTAATTTTCCTCTGTATTGTCTATACACCGATGTAAAGCCTAGTTTTCTAATAGACAGTACTATCTGTTCTTATTGTTTCTGTATTCAGCGAAAACCAAAAGAAGGTAGTGGTGCAATTCAATACGATGATGTAGTATCGATTACAAGTGTGCGACCGAAAGCCATTTCATTTCATGTTTTCGACATCTTCGATTATAGTTTCAAACAATTATTATCGTGACGAACTTAGCTACCGCTGATGGTGCTATTCATCTGATTCCAAGACGCGTTATTCAACTCTAACCAGGTTGTGTGTTTTGTGTCTGGGTAAACGCTATCAATTACGTTTCCAGTAATTCTATTGACAATAACAAAGAGCGGACGGGCAGTTGATCGATTTGATTGATTGATCGATTGCAGGAAAACGGTGCATCTTCTAGAGAATATGCTTGTTTTCGCACTTACTGAAATTGTCTATTTAGCTTACAAATTTTACTTTATTTGTTGCCTTTAGTTTTTATAGAGAAATTTCCGTTTTATCACTAAATGAAAATATTCTACGAATTACATAAAACATTTAAAAATTCTACTTCTCTTTTCGTGTAAGAGTGTAAGAGTGCTTTTTCTTACGTTGAGCACTCTTTCAGCCGATCATGGGTAGGATATAGTGGGAGGTTGTAATGCTTCTTAGCATGTCAACTCTCTGCCGAATTAGGCATAAAAAATGGCATCCAACATGTCCTCATTTTCTTAAAGTTCTTTAATTCAATTTAAATCTACATTTATTTTATATTTGCAAAATGACAAGATTGCAAAAGAAAATCATAATGTAATGAATCTAAGTAGATGGCTACATTTCTAATGCATATTTTATTGAACCATATTGTAACAAAAACTTAGCTATGAGTACAGGTATTTTCAATTAAGCTCTCAAAGGTATAAGTACACACATTTATGTTCAGCAAGACAAGGAATCTACATACCAAGATTCATGGCAACACATCCTTTCCTTATCCTGTAATCGTGATTCCAATCAGAAGAGAAGCGGCAAAAGATTATTCTGTGGTGAATAGAAAGTTTTTTCTGAGTTTTGTATGTTTTAATGAGACACGGTTCTTAATTTGTTCGTGTGAGTTCTGTTTTAATGGTTTAATAAATGAATGTTTGATGCCACGACGTAAAAAAGAAACATTTTAGAAATCTTGAAATCCTGTAATTACTCCAAGTATGCGAACGCTGCCGTAGTAACGCGTTGTTTCCAGGGTGAGGCCAAATAATCGCTAACGAACTAGGTAGATCCAATTATTTTTAATTTTTAAAAGTCATGGTAACATTCTAATGGCACGTGAGTAGACTAAGGCACCCATCGCGTAAAGGGCAAACCTTCGATCATTACCACAATTATCAGCTACTCGTGTCGCTACTGGACCACCCATTCCCACATCATTCACTCACAGTGTACTTTATAATAAGTGTGTCAGTTGTCACTTAAGATTAGATCAAAAGCTGTCGTAACACCGGAGTCTCAATCGAACTGTGGAGACACGATGAATGAACCAAACAATGAGTGTCAACAACAACAATAAATGGTTAGCATTCCATTAGTTTCTCGAAAGAAGGAAAGGGGTCAGTTAATAGAAAAAAATAAAGCTTATCCTAACAAACCACGTGTCTCTCGTCGTTCCGTTCCACTTCTATGAAAAAAGTACCCCCAAAATTACACCCCAGTATTAGAACTTTATTGCCTGCAACAACTATCCCTCTTCCAACGGATTTTCGGCTTTAAATCAGTGAGTTCTTTAATTAAGGTCTTAATCGTATAATAGCAAGTGTTACACCTACCAAATAATCTCTGACTGACCCCTGTATGTATTGTTGCGAAGGTAAGGACTTGTTGTGATTTTATTAAATTTATGTGTATTTGTAAGCATACCATTTCTTCAGTTCTTCTACATGTAAGTTATTTGCGATGGGCTTCTGCTGAATATGTCACTGACGGAAATAGGACCATCTGTTGCTAATATTTCTGTGATGATGGCTCAGTTTTTCAGCTGTTAAAATAGATCAATTGCATCAATGGCATCAATTTTCAGATTTAGTCTGGACATATGCACATACATCATGTTATTTACGACATAGATATCCTCACATATCAAATCAGTACAAAATATACTACTATGATTTCCATCAGTCTTTGCAGGTCAATAGACGGAATAGCAATAACTTGTTTGGTCTCAGAGTTAAACTGTAGTCCGAAAATGCTTTAGTATCAGGATCTAAGTTACATTATTATACAATTTCAAGATGAAACGGAGGTAAAGGGAAATAAAAACCAGAAGTAAATGTTAGGCTGGGATCACAGAGAAAAATAATAATTAAATGGTCTCTGACAATAAAGAGCATTTCATGAAAATCTTAAATTTACAAAGACAGCAAACGATTATGTTGCTACGAGAAATAGTCTAAGAGCATTTCAACCAATTAGGTTTAAGAGTTATCCACATTGCGGTATATTTGTTAGTGGTGTACGTCTACTAAATTATTACTAAGAGTTTACTGTTATATTGCCACTACTAATTTCTTACTAATATCCGTTTCCTTCTAATACTACTACCACGAAAACAACCAATACTGCTATTACTAGTGCCATCTAGAATCAGTTTTAAACATCGTGAACCTTCTTAACTGCCCGTGCTATAAAAATATAGACAAGAACAAAAACAGGACTGAATTATATCACAGAAATAATTAAATGAGAAAAATCTAATTTGAGGTTTCCTTAACATTTATTATCGACACCAACGTGGGGAGGAATCACATTCTCTTCCTCCCTCTCTCTCTCTCTCTCTCACCCCATCACTCACATCCACCCGAGCAAGCCATAAAAAAAGCAAGCTTTAAAAAACAAAATATTTTACTGGATAAATAAATTATACTATAGAGATCGAGCTGAAGTAAAAACGAGGGTTGCTTAAAATAATTGCAACAAAAACCGATAAGGGCAACCGGATCTCGAAAACAAACACAAATCATATGTTTCGTGTTTGATTCTCTTGTGTATTTCACCACGATGGAACATCCCGGATATCGCATAAGCTTGCGTAAAAATTCCATGAAATTGGAGCTTTATGTAATTTTTGGTGCTTTTATACCCTATGCCTAATGAGTGGGGTATACTGCTTTTACGCTTTGGTTTGGAATGCATCAAAGGAGACGAGGCCCATATGGAAACTAATATTTAATCCGACTCACAGTCTGCCTAGTTTCGACCAAGCTTCCTGCTTTTTTACTTATCTACACTTTGAAAACTTTGTATTAATAAACATAGATGACTTATAGTCCAATTTCGCAGCTTTCAGATTGTATTTAGAGCTAAACTTTTACCTTCGAGTTTGCCGTTTATGCCAAAAATACACTTCAGAAGACAGTCATGGTCCGCTTATTGGTATCTCATGTCGGAACGGTTAGAACGCAGAACAGTTTGAAAAAGTGTCAATCCCCATTAATTAACTGCGCCGTTCACTAATTATCAGATTTAAACCAAACGTAGATACTATGTTTGTAGGGTGTAGAAGCTTCGTCCAGTCCGAAGTTGGCGGCTCTCATTTGTTTTCAAGTGAAGCTTCGTCCTTTAGAGGGATAAGTTTTCACTGCTTTAAAAAATTTAATTAATTCAATTTTGAATACACTTGGCACAAACTGTAAAATCCTTTTTAAGTCTCCTATTCCTAACAATTTGACAATAGTTCGCTCCTTGCTTCCTCACTTTTTCTCCATTTTTCACACCCTTCCTTACTTTCTCTCAAGTACTGTTTTCGACGTGCCTTTCTTGCTCGATTTTGATGTCGCAGTTTTACACCCTGGGTCAAGGGACATACCAAATTATGATAAATATAATGATTGTGAGAGTTGACAAAATTGATGTTCTTTCCAAATGTTGTTCCAGTGGCTAGATTGTCGAATTTTTGGTAGAATATTCAATTAGCTTCAAAATATCCCTTTCAGATGGCTCCCTTTTTTTGTTGCTCTCAACCTTCTCGTATACAAACACCCTCGACCACCTCAATTATTCTCTTTCTCAATTTGTCCTTATCTTCTTTATGTCACAATTATTAACACTTGGTAACTTTGACGATGGCGCTGACGAAGTCGATGATTTTCGCGATGGTGACGATTGCGATAACGTTTTCTCTCTTGCTTTTGATCTCCCTGGGGATCAAATTAACGTTTTATTTCTGTTGACTTGACAGCCGAAGTGGCTTTTTATCATGTTTATCAGTTTAGAAATCATAATTATTCTTGTTTGTATAAAATTGGTAGAGACGGCGTAAGTGGACACGTAAGTGGAGTTAGAGAGCGTATCACGAATATGCGGATGCAAGCAATTACTTGGCCAATGCCTGGGATAGAGGGAAAGAACTGACTTTTACTCCACCCTTCCCCAGACATGCTTGTATCAAGATGTGTCATAATAATATCTTAATTGAATTTTATTGCAAAAAAGTTTCATGTTTACGACGCATGGGGGGCGCGAATTCAAGAGAGAAATACCATTTTTATTGAAGATAAAAATAAATAAATAATTAAATAAACAAATACATCAAAATTTCCGATATAAATAAAATAAATATAAATGGTATTTGTTAAAATTGCTTTATTTTTTTACCAATCAGGTATGTCAGGTAATTCGTTAATCTCTTCAGGATGGTTAGGTTCTTTTTTTAATAATTGTGCGAACAATATTGCGTCTGTGCGGACTAAGATCTGTAATTCACTAATATTGTTTATAAGTATCTGAAAAATCAGTTCAGAGTGTTTTTCATTCAAAATCAAATAAAATGAAAACAGCGATATATTGCAAACGAAATCGCCCATCGAAAAGAAGACAACTCCAACGCAAACGATTACAAAAACAATTAATAGAACTGATCTATAATCTCGGGGCTACAAAATGAAAATGTGAAATTTATATCCATTGCCAGCGACATTAATTTTATTCACACATAAACGACAAATTTTAACACCAACAACAATAACTTAACTACTTCCAACCATTGCCCAAAAACAAAACAAAAACACAATCCAGCTCACGAGCATAAGCGTTCAACAGTCTCGGACTGATTCGCGCCACAGAAAAAAAATGCAGGGGAATAAGAATGAATGTATTAAATACAATGATGAGCAAACAAATGACCAACGATTAACAAAAACAACAATATGAACGCGCTGTAACAACAATCAACAAAATCAAATCAGCACCACTAACACGAACAACAACAACAACAACAGCAGCAGCAGCAACACGACGCGAATGGACATTTTAAATAGCAACATTTACGCCCTCTCCCTCCCATACACCAACTATTACATACGTCGTCCTCTCGCCTTCTTCGGTATCAAAAGAAATTAAATTAACACTCGGGAGGTCCGTAGCGATCAAAGCGATCGTAAATCTTCAATGAAACGTGGAGCGAGCGCGCTTGCGCGATCACGAACGCGATCTGGCAATCTTGCGATCTGAATTGAAGTAACATTGGCAACAGCAGCGGTGGCGGCGGCAGCAGCGGCAGCAGCAGCAGCCTCATCATCGACAACACCAAGAATGCCACGTTTGACTTCATTGCTCGACTCACGTTTTTGCCAACTTTAGCGAAAATGAAGAAAATGAAACGAAAACCAACAAGAAAACAGCAAAACTTAGAAAAAAATTATGCAGGAGCAAATTACTTTTGAGTTCGTGCTGCATCTCGGACAGACGATGCACGGATGCACGGATGAGCGAACTGACGAGAAGACGGACATTGTTAATTCTCAATCGAATACGGAATATACGCGCTCATCCCTTTGTAATGTAATTTGTAGTAGAATGAGATGCCAGATGGGTGAAGGGGTGGTAATTTTTTTCTGGAAATCTTGAATGGGTCTGAAGTATGTTGCTGATTCTGGTAATTTTTACAATCAGTACTCAGCATATAAAAACGATTGAATTAGATACAAAATTATTTTATTAATTTAAAACCGGGAAAAAAAAATGATTTAAAAACTATTTTAAGACGGAAGGGATTATAAACAAAATAAACTGTTTTAATACAATTCCGAAAATTAGATCAAAATTTACAAATTTCACTTTCAAGACTCTTTTCTCACTTATTTAATATTACTTTTATAATTTCGATTACTTTTAGAGTGGCATCCATTTTTAAAAGAGTCTATTTTCAAACAAGTTTTTGAATGACTTTTATGTTTAAAAGTCGTGAATAAAAAAGGTGAAAAGTCGTTTGCAAAATAATAAAAGTCTTTTGAAAAGCATGAAGGTAAATGTGATAGTCCTTCAGAGGATGCGGTCCATAAAAAAAGGGTTGACTATGACACAATCTTGTGATGAAAATTAACGCACCGCTTTAATAGAAAATTGCTTTGATAATAAACTTCTTTTCGCCAATTGTCAAGAAATATCAAGAAACACTATGGGACATAATGACGATTTTTATTAGCCCAAAATTAAATTATTCATATTATAACGTTTGAACTATATCTTAAGTAAACTAATTTTTCAATCTAAAAGAGCTTTAGAATGCACTTCAAAAGTAGTCCGTTCGTTAACTAAAAATTGAAATAAACTTTTAGCTAATCGAGCTTCAGAAACTATTGGAATACCATTCGCGACGCAATAAATTGCAATATGACATATTGCTTATAAGAGCTTATGATACATAACATCTTGTTACAGATAATCATGCTTTATATCATAATCGTTAAAGTGATCGTTGAAATTTATATTTTTGCATTGCATTCTAATATTGTTTGCAAAGTTCTTGTAAAAAATTTCCATCTACGACGCTATTTATATTCGACGAAAATGAGAAAATAAAGACATAACCTTTTGCTACCATTTTGTTTTTAATTAAAAACTAATGATATTTAAAGTAACTATGACACATCGTATAAAGTCACGTTTTGAAAGGCGCACAACACGTTTCGATGATAAGTGACTTTTGACATTTTGACACATTATTTTTTTAATTTTTAAGAAATTATTATACATTTTTTGCGTCATCTTTAACGATTCCCACGTACGACTTTCCATAATTCCCATATCCGATGTTGCTTTTCTGCACAATTTCGAATCTTAATGTTTTAATACTTAATGTTTTATAATTGATTGTGCTAAAACGGGAGTTATCTCGTAAATTGGTTTTAGTAGAAATTATAAATTGCTTTTAGACATAAATTTTCATAAAAATTATAAGTAAATTCGTGCCCGCCGTATCAACAAAACTGTTTTCGAGAAGAAGTGTCCACGACGTACCGGTTGTTAGTAGTGTAGATTGCTAAACTCAAAAAGAAAAAAGATTTTTCCGATTTTTGAAAAAAATTCTGTTATAAAATCCACACAATTTCGAATCCCCCTGAAATAATGTGGTTCCATTCGTTTTATGCTTAATGTTCATTCGTTAATTTAATCTGAAGCAACAACAAAAGTAATCAACCATGAAATTACTAAGCACGCTGTGTGAAGTCCATGGCGGGCAGTTTAGCCCGATGCAGATATAAAAATAAACACAAGGAAGGCAAGAAAAATGCAAACAAAGCAGTTACAACCGAAATAATAACAATAGAAGAAGTCCATTAATAAAAAAGTATGATCAGCAACAGTCGAATTAGCAGAAAAAAGCTACTTAACAGCTATTGTTTTTCTGGCATGCTACCGACCAGTAGCTGAAGAATAATAAACAAATAGTGGACCGCAACAAATTAAACATAAACAACATAAGGAGCCGCAATACGGAGGCCAAGCAGAGGCCAATTCTTTGTAGGCGACAAGAATAACAAAACCGAGAAAATTAACAAAATTAAGATTGTGAATAATATTCATTGCCATCATTATCACAATAAACAGGAGAATTGTTAGATATTTGGTATGAATGTGCAACAAGCAGCACAACAACAAAGATTATTAATTGAAAATTTTTATAATAATTAAAGATTATTAAGATTAGAAATAAAAGGGAGCTATTAATGAAAACATTCGTGTCTCCATCTGTTGAGGCTTTAATAGCATGAGATTAGTTCAAGGATTTCGTTACTTACAAGAAGTGCTCGAGAAGGTACGCCGCTGCAACCATTTTGCCACCAAAAGCTTCACAGTGCTTTATCGCTTTATTGTTAAGGACATTATTTATGTTTGCATCAGTAGCGAGTATTGGTATAAATGTGAATGTAAAATCCGCTAATACTAATTTTATAATATAATAAACAGTGTACGCGTCAATATGCAATAAATATGCAATATTTTCCCCGTCATTACGTTCATTCTTGGCATAAGTATTGTCATAATAATATTACAATTATCATGCCCTTTATAACTATATCAATCGTTAAATATATACGCAGTGGAGCATGGAGCGCCCATAGAACACCCAGTGGCAATCTAAAGTTTGCTATGCATACTTGAACCCCCAATTCGATCTTGATTTTTTGAGGTCTTGTTCAAGCAAGAAAATGAACACGTTGACATATTGAAAATCATCCAATCTGCGGAAAAGATTCAACAAGAATTATTGTATAAATATTAGTATAGAAATATCGTATCATCAGAATATTTGTCTCTTTGATAAAACTCCGGTCTCGTGAAGAATTTGGAAACTTCTTTAAAACGGAGCAACTAAAATTTCGTTACATCGAATTTTCGGCCTCCTAATTGCCGCAAATCCTTAAAAACTTTGCGAGGATTTAATCTAATATATTAAGCCTTTATGAAGGCTTATAAACTAGCCAATCAGTTTTAGAAATAAGTTTTAGTAGTTTAGCGTTATCTCTATGAGATGGTATCGGATTTTTTAAAACTTAACTACACTGATTATAAACTACTTAATTACCTAATAAGATTAAAAGCTTAACATAAACTACTTAATTACTTAATAAGATTAATAAACTACTGGTTTTAACTAATATTGAATTTTGCAAGTGTTGACGTAAATTAGTGAGAGCGTGTTTAAAACTGCGAAAATCAAGGTATTCTTGTGCTATCTCATAATTTAGACTGAATAAAATTTAATTGCCACAATAAATTGAAGGTGAGAAGAAACTGAACTAGAAAAAAAGAAAATTATTGATAAAGTTATGAATTTTAAAATCAGCTCTATTTCACAAGACATTAAACACAATGCCAACAACAACGACGACAACAAAAAATTGCGCTATTTTATAAATGGCCGGTTTTAAATAACAAATCAGTCTTTCACACGTTTTGGCGTCGCCTGGTTTAATATTTATTTATTTATATGATACGAGCATGTTATTTTATAAAAATGCACTACCTCATCATCGTTTTGTTTTTATCTTCTTCTTTGGTTGTTCATTATTTTTTCTTTCGATAATTCAGTTAATTTTTTAACTGCATTTGCATTATTAAAAAAATAAACTTTTTGAAATATTTACATAAACGATGTGAGAAGTGACTGGATGAATTTTTGAATATTAAAACTAATTCAAAACATTAAATTAAATGTATTGTTATGAATTGTGTATCGAAAGTAAAGGAATTGTCGTTGTTAAACTTTATGTTATCTTTTCTAAAATTGTGTAGTGTTTTATGAATGTATCCCCGATACTGTTTCTGGAAAATGATTAGCGAAGTTTTTGCGGACGGATTAGAAATGTTCCGTTTTCCCTTAGAAACAATAAAAAATATAATTGACTTGGCTAGACATTTCCTTTTAACCGGAAATAGACCTAAATAATTATCCATTCTGAAACGAATAAAAACCTATAATATTTCAATAATTGAAAATAAAAGCATTTGAAATTTGCATAATTATGTCACTTTGGAGATGTTCTCTTTGATACACTGTTTAAACAAATTACTCTCTCAATTCGTAGGCTCATACAATTTTCAAATGGAAAATTGAAATTTTCGAAGAAACATGTAAACCTCTTTCAAAGCAGAGAAGACGTTCAGCTCATTGCCTCCTTGGGGGGGAGAAAGTGTTAGGCCGTGAAATTGTATGTATCGAAAAATTAGGCGGAGTTAACTCTATGATTTCAATAGGAAAACCGATGATTCTACAAGAGCGAATGAGACAACTATAGATTACACACGAACACTTCGAATCTTAGCATTTCAGCTTCATGGCAGACCTTATACTCAAAGAGACTGTACTACACCAACAAACAATATACTTGGTTGGTTGGTCGGACGGTACAACCAGTTAGTGTGAAGCCATTCGGTTGGTTTATGGCTGTTTACTCTCATTTCATTTCAAGTCCTCAAAAGAGTGAGTGACGCTTTTTAGATTGAGTGTTTCTCTCTACCGGAAAATGGCTTGCTGGAATTGAAGATACTCAGCACCTCTGATTTCAGTATTCTTCTAAATCTTCGGGTGTTTGTTTCGCTAACTGTGATTTGATCGTTCCAGGGTTTGATAAATATTCATACTACCGGGGAACCAAAGCGGAATAATAGTTGACATTTTTCTTTATTCATAAAAAATTTTATTTTGAAAAAATCGCCGTCGGTCAATGAGCTAGAGCTTAATGTGTGAATTTATGGGTAGAACTAAATACCAAATAACGTAAATGTGGCTTTTATTCAACCATCAAACGGCAGTAAAGCCATAAAATTTACAAAATTAATTCCAAAAGAATATTACATTAATATATAATCGTTTTATTTCTTAAGCGTAAGTTTTTGTGAATTCATTTTTATTCATTGCTTGTGATTTCTAGTTGTTGCTGCTGTTTTTTTTTCACTTTTTTTGGAAATAATCATCACTTCATTAAGTCGTTTAACAAAGCCAAATAGTTTGAAATATGGTCACGTTAATGCCTTACAGTTATCATGCACCTCGTTGTGGATTAATTGATAAAATGATTGAACCCAAGGTACATACGATAAATGAAATTAATTCAAAAGATCAAATATATGTTTTTATTCGAGAGTTTCATATCGAGTTTATTATACAAATACCCCCCCCCCACTCAATGGAAATGCCAACAAATATTTTTCAATCAAAGAAATAAGAAAATTTAATTTTAAGAACACTCTGAATTGTTTGAAATTTAAATCTAAATTTAAATGAAAGTAACGAAATGGTTTCTTTGAGTTTTAATCACGAACGTTTGTAAAGATAACCCATCCAAAAAACGAGCTGACATCACGAAAAGCTATTTGTATTGTCTCCTAATATACCCATGACATATTGTTTGCACAGCAAAATAAAACTGTCTGCTCTTCTCTACTACTAGTCCTACTGCAACAACTACTACTACTACTACGACTGTCTCTGCTACTCATTTTCAGAAATGAATGACTATTTAGAATTTCTCAAACAATTAGGTCTTTCCTTAACCAATCAATTCACTAATTGGCACGCCAGACCATTAACCAATTTCTGAACTTTTAGAGAATCCAATCCATTCGAGCAGATCTTTAGGATATATAAGACTTATCAGAGAAATTTATAAAGTTTTATTGCGAAGCTTCTAAAGATTTAGTTAATTCCCTTCAGGTGTTCTGTTCTCTCGTTTCCCTATTAGTTTCTTTTCACAAAAGTCCACAGAAGTACGCTAAAACGACCTCCGTAACCTCTCACTTTTATTTTCCGAAGAAACACTTTCCGATTGAGTAGAAAAACTTTTATTACAGTCATTACTTTGAGACAAGTACTTCAACCAATTCAGTTATTCTTAAGCATAAGTGCATTTAAGCACCCCTCTTTCTCTGAGTTAATACACGTATGGTTTTTACAATTTCTCGTTAATTTGCAGATTAAGTCGTGTGCGACAATTTTAAGCCTGCATACTCAAAATCTGAAGTTTTAAACAATTCGCAAATTATTTCAAATTATATGGAGTCTTTTAGTTGGCATGCATATATTCGGGTTATTCTTTCCAGCTATTTTGATGCGTTATGCATACTTTGAATGTGTTACAAAACAGGTGTCAAAGGCAAGCACCATACATTTCTTCATAGAATTCAGGTATTGTGTTTCGTCCTATTCTCCTTTCTTATTTCGAAATGGCACAGATACACAGATACAGATACACTTCATATCATTAAGTATCGCTAAGGTTGAGCCCTTGAAACTATAACTCATTTTGTACGATTAGTCATAAAATTCTTGTTAAGTTATAAACGAAGTCTAGAGACGTCGATCACATGCTTCAGTCATACTGAATGGTATTTTGACTTAATTAAAAACTGTCACTAGTTTATAAACAAAACCAATAAAGAAAATTATGGCTTAAACTAATAGGGCGGGTTAATACGAAATGACCGGTAAAACGGTTTTATCGCCGACATAAAGCAATTTATGATCTAATTTCGGACGCACAAGGATTAATGGTATTCCGTCAATCGATTGTCATCGTTTTCGATACATGTCTATGATTATACGCTTTTCCCTTTTACAAAATTTATAGTGCGTTACTGGAGGTCGCTAGGAATGATAAGCGAATGAAGGGGTACCCCGTTGAAATGATCTTTCAGTAAATGAGTCTCCTCTGATTTCGAAAAGAAACGAAGGAATAAACGAAAACAAAAGCGCGTAAGAGAAATGAAAAAAATGACGGTAGAGCTCAAGAAAAATTGTCACGCCAGCAACATAATTCAAAATGAATGCGTTAAAGATTCTGTTTTTGTAGAATTCTGAGGACGGCTGAAAGATCTTATCAGTTGGTGGCGGGATCCAACACGCAAGGCCAGCAGCAGCTGATCAAGTGAGAAGATTTGTCTCGTAGCCGACAGGGAGGGCAAGGTGCATCATATTATGGGATTGATAGCGCGGTTGGCGCAAAGGGGTAGCCCCAAAAGAAACGAAACAAAACAAAAAAGGCTACATACGTAACGCTAAAGACATAAGATAAAAATCGAAGAATTTTGAAAATTTTAAGCAGGTATTTTTTATAACTTTGGTTTGCGGAGTTGTTGGTACTGGTATGGATAGTATGGTTGATTTTGTCGTTGTCGTTAGAGAGCTCTTGTTGTTGCGCTTACGACTTCGCCAACTTGTGTCATAAATTAGTTGACAACTGAAAAAATTGTTATGGCTTTTGAGTAGTCTCTCTTAGTGTCTCGATGAGGAGACGACAAAGATAGAAAGACAGACAAGGAAGATGGATTTAAAGAAAATAAACACTGTTATTATTAACTTCATTAATTGTCAGTAAAAATCAAGAAACCAAAATTCCAAAGCTATCAAAATATAAATTATTTTCAGGAAAATTTAACTGCGTGAGTAAGAGTGACAACTTTTGATGCAAAGGCATTCCTAATTGATACGGCCTACCTGCTACTTTGTCGTAATTTTTATTGTGCTAGCATCACGTTTTGTTCCTCCTAAATATTTACCATGGCTTCGAATACCCAATGCATGCATACAGACTCAATCACGCACATTACGTGATCAGTTTAAAGCAGCCCGTTAGTAATTACATCCTCCAACAATATGCGCCACATTGCAAAACATGCAAAAATATCAATTTGCACTAGGCGCAATGGTTGCCTATAACACTCTTTGACAATTCTCATAATGTCCTGTGTATTTTGAGGTTTTACGAGCTTTGTGTGTGTAAACCATTTTATTGTGTTTTTGATCTTGTTTATGATGTTGGTGTCGTTGAAGTTGTTATCATTGTTATGATTTTCTATTCTCTTCGTTTTTTGCTTCTTTTCCTCTTTCAAAATCTTGATCTAGCGGTCGCTCAAATCTTACACACGACTTGTCGCCCGCTGTTTAAGTACTTACGGGACTCTTACGATTTTTAATCATATCAGAAATTAATATAAAGTGTGCTACAAAGTATTTATTCCCTTTAAAAGTAGCCATAACAACAGTACAATTCAGTTTACATTGATCATTTTTGCTGACCCCGTAAATGAACGAATACTTGGCTGAACTTTATGGCTGTGCTTCTTCTACTCGTTTCTTTTATGATAACTATTCGTTTTTCTAATGCCACGACTATTTCCAATACTTATGAGTAAATTCTTGTCTGAGATAGCGGACTAGTGAATCACACCCATTCTACAAACTAAGGAATCGAGCTAAGTGCATATATAACCTGATATTCTCTTTAAAATCTCAGCGTGGAACATGCCCCACTTTGCTCACTCTCAATATCGTTGACCTAAAGATACATGTACAGAATATTAATTCGGCATCTAATCTATCTCCTGCAATGCATCACAAATTGAAGCAGAAAGTATAACCAGTCAGCAGACGACGCAATGTTCCACAACTTCCAGAATGACGGAATAACCACCGGAATAAAATGTCATTTAAATATCTCCATTCGTTTACGAGATATTGCTATTCACATATCTGTATTATTTGACGGAGTACGCCTATATTGATCGAAGCAAAATTCACCGTAGGATTTGTGGCCGAAACTCATAACCAGAATAGAAAAATACAGCTTCCTCCGTACCAAATCTGTAAGAAAGTCTTCCGCTTCTTCTGGTTTTTAGACTAACGAAATCCGAATTGGACTCATATCCTATATAATGCAAGCGGCTCTGTCCGTCTTCGGTATTCCTGGAAACCACTATTATAAAGAAGGGAGGAGAGCAGTACTGTTGTGGTGCTTGCCCCAAATTTTTTTTGCCTCCGTAGGGTGTTGAGGAATGATTGAGGAAATCGGAAATAAAGATAAAATAGACAGCCTTCAAACTAATTTGTTACAGCGTTAATTTATCGATGATTATAGAGGTCCGTTTCATAGTTTGTCGAGTGGATTTTAATACAAAATTTTACGTTCGGGCCTAAGGTCTTACGAAAGTATATATTCTCAAAAATAGGCGCAGTTCGCCAACTGACTACCAATATTATTTAGGGTAGAACTAATATTTTAGACGTAGGTTCGGATCTAAAGCATGGGGTTCATTGCCGATTTCACCATATTGGTGATCGTCACTCACAAATCATGTGAGTGTAATTGGAGTGACATGTTAATGGCATGTGCGGTATGACACTTCATTATATGAATGTATTATACTTCAGCCAGAATTTAACTATTTAAACTGTGGAATGTTTAAAATATTTCTCAAATCAAAACATTTAGAAATCGAAGTCAGTCTTTTTATAAACAATTTCGTTTTGTTTTCAGGTCATTGAACTTTTGTCAGACGATCATATTGCTTATGAAAACTTACTTTAACTTTTTATACTGATAATCTGTTTATCAAAAAATGCAATATTTTGTTTTCAAAACGCAAATACAAGAATTTTTCACAAAGCCTTCTGGTATAGGAAGGAAGCCCCTTGTAATTAAAACTGTAAAAATAAAACCTCCTTCCTGCGCGTTTGAACCTATTTATATTTACACTTGGTTGCAATTTCGCAGCATGGAAATCATTTGGTTGTCGATTTCTCGTTGAAATCCTTTACCTTTGTGAACGACTGTGTACTGCTCATCTCAGAAGAAGGTCTAATAGTATCCCTTAACTGTACTTAAGTACTAATTGGGAGCTCGTTCATAGGGGTGATAGACAAAACCACGATCAATTCAATTCTACTTATGCTCTTCGAATATTTATCTGTATGAAAGTATTTAGTAATATTACAACTCTACAATAAGTAAGTGATAGACGATAATTGGGAACCTTGTAATAGTTCGAGTATCGAACAATGACCAATAGGTAATTGATATTATCGTAATACTATATTTACTTCGCTCCTATTTGGAAAATTCGTCACGTTTTGTATTATTTTTGAGAATTTTTCTCTAACAAATTAATTAGTAAATTATTGAAGAAATTTTTGAAAATATATTCACAAAATTCTCTTTTATTTTGCAGGCTAAACGTCCAAAACTTGAACATACTGA
The DNA here is from genome assembly GCA_963966595.1 of Physocephala rufipes. Lineage (NCBI taxonomy): Eukaryota > Metazoa > Arthropoda > Insecta > Diptera > Conopidae > Physocephala > Physocephala rufipes. Next base: position 41,116,041 of record OZ016502.1, on the reverse strand, counting down.
TTCGAATGAAAGAAACAGGTAATATTTTACAGATATATTCTTAAGAAATTGATAAAACTACCGTCACAACGATTTTTCTTATTGAAATTTAAATTTAGTTCAAAAAATTCTCGCCTCGGATTTAAATTTTTCTTTTCTCTCACATTCATCCTTTACCAACGTTTTTAACATTTGCCAAACACATGCCAAGCAAATCTTAAAATATCGTATAAAAACAAAAACTAAGCAATCATCTCAATGAGTGCAGGCAAGTGTCTTCGAAAAATCTCTTCAGAATAGTTTGAAATGTGTAAATTTTTAGAAGTCGATCAGGATGAACTGTGGTGGCTGTTGGTAAATTTGACAAGTCCCAATTTTGTAGTGCCGAACACTAGACGCGACGATAATTTGAAAACCAACAATAGGACCTTACATTTTTCCTTATGTTAGTCTTCCTTCGAAATGGTTTCCTGATGGTTGTTCTTTTTCCAAACCACTTGATTTGTTTCCTTTTCCCCATTTTGTTCGTAATTATTTTCTAGTGTTTGATGCTGAAGATTTCTAAAAATTTTAAGTTGCATTTAAAAACAATTTTTATGTGACTTTTTTTATATATTCTGTTTATATTTTCATATTAATCTTCGGGGTTCGATTTTATGTTTTTTTTTGTCATGGTTGTTGAATGTCATTAAAATTCTCTTGCTCCTTTTTATTTTTCTCTGATACCTACTTCGTTTTCTGAATTTTATTGATTTTCGTCGCTTGATGGCTGTTTATACGACTTCTTCGAATTGTCAAGCCGTATTAGCATTCAGATTTCCTGATATAGCAATACTATCAAACGATATTTTATGCCACATCAGCCATACCACATTATTAAGCATCAGCTACAATTTTCTTTAAATAATTGGAAAAGTTATAACGAATCACAACAAATTAAACGTTCGAGTTAGAAGGATTTCAAATTGTGAGAGTTAATAGGAGTCGATAATAAGTACGAGTTATAGTATTGATACATACCAAAATTATTTTTATAATTCTTCATGACCCAAACAACTAATAAATAATCTCTATGAACACTCAATGGTCCTGCTTGTCAAGAGTTTGTGAGTAAACGTAGCCAATACGCGAATAAATGAATAAACGCGTCAATAAATGAACATTGAGTAGCTGAATATCGCATGTTTTAACCAAAAAACAGAAGGACGTAAAGAGTTATATCATGAAAACTCTAAGTATATTCGATTCATTGAAATTATTGCTTATTCCAAACGGGAATATCCGCAGTGCTCAATCGACAATGCTTAATCAACTAATGACCATTCATACCAATACCGTTTGGTCATTCGATCAATTTTACAAAATCAACAGACAGGTTAGACCGATAAACCTATTTGGTTGATAAATCTATTTGGTTGGTTAAATGGTGGCTAGCAGCCTTATTTATAAAAGCATGCTGAAGGAGAGTTATCTCTAACTAATTCGTTAAACGAAAAATTGTAACTAATCTCTTTAATTATCTGTCACAGCAAGTTGTTGTCTCTTCGGTATAGCTGATTTAGCCGTTTAGTCTAGCTGATTTAGCTGAGTTAGCCGTTGATTAATTTATTTAATGTCAGTGTTTGACAACTTTGAAAATCTGAATTGAAATAATATTGTTATTTTTTAAATATAATTAAACATTTTAATGTTGAATTATGACTTAAAAATCCTGTTCCTTCCTTTTTTTTTTTGTTAAATTATTTATTTTAAAAATTCGAAGAAAACAAATTGTTGTTTTCAAACACATTTTCCGAACAATGTTGTAACCGTCTGTGATTGAAGTATATCAAAAGTGGCCCCAATTTTATTTGCAAAAGTTATTTTTATTAGTGTTAATTGACATAAGGCTCATTTAATTAAAATTTTCTTTTCAAATAAATCAGCTTTATTATATTCTAAAGACTGAGTAAGCCAAAAATCAAATGTTGAAATCGAGAATAAATAAATTAAACTACTAAAAACCTCTACCAAAAACTACGAAAAATTACCAAACTAATGAAAACAATAAATAAATTTTGACTATCCTTTCATAATAATCGAAACAATAAAATCTTTCGAACGGAGTGAAAGATTAAATAGAAGTCACAGCAAGTTTTTTGACATGAACGTAATTTTATTGCTTCTTTGGTTACAGTTACGCACCAATACTTCTTGTTTCTTTCTTCTTCTTCTTCAAAAAAAAGAAGAAAATAACAGAAATGAAAAAATTGGACTCGACATTCATAAGTTTAGCATGCGGTCACACGTCATGTCTTTCGACAGGAATATAATTAATCAATTTTATGGTGGATGTATATTATTTCCATACATTTGTTTGTTTGTGAGGGGTGAGGTAGGAGTTAATTTGTACATGTATGCATGCAATTGTATTTACATACTTTTTCTTCTCGGTGTTTTTTGTTCTTTTGTAATTGTTGTAATTAATATGGAAAATGCAACATTAATTAAATTTTCCATTATGTATTAATGGAAAATGCAACAAAAATTTGTCCATCAATAAATGTTCAATAAATGTTCAACCTGGTTGGTCGATAATGGGTAGAACTGACCTATTTCAAGCATGCAGTACGCCGGGAGTGCAAAGTCAGAGAATTTAAAATTTATAAATTTCATTAACAAATATTTTTTTTGTAACTTGAAAAAGATCTATAAGGCTGCAAGTAGTAAAACCGAATGAATCATAACTAACTCTCAATACGATTTAAGCCAAAAATTTTCTTTGGGTCCGTGAGTTTTATCAAGTTTTTTGTATCCATGCAACCGACAGGACACACCGAAGTCTGATTTATAATATTTATTCATCAAATTCAGAAAGTCTTAAGTAGTTATATAAATTTGTACTTTGGCGACTAATATTTCAAAGACTTTTAAAGAGTTCATGAAAAGCGAACATATTTAGATTTTGGCAAGTGTACTTGTAAGTTTGTCTCCCATCAGAATTGATCGGATTTTGCGAAATAATCTGCTGGTTAAAAAATATTCATTCCTTTTGTTTTACTTTTGAAAAAAACAGTGCTCTGTCTGTCATTCCCTTCGGACAGGATTATATTTGGTAATTTTCCTTTTATTGAAATACTTTAGTTTATTAAAAATGCATCCAACTATCACAACTAATTCCTAGAATTCAAGTAATACAAGATTTTTTTACTTCTTAGGCTTTTCTACAAAATTTCTTTGATTGTCTCGATTTTTTCCTTGCAATCGTTAATGAGAATATTAAAATATACAATTATGCTCATACCTAAATATTTGAGAATTTTTATGCAGTTGATTTGCTGTTGTTGCTCCGTTGTGTGGTCGGAGCACATGTCGCACACCTCTTCCTGTCTGAAGGTATTATTTCGTAGTTAATAGGATGGAATAACAAAGAGAATGCCTGCTTCATCTGCTCCCACCTCTTTCTCTTCTTCGTCCCCTTCCCCTTTTCCATTAATCTCTTAAGTAGTGAACGCTTCTGCGTTAAAGCCTTCGCTGCCTAAGCAAATGTAGAGCGTTAAGAATTTCTTAAGTGTGACAATTCTTCCGGCCAAGGAAGAAGGGAGAACATGAAATAAAGGAACGAGGGTAGAAGAATGATGAGGCCGGTAATATTTGTTAGAAATTCTGTGAAATTTTGACACATGTCCGACATAAAAACCCAAAAACAAAGACAATTTTTAAAAAATTTGAAGGGTGCGACATTTTTTCGTTTTCAAAAAAAAGGGTATACTTCGTGCTCAAGTGTGTCGGTTCATTTAAGTCTACGAGTTATATGCAACAAATTGCTTCATCCTTCGTTCAGTTTCGTTAAGTGTTTGATTTATGTAATGAAATGTCCGTATAACTCTGCCTGTTGTCTTTTCGCATTGACAGACTTTGCTCTCAATCTTCATCGTCGTCATCGTCAGCGACATCATCGACCACTAACCAACATCATCATCACCAACAACTCCACCATCATCATCAGCATCAGCATTTGCAACAACCTGCGCAACATCATACGAATCAGTGCAGTTCTCTCTCAACGGTCCCGCCTCACACGCAGCCGCTGCAGCCGACGATAACAGCGCTTTCCTCTCTCGGTAGTCATTACAGTGCCACATCAAATCTTAATCCCTGTAGCCTCTCGGGAAACAGCCTCGCTCATTCGACCTCATCGTTAACACGTTCCGCTGCAGCCGCTGCAGCGGTCACAACCTTCTGTCAATCGCCCGCCAGCAGTTTCTCAACATATGTTCAGCATCCTGGTATTGCGGCTAATCCCAACGCGAATGCGGTCGGTTCAGCCGGCTTAACTCTAGGTAGTTCCTCCATACCACGTACTTCCCAACACCATCATTCACAAGAGCAGCAGCATCATGTCACAGATGTGTTGCACAGTGGAATGTCGCACTGGCTGACGGACACCCAGTTGACATCGGTTAAGTCGGAAAGCCGCAGCCCTGGTTTAAGTGGCGCTCAACTCAGAATCGATTCCGTCGCCTCCGCTGATGCACTAACTAACGATTCCTCAACTGCTGTTCTATCCGGGATCGCGTCAGGAAGTTTGCATGTCGGAGCACCGCATTTGGATAACGTTGCCGCAGTTGCCGGTAGTGCCAGTTCCGCGACTTCGCTTTATAACTGTTCCTCATCTATTGCTCATAATCCCTTGGACCCGAACGGCTCCATTTGTAGTGTCAGTGCTTCTTCTGCTCCAGTGGCGGCCATGGCAGCTGTTAATTCCTCAGCCGCGGCTGCAGCTGCTGCCGCTGTCTATGACTCCAAGCATGATTATTACAACTACTACAACAGTATGCAACAGTACACGCCAGCTTTCTACTCCACGTACGGCACCGTACCGTACGGCAGCACGCGGACTGCTCCAAAAATTGAACCTAGTACGAACTCCTACCTGGGCACTGGCTACAGCTCGGGCGCGGTGAACAGCTCTTCGCAATTATATTCCACGGCCTACGGTTACAATAACTTTGCACAATTTGGCACCGCCGCGGCTGCAACGCAACAGGACTACAGCGGTTATTATAATGAGCAGTATAGTAATTACTACAGTCCCGCGAATTACTCGCCGTATGGGGCCGTCAGCTCACCCAGCTCAAGTGCTAGTCATGGATTTCACGTTGCTGCTTCAAATCTCTCAGAAAGCCCAACCGATACCCACTCTACCACGCCCAATCTGCATTCAACTCACTCGCCGCATTCACCATTACCCATTTCACCAAATGCACCGACAGGAGTAGGGGCCACTATAACTGGAGGAGCCGTTGGTTGCATATCGGCGCCAAAAACCACGCCTACAGGGGCTAAAACCGGAAGAACACGTGGTCGCCGCCATGCACAACCAAGTCCGACGCGAAGCAACGCCTCCGATACTCCCAATAGCGAGGCTGTAAAACCACCAGAGCGTGTTTTTATTTGGGATTTAGACGAAACAATCATAATCTTCCACACATTGCTGTCAGGCTCATTCGCCAATCGTTACACCAAAGATCACAGCGCACTAATGACGATCGCCTTTCGCATGGAGGAGATGATCTTCAATATGGCTGATACTCATTTCTTCTTCAACGAGATCGAGGAATGTGATCAAGTACACATTGACGACGTCTCTTCGGATGACAATGGCCAAGATTTGAGCAATTATAATTTCGCTACGGATGGTTTTCATACCGGAGCACCCGCAGGGGCACCACCAAACTTATGTCTTCCCACAGGTGTTCGTGGTGGTGTAGATTGGATGCGCAAGCTAGCGTTTAGATACAGGAAAATCAAAGAGATTTACAACACTTATAGGGGCAAGTAAGTATAGGCAGTTTTGTGCGTTTTTTTTGCATCGTATATTATTGCAAAATTCTTCTTAAAGTTGGAGCAATTGCAGTAAAATAACTAGACTAACAATTTGCAATTTGTAGTGTTGGTGGTCTTCTGGGCCCCGGGAAACGTGACGCTTGGCTACAGATACGCTCCGATATTGAAATGGCTACAGACAACTGGGCCAGCCTGACGACGGAATGTTTGAATATGATTGCTCAGCGTGAAAACTGCGTCAATGTGTTGGTCACGTCAACACAATTAGCACCGGCGCTAGCAAAAGTGTTACTTTTCGGACTGGGTGGTATATTTTCAATCGACAATATTTATAGTGCACATAAAATAGGTAATTAAATTGTTAGTATAGCATATAACATAATTTATGTCGCACCTGCTTTCGATTGGTGGAAGAAAGGGATGGAAAAAATAATGAAAATAAATGGATGATGCATTATATTTTGAAAAAAAGAGCATCGAGGATAAAAACGTAATACAGCTTTCAGAAGAATTAAGAACGATGAAGGACCCATGATTTTTTGGTTACGACGAGCAAGGGGAACTAAGCACGCTCTCGAAGCGATACCATATTTAGAAAGCAAAACTTTTACATATTCATAATTTTTTTAAGAAAATAATCGCATTTTTACTTTACTTTTAGGTCAAGAAACATGTTACGAACGCATTGTGACGCGTTTTGGCCGTAAAAGCACTTACGTGGTAATTGGTGACGGGACCGAAGAAGAGGCAGCCGCCAAATCGATGGACTTTCCGTTCTGGCGGATTTCATCCCATAGTGATATACGAGCGCTTTATACCGCGCTGGATATGGGTTTTTTATGAAGACTTTGAGTGATGAATTCGAATTCGAAAAATCCTTATCATTCAACATAATTAAAATATTGTATTAGTTTATGGAAAGACATGAACAAAAGTGGAATGGAGTAGAATTGTAAAAATTCATTCAACGATAGACAAGAATCGGCAAACTTATGAAATCTAAGAGATGCATGAAAAATAGCAATTTCGAGCCCTTAACTTTAAATATATATATATACTGTACAAATTTCCCTTTAAAGTCATTTGAAGGAATTTTACTGTGTATAAAATAGTTTAAGCTATTACGACATTCATTAATTTTTAGCAATAAAAAAAAAATATTAGGAAACTCTACCTAACCAGTATACATTCTAAAATCTAACTCACGTTACTTTGTTTTAAGAAAATTAATTCTATTAATTTGTCCAAAGTCGTGATCAGGTTCATTAAGATATCCCAATTCGGGGAATTTTCCCAACTATTGAACAAATTAAAATTGCAATTTGAATTTATTCTAAAAATTCGTATTCATAGCTTTGTAAAAAATGTAAGTGTGTTAGCTATCTTAATTCTAAAGTTATAATTGTCCTAGATCTTACTCCTAAGTACACACATTATTTTAATGAATATGTAATAATAAATAATTATATTATAGATTGAAAAGTAAATTATAAACAATGATAATAAAGAATAGCATTTTGAAATATTTAAAAAAGCGCACGAAACAAATAATAAAAAATAAATAAATTTCACAAATATTTTAGATTATTTTTGGAAAACGGTGGAAACCAACATTTGAAGGTTTGCATATGATAATATGGCAATACTTGCCTACTTCAATATGGGATGAAATTCCTGTTGAGTGTTCACGTTTTGTAACTTAGTGGCAACTTCTCACAGTGAGATAAAGTGAAACTAAAAATTACACCGTGTTCTCAAAAACTTTTCACTGGAATGTTAATTTCATAACATTCACATTCCAAACTTCTGAAATACAAAAAATATAATGAAATACAACGGAATTTTTAACAATGTACGGATGATATGTTTGTAGCTAAATATAATTCATTTCAAAAGAAAATATATTTTTTTAATATACATAGGAAAATATGCAGTATTGCATTGGCGAAGACGGGGCAGTATAGTAATCGTGGACGTGATAGATAAATAGAACCTTCAACATCGTTGTGAGGAATGCATAGGTGAATTCGAGCGATAACTACCTCACACGCAAGTGGTGGGATAAATAAGGAAATATGGAAAACACAAAAAAAAACAGTGAAAGATACTAAAAAATCATAGAAATAGTTGTCGTTATGACAGTTCTTAGATAATGGATTCGCAATGAAGTGAGTAGCTATTCACAATTCACTTCGACGCAATTTAAATCAAAGATAAATTACCGTCGGCACTTCTCTCTTTACAGTTCTGCGAGTATAAGACAAATAATAACAATATTGTGACGAACCAGCCGTCAAACCGCTTCACAAAACGGCAAATTGAGAGTATTGATATTTTCATAAAATATAATAATAATAAAATCTAATTCCAAAAAACAAAGCACATGAATTTCATTGCCACTTATGTTGTCCAAACCAATTTTTTATAAAAACCATTCTATATTTCCCTCCACTCCCAGCGTTGCACACGAATTTCTGTGAAATATATGATCACCGAATAAAGCCATTTTGTGTGGGTACATAAATTATACATGATTGAAGCGATAAGCACAAAATGGTCAAAAATCACAAAATTATTCGTAGTTGAAACTTTAAGATTTAAGATTTGATTTGATTAAATACAGTTTTATATGAAAACATTATTTGAAAAATGCTGCTGCAAAATAATACTTATTTGTGACAATCAGACGATTGGTTAATATAATTCTACATACAATTCATAGTTTTATAAAGTATCACGACCATGCCAAAAACCGCAAAAATTTTCTTGTAAAAATTAATTTCTTAATACTCCAAATCGACAGCAGTACCATGAGTATAAGATTGGAGTGCGTAATAATACATTGCTTTCTATGAATTACTCATAAGAATTTCACATAAAAGAAATGACATAAAACTAGGCAGTTCTCGTGACCCTTGAAATAAATGTTCTTCCAGTGCTTTCACGTTTGCGTTATAAATTGTATAACAATCACTGGAAGAGGGAGTGCTTCTGAACAGTTTATACAGTATTGCCAGCCAAGTCTAGCAAATACACAAACCTTGAACGAAAGTGATGCTTTCGAAAACGAATATATAAAAATATCATATTGAACACAAAACGTTCAGAATTATTAGGGAACAATAAAGGCACCATTTAAACGCATTGACAGATAGTAGAAGTTTGAAAATTAACACTGTATGTAATTTTTGGAATATGTTAAGTATAATTTTATTCTTTCTGCTTAAATATATAAAATTTTTATTAACTCAGCACCTTTGATTAGGTTGCTTATATATCCGTCATGGCAAATTCTAGACACTATGCAGTGAGGCCATGACGACTATAACGGGAATGCTATAAGTGCAAATCCAATAATAAATAAATACTTACCAGTATAAATAATAAATATCGTCAAATGTGTCGACTATAAATAATTAAATATGTTAACTATAAATTTAAGAGAAAACTTTCAACCTAACAAATATTTTCCAAAGTATGGTACTAGACTTCTGTTTGTACGTCAGTGAATGTACATTTGTTGCCGCTATTTGCAGCAATGTCTAAAAATGAGTTTGAGTAATCTGTCTGCTAAATCGATTGCCTTCAAAAAAACCACTATAATTTGATTTTCTCTAATATTTTCTCGAATTTTTTCTAATATTTTTATTTTAACATTTAACATTTAATTTCGGACATCACGTGTCCAAACATGGCAACGTATAATAAAAAGTTCCTTAAAAAATCATTCGTGTCATTGTGACCCATATTCTAGTCTATCTCATGTCTATCATTTCTGGTGAAGCATTTGATGAATAGTTTCAAACTGGGAAGAATATATAATCCTGTGGCCAAAGGGGAAGGTTTTTAATCCATTTGAACAATCGTCATACACTCTTTTACATACAGACAATGTTGCTCGTTTGCAGTATAAAACAAAAAGAGCCACATTTACTTAAATTCCTTAGAGGAAACTTGTAGGTGGAAGGGAAACAAGGGGTTGGAGGAGGTAGAGAATCAGAATACACACAATATTAATTTATTATAAAATCACAATTTAGTGTATTTGTAATACCCTACACTCGAATAAGAGCGAAATGTTCTATCTAATTTGTTCTTCCATATGCAAGCCCTTACTAGAGGCGTGGCAATTAAATTTGTGAAAAATACGATTACGGCGTAACAATTAGAAGCATTAAACCGAACGAAGGACACAAACAATGGTCCCAAATACTATCTAGTGCTTTAATACATCTCAATAAATTTGTTTATTTATTGAAATTTAAGAATCACATCGATGCACTAAGAACTTCATTGAATTGTAGGATCTGTAGCTTAGCTTGCCGATTTATCTATATTAATCATAATCACCACACAAAAATGAGCAGTCCAAATCTATTATTTCTAGTGATTTAGAGAACACCATCTCGGCCCATTTTTTATGATTACTTTGATAAATGCGATTGTAGAGTGTATAAGCTCCGCGTAGGCCGAAGTTAACGCTCTGCCTTGACGTATTCTAATATTAGAATAAAACTAAAAGCGTTCAACATTTACGGCCCGGCAATATCAGTAAAGTTCGTTTTGTAGACGTCGCGCCGCGATGTGAGCGCTTTGAAATATTCTTTAATCTGAGAAAATAAAAGCACTGAGAAAGTAAAAGAACGTGTACGGTTTGAATGGCGAGGAGAAAGACGAAAGAGCAGAAGAATATGCTTCATGTGTCCAAGTAAGCTTACAAATATTATCAGCAGATGGTGCCGATTATCAGCAACGCCATCAATTTGCCGACCAAATCGAAGTTACATTTAATTCTAAAAAAGATGACAGGAATAATGACAGAGATAATAATAGTTATAGTGATGGCTGTGATGAATAGGAATGAAGGTAATGCACACACACGTAGGTTCGATAATAATATTGATGGGAGCCAAAGATAATCGTCATTAGTTAAAAGATTATATTGCGATGATACGGAACGAAGCTGAAGCTACGAATTATGCTTACGCTAAAGTCAATGCCGACTGTGATGGCAATGTCGATGGCATGAAAGAAGTTTTTAATGAAGATGGCAATGATAGTAATAATAATGACGGACACTGTCTGTGATGGGCAGTTGGGCTATTTCATGAAAAGCGATAAGAAATTGTGAACTTATAAAGTTATGAAGAAATACGTGCGCTTAAGTTGCGCTGACGTGTAATCATCCGCTGATCACACATTACTCAGAACATCTGCCGGCAGTTGAGATTTCGGATGAAATTTTTAAATAAGCGTCCAGAGATCAAAGTGTGTAGAATATTTGAGTTTAAAAGCATGTACGATTAGGTTTAGAAATAAAGAGGAATTGTGGAAATGGAAAGGATCAACGAGATAGACCGTAAACGAGAGAGATAGAAAAATGTGAGATCAATACATTTTCGTTTCAAATCAATTCATATCCATATCATTGGGGATATCAGACGTAATGGCATCGGAGTAAACGGAATTAAAGAGCGAAAGAAAACAAAAGTGTAATTAGTGAAAGAAGAAGATGTGATTAGTGTGATTAGTGAAAACACTAATGATGATGAAGAAGAAAACTGTGCGAGCATGTATTACTTAAATACAACGAATTTATTTATTAAAAAATGTTCTCTAAAGAAAAAAGAAAGCTAGTTCATATAATTTATATACGATCGTATTATTCTAACCTAATCCGATCATATTATTCTAGCCCAATAAGTCCGTAACAATCATTCGTGTATCATCAATTAATAATAGCAATAAACGATATCTTGCCTGAACTAAAAAAGAATACCTTCACGCATCAATAATCTCCGGATGTCCGGTAATTCCAGCATTCTAGTCATAGCTTATTTACGCGGTGGAAAATTCACGCTGTTAGCCAATAAACGCCGGCAACTGAACCGACAATAGGCTTGCGTGGTAGTTAAATCGGGTCGAAATGATTGAAGCAGATATTTGGGCTGCAAGCGAAAAACTTATTGTTGTGCTTGATTGTTTCGTGTTTGAACTGCTCCCTCTACCCCACACACTAACAACTCTATTGACATCACGATCAATGGTTGGTGGTCAGTTACTCGATCATGTGCTAGATTTGTGGGCTCATCGGTTCATAATTTGTTGATCGCCAGCTCTCGGATTGCTTTATTAATGTTTTAACTACACTAATGGTTAACTTTTATTTTAGTGCGTATAATTTGTATGTCAAAGTTTACGAATTCCGATCGCATTTCGTGCCACCTTACTGTAAGAAGCAACAGCTTCTAGTATATTTTATTTCTTCAAACCATTTTAAACGCCTTAGTAAATTGTATGTCCCTTGTTTGTTGTTGGTATCGTTATTGTTTTATTGAGTTTTATAACAAAATTCATAGCAAAATTTTAAACAGATTTATAACAAAATTTGGTAAAGTTTATGCATGTAATTATAAATAATAAAGACCAACACATATCATATTGATTACAATGAATTAAAAACACCGTTTGACTATTTTTAGATTTTGGTGAATACGTGATTAATCAACGATTCGATGATTACCATACTCGATTACCACCAAGCCATTTTTACAGAAAACTTATTACGTTTGTCCTCTAGTATTCATAATGAAAAAACATTCATCTCCATTCTCCATCCAAAAACGTTTGTAATTGACCACGTTTAATGAAATTGATTATGACTATTTCAGCGAATTTAATTTAAAGGTTTGTAATTTTAATCTTAATTATGAACTCTGTCGTTATGTCGGTCTAAAAAGTGTTACTTAGTTTGCTGCTTTACATCGTGGCAAATTCTAAAGATTTATGAAATCTTCAAAATGTCTTTGATATTTGACTGACTGGATAAAATTCGATTTAACCCTTTGATATCCAGAGACTTTTCCCGTGAATTTAAGCAGTTTTTCCACTGATTAAGGAAGTAAAATTGAATTCTTTGATGTTTTAAAAATTATTGTTAAATTTCATTTAACGAAACGTTATGAACTTTTTATCTAAACAATTTTCTACGATTCATTAGCGGCTAATACGGCTTTTGAAGTGATTGCTGATAAACTTAGGTAACGTATGATCTCACTGATGTTTATCCAACCAATTCAAAGCGTTGCAGAAATATGGTATAACTGTTATAACACTACGGAGTGAGTAGGGTAAGCAGAATGCGTATTAGATTGTCGTTAGGGCAAAATCTGAAAACAAAAATTTAACAGAAAACCAAAAGTTGTTGGACTTTAAGTGAAAATGTGTTGCAACTAGCATTTCGTCTGATTTTTTATGAACTATCGTTTATGCCAGGAGAATGAAGAAGACAAAAAATTATTCAAATTATGGTTGCATGTGTCGAAAAAATAAAAACAACAGTTACTTTTTCAATTTTTTTCATAAAAATAAATCGATAGATTCTATTTGCAAAGCCAATTAGTTAATACCGATGAGCCGTCAGTAACAGAGATTAGTTTTCACCGGTGATTCTACCATTCCGTATAAGTTGTTGTCGACGCTACGGCAATGCTTTCTCAAGTTAAATTCAATATTTGTGTAAAAAGAAGTGTTGTCGTTTTTTGTGAACAATTTTTAATAGTATTTCTTTTCTCGCATTCATTCAGATTTTTCAATTCTTCAGGCATTACTTTTGCAAGCTGTCAATTTCTCTTTTCTTCACTAAATTATCTCGGCATCCTTTTGTTTCGTGTTCAAGAAATTTATAACTGCTCTTGAAATGTATTGATTTTATTTCATATATACAAATATATTAAGAATTTACAATAAAGATTCCGATTAAACACAAGTTTCGATTGAGTCGAGAACTCTTTACGTACTTGCAGTTATATAGTAAAACATTTTTATTCAGATCACAATGTTGGCTTTATTTTCAAATCGAAAATTTCATTAAGAATTTATAACAGTTTATACGAAGGATTATGAGCTTCCGATTCTAATCACTAAATTGAAAATAAAATTAAGACGCGACGTAATCCAAGGGCCGTCTATGATGAATTTCGCATATAATATACCAAAACACACAGGATCCCACAGGATTCTGCTCATTCTGTTATTGACGTAATGCAATCAATGAAAATGATTTCTATCCATTGTTATTTTCGTAGCAGACAAAATGCCTGCTTAGTAACGTTGACGATGGGAACGAAATTAACGGCGATGATAATTACGATGCTGATGGCGACGGATTAGATGCTGGTATTAACGATGCCTAAACGTTGTGGGCTGGTTAAACCGCGCATGAAATTGCAAAATACGTCTGTGAAAGATCTATCAAAAAACTACCCAACCAATCCCGGTCCTCTCCGGTCTCTCCGAGTAACGCATTCTCAACCTTCTTAGATTCACTCCCAGCGAATGTTTTGGCGATAGAATTTCAATGGCTCACAATGGCATGAAGTTCAATTATTTTAAAAAAATTAAAAGCGAAAAATAGTAAAACGGATTTGGGAAAAATAAAAAAAACCAGAGGAAGGGAAAAAGAATCACAAAGTAAAAAATAACGAGATATAACTAAGAGATAGCGCGAACTGAAAATTCCAATTTACGATTTCACACCTGACTTTAAGATGTAAGAAGTTTGAAGAGATGAAGAAACTTTTGAAGAAAGAAAGAAATTTGAAACTGAACGATAATTAGAGAAGCTTAAGAAAGGAAGATGAAAACGAACTCATAAATGCTTTTATATAAAACGTAGTCTAAATCAGTGAGAGTTATTAATTTAAAATCGCGAACGAAAAACGCATAATTTCAAAGTTAAGGGAGTTCCTTTTTTCAAATAAAAAATTGAGTCAATTGGTTCTTTATTGCATTTTAGAGCATTAGGAAAACCATACGGAATTTAAGTTAAAAGTTTTTAAAATTTTTTAGGATACACATTTTTCACGCGAAGATTGAAGGATTTATTGAAGCCTTTATTCCTCCGTTTGTATCGCATTTAATGACGTTTAAAAACAAGAGAAAAGTACATATATTCTTGTTCAGAATAGCGGAATAGCGGACTGTCTGTCCGCCTGTCCGTCTGTCTGCGGAAATCACGGTTACAGGGGAGCGAAGCTATCGTTGTGGTACGTTGTATAAATATTCTCTGTCATCACAAAATAAGCTATATTGAAAATGGATCCGTGACGCAACTACTCTTTTTTTTTTTTTTTTTTTTGACGAATGAGTTACGTAAAAGATTTCATTCAATTTTAAATGTTTTGGGATATAAAAAGTAGAAGTGTCACCGGTCTTATTTGGTCCGTCTTCTTCTTAAGTGCACAAATAGTACATAGATTGTGATGTAGAATTTATGAGCATCGGTTGGACCGAAGTTATCGTCCTTACTTGATTGTAAAAGTCTTACTTAACAAGCTCTCCTTTAGCTTGAGGATAATCTTCAAAGAGATTTTCCTTCAACGTATTTATTTAACTGTTTTAAATTATTATGTTTTCATTTGAAAAAGATGTTTGAAAATATATTTATTTTTTATGTTTGAATTTTGTTTTACATTAGTTGATCTATTTTATATTTATTTGTGTTGAATTAAACTCATACAAAAGTAGTTTTGCATGTTATTGGTACATATTATTGTTTCCTATTGTTCGACTTGATATCTTGTCGATCGTTCAATTATGAAGCGATCCAAGAGGGTGGAGAGGATGGAGGAAGCGTCTGATGCTTCCTCTATCTCCGAAGATTCGGTCATGCCTGCTCCAAAGAAAAAGGTAATGGATGAGGACATCCCACCAAGTCCAATTTCAAGCAAAGAGGCCAAGAAGAGGAAAAAGGCCGAACGACGAAGGAAAAAGGAGCTGGAACGTGATATACAGGTAATTGAGACAGGTGACCAGACTGCTGATAGCAAATTACCGAAGTCTGGCTACGCCGCAATTTCCAAGGTAGTAGATGTTGGTGCTGTCTCTCCAGCCGGAAAATCTTGGGTAAGTCAAAACAATCTCCATTTAAATAAATTAGATATTTCGGGTTTAATAAGGGAGTTGAAAGGCCTGGCTTCCGGTCTTCTGGGGATAATTTTTGAGAAAGGCCCAGTGGACCCAGAATTAGCAAAAAGGGTCATGTCTGCCACAGGGGAATACGAGAAAATCGTTTTTAACCTTTTGGCAGATAATGAAGGGTTGAGAGGTCGGCTGTCCGTTCTTGAAAGTAGGGAAATGAATGGTCCATCGTCCGTTTCTGTTCCGTCTGTATCTGGGGTAACTTCTCCAAAAAGGGTTGGTGGTAAGGTGAAGGAGGCAACTATGGCGAATGCATTGAGCTTTGCAAATGTTGCCGCCAAAGGTGCAAATACTCCTGCTCAAGTCAAGCAACAATCGGTTGTCAAAGCACCAGTCCCAACTTGGTCGCTGGTAGTAAGGAGCAAAAAGTCCAATGTTCCGTCCGATATGGTAGTGAAAAAGATTATCGACCATGTAGCACCTACATTAGGGGTCAGAATAAGGGATATTAAACCATTGCAAAATGGTGGTGCCCTTATAACAACACTTTCTGTCCCAGAACAGGACAGAATTGTCAAGAATGAAAAATTCGGTGAAATTGGGCTTGTAGCAGCCGTAAACCAGAAGCCAGGCCGTAGAATTGTAGTTCAGGGGGTCCAGTCTAGTATTAGTGTTGAAAGGTTCATGGAGGACCTATATAATCTTAATTTAAAGGATGTGATTACGTCCGAAGTTTTTAAAAAGGAGATTAAGGTGGTCTCACATCCTTGGAAGCGTGACGTTGACGGCCCTGTAAACGTTGTGCTGGAAGGATGTGACGCCGCCTTAGATGCTCTCTTACTAGCTGGTCGCTGCTACGTCGAGTGGCATTCCTTCCGCGTTAGGGAATACAGGCAAATTGTTGGTTGTTTCCGTTGTTTAGGTCTCGGGCATAGGGTTAGCGAATGCAAACTAGAGCAAGAAGTGTGCAGAAGATGCGGCCATGAAGGTCACCGTGCAAATAAATGCACAAATTCTGCTAATTGCAGAAACTGTGCCCTTCGTGGTAAAGATTCCGGGCATCAAATGATGTCCAAGGAGTGCCCGCTTTACTCTGCTGCTCTTGCTCGGTTGCAAGTAAGAAATTAATATGATTAATTTCTTACAACAAAATTGTCAGGGTTCATATAGTGTAATGGTCGAATTAGGGAAAGAGCTTCGTAGATTGGGCAGCAGTATTGCATTGGTTCAGGAACCTTATACATCAGGGGGATGTATAAGAGGGTTGCCCGCCGATATGCGGGTGTTTCTCGATACCAGATGCAATGCTGCTGTCATAGTTAGTGATGTGAATGTGGTGTGCATGAATGTGTTTTCCAATGATTGTGGTGTATGTGTTAGTGTTGAGGGAAATTTTGGGAAGATTCTCTTAGCTAGTATTTATTGCAAATTTAGTGAGGGAATTGAGCCATTCATAGAATACATGGACAGTGTGCTGTTGCTTGCTGGCAGCAGTCCGCTGTTCCTTGGCTTAGACGCCAATGCCGTCTCCCCTGCGTGGTTTAGTAAAATGACCGGATCTACGTCCGAGCATGAAAAACGACGCAGAGGAGAACTGCTAAGCGAATGGATGATCGCAAATTGCGTTCAAGCCATAAATGAGCCTAGCGAAATGTATACATATGAAGTGGTTGGTAGAGGTAGAAGTGACATTGATGTCACTCTTGCCAATACCGCAGCAGTTTCCTCATTTAGTTGTCGTTGGGAGGTATTAGAGGGGGTAAGTGACCATAATCTGATACAGGTTACGGTCAATAGAGAAAGTGTCGCTAGGGAAAGTATAGATGTTAAGCGATGGTGCACTCGAAGAGCTAATTGGAATATTTATGGTGCTCATATGAGTGCAGCGCTCACTTCCATGTCGCTGCATGAATACGAGCTCTTGAATGCCGATCAGCAAATCGAGTTTCTGAATGAGTGTGTGTGGCGCGTAAACGATGATCTCTTTGAGAGGTGCCGCAAGGTAAATCGGAAAAGAGTGAATTGGTGGACGCGCGAGCTAACTTTGAAGCGACGGACATTGAGAAAGCTGAGGAAGAAATTCCAACGCGCTCGCAGGTCTAACGCAGATAATTTGGCTCAGACTGTCACTAATTTCAGACATTGCTTAGCGGAATACAAGAAAATGATTCTGCAAGTTAAGGAGAATGATTGGAAAAGGTTCGTTTCAAGCAATAGGGATGATCCATGGGGCCAAGCTTATAGGATTTGTAGGAATTCTAATAGGAGTGAAATTAGTAGTTTACTTGTAGGAGATAGTTTTGTTTATAGCTGGAAAGATTGTATAGGCGCTCTGCTTAACGAATTCTTTCCTAGAGTATCGACTCATAGGGCCTTCACGGCAGATGATATTCACGTTTCGTCCGTTCCGTCCGATGTCACAAGAAGCGAGTTGGAGCAGGCTGTATCGCTCATTCGATCCAAAAGGTCACCGGGTTTCGATGGAATAACTGGAGAGATGGTGAAAACCATCTGGAAGGTTAATCCTGAATACCTGGTTTCCTTGTATCGAAGCTGCGTGAGGCAAAACTATTTCCCCCATGGATGGAAGGAGGCCCGAGTTATGGTCCTTCTGAAATCTCCCGATAAGGTGAGGACTAATCCTCGCTCTTATCGTGGAATCTGTTTACTTCCAGTGCTTGGAAAAGTGCTGGAAAGGATAATGGTGGAGAGGCTTTTGGGCGATATGACTGCTCCAATGTCGCCTGTTCAATTCGGTTTCAGAAAGGGAAAAGGTGTAGAAGATGCTTGGGCTTTTGTGAAAAATAGTGTTGGGGAAAGTAGCTCAAAGTACATCCTTGGCATCTTTATCGATTTTAAAGGTGCTTTTGATTACTTGAGCTGGGATAGGGTTTTTGATAGATTGCGGGAAGTTGGCTGTCAAGAAATTAACTTGTGGAAAAGTTATTTCTCTGACAGAAAAGCTAGGGTAGCTGGTGTGTATGATAGTGTGTCTGTCGATGTAGTGCGTGGCTGCCCGCAGGGATCTATCTGTGGTCCATTTATATGGAACATTATGATGGATCCACTGTTGCAGCAGCTAACCGCGCACTGCAAATGTTGTGCCTACGCAGATGATCTGCTCATCCTTCTGGAAAGTCAGTCTCGCGCTGAACTTGAGAGAAAGGCTGAGCTGGTGATGCCAATGGTGCATGATTGGGGCATGCGTGTGGGGGTGGGTGTGTCTGAGGAGAAGTCTGTCACCATGTTACTGAAAGGTAACCTGTCTGTCAGACGGCCTCCTACGGTGCGCTTGAACGGGGTGAGTCTTAGGTATGTGACTGAAGTCAAATATCTGGGAGTTACCATGGGCGAGCGCATGAAGTTCTTGCCTCATTTAACACGCATGAATGAGCGAATGTCCAGTGTGGTTGGTCAAGTTAGGCGCGTTTTGAGATCTGATTGGGGGCTGAGCAGGCGTGCTGTTCGTGTCATATATGACGGCTTATTTGTTGCTTGTGCAACTTTTGGGGCGTCGGTATGGTACGAAACAGTTATGACTGTAGCGGGCCGTAATCAGATTTTGAAATGCCAGAGAAGGGCGCTTATGGGGTGTTTGCCAGTGTGCCGCACGGTCTCCACTGAGGCCATGCAGGTATTACTTGGTGTACCCCCTCTTGATTTGGAAGTCATACGTCTGGGTATGGCTTTTAAGATCAAGAGAGGTCTGTTGGTTAGTAGTTTTGATTGGTTCGCTCCTAGGGATATAGAAGGACTGTCTAACAGTGAGCGTAAGGCTCTGCTTAAAGGATGTGTCATGTCTAGATGGCAGTCTAGATGGGATGCATCTGATAAGGGCAGAGTCACTTACAGCTTTCTGAAGGATGTCTCCTTCATGGGCATGAATCCTGAGCTGAGTTTTGGTCTCAGTTTAGGATTCCTTTTGACTGGGCATGGGTCTTTCAATGCATTTTTGCATAAGAGAGGCCTGAGCCAGGTTGAAAGTTGCCATTGTGGCTCGCCGTTAGAAGATTGGGTGCATGTTCTGTGCGTGTGCCCATCTTATTCAGAGTTTAGGGATTTAGAATCGATGGGTATTATCTTTGGTGATGACGGCTGTGACGTGAGCGGGGTTTTTTCCTCTATCTCAAACGTTCACAGCTTGAGTAGTTTCGCAAAGAAGGTCTTTGATAGGCGCAGGGTTATGCAGGAGTAATTAGGTTGCTATGTGGAATTCAAAGTCTTGGCGGTTTCGAATTCTGAGTTTTGATTTCAGGATTTTTAAAATTTTCAAATTTTAAAGGTTCTGATCTTTGAATTTCGGGGTTGAGATTGGCAGGATTTTGAATTTCCCGAGCTGAAACGCTCCTCCAATATTTTTGTCCCCCTCTTCTTCGTTTCAGCTCCCCCCCTCCCAATTCCTATTCCTCCCCCTCCACTCTTCCTTCTTTCTTAGGCCGCCAGTCCGGGGTTGTATGGAACCCAACTGGAAGTGACCTTCACGGTTGCCAAAGCTTCACCAGAAGCTATATTCTGGTACCGCGGGAGACAGGGTGCCCAGTGGTTGGAATAGCTTTCATGCTATCCAGCCACTCCTGTCTATTGAGGTAGGCCCCCTAGTGGGAGCATCGCGGTGGTTGTGGTTGTTCCCAAATTCGCGGGAGACATTAGGGTTGTATTTTCAACTCAAGAGGTGTAGATAGGCCTCGACTCCCTACCAAGGAGTAAGCTCATGTCCTTACGCATGGCTTTAGATCTGGTACTGGAGATGGCACTTCGTGTTCATCCGATGGGCGCTGGTCGACGCTTAAAATTGACCCCATGTGGGATGGCCCACCGTGAACTTAAGCCTTCACGGCAGGTGTTCACGTAAAGCACCGACAGGAATCTGTTCGACTTGATTTGGATTTTGACCGGCTCCAATATTTCTGAATTAACTCAAGCCTAATCATAATTATAATACTCAACTGCATTAGTGTATGATTAGCCACTTTTTCAAATATCATAAGGTTTGTAAACGTCACCATAAAGCTTTCTACAGCTTTTTCTATGCCAAAAAACAATAAATTCAGAAAGAAAAAGAACAATTCTTCTTTTCGCTAGATTGAGTTAAATTCTTTTGTAAAAGGCAAAAGCGTGTTGAAATTTTAAAAGGTAACGAAAAGTCCCAACAGATCTGAGCTATCTTTAATATTTAAAAAAGTAATATTTGAAAACTCTCTCCCCTTCTCTCTCTGTCTATGTTCTTTTCTGCAATCACCAAAGAGAAATCCATCTGTTCACTTCACTGAAAGCAAACACACGCTCTCTTAAATATCCCAAGCGAATTATCACGATCGCTTTGAGACATTAACTCTTTTGAAAAAAGAAGAGAAATAAGATTGATAGAATTGACATAAGTTCGCTAAAAGTTCAAAGTAAGTCAAGTAAATTCCAAGCGCCCGGGACAATCTATGGAAATATTAAGGACAAAGGACTAAGCAAGGGGTTTTTACATGCTATGACGTTGAAGTTGAAAACATAGTTTTGCTACAATGAAGTTTGAACCTGATCATGAAATTGATATATATTAAGAGTATATTTTTATGAATAAGGTAAAAGGGAACAAAAATGGCAATAAGATAATTAAAGATCTCTGTAGGAATTATTTCTCACGCTACCATAAAATGAAATTCCGAGACAAAAAATCATAAATTCCACGTAAAAGCTTTTATTTCTATTTTCTATTCTATTTTCTATTTTTTTATCAAGTTTAGTCAACATCTTCTCTTTTGTTGCTTTCTATTTCGCCTCCCCTCGCAACGCCTCACAAAATGTATAAGAAGTGTCCATTAGTGAAAATATATTTCACATTTCATAGATGATCGAATGATGTATGTGATATCGATGAATTCGTGTTTGAACATCAGCGGCAGCCCTAGACCCTCCCAGCCACCTGCCTTATCCACATACCTTACCAACAACTTACACCCACTTTGATACGTGTGATGTGTATCACACATACATCACACACATACACCAATTCGTTGCATCCTTTAGAAAGCCCTAAAAAGAATCAGCGCAGCGTAAAATGGAATTTACGGCTGTCGTATGGAAACCAAATGCGCTACTTCGTGTAATGACGGCACACTTCCAGCTTCATTTTTCATTCTGACTATGTAAGTAATTTTATTCTTCTAAAAGCAGTGATCCAGAGGTTTTAATCTACAACGAACGGTGAAACAAACTTAATGTGCTTCATTCTTTCGGGTGTAAGGCAGGAAACGTATTTGCCTCCGGACCGAAATTAATAATGAATTTTCATAAAGAGCTTTCCAGCGAACACTTTTAATGGATTTATATTTCATACTGTTAAAGGCTCTTTACATTGTTTTAAATTTACACAAATGCAAGTACTCTAAATGGATATTCGGCTTGAGTGTAAGAAATTAGTTAATTAAAAGAGTTCTTCTAATTCCGAAACGATTCTAGAGTTCTAAAACGATTTCTCAGCATTCCCTATTTTTTATATCATAGGGCTTTTTTCTGCCTATTATTCTTTATCCTTTAATTCACATTTACCGTGCTATTTTTATCGGGGTTTGATATTATACTTCCATCTAGCGTTACTACCTTCCCTTCCTAATTTCTTTCCATCCATTATTTTACCTTGTGTTATTCCTTCGCCACGGAAATTTTTTTTATGATTGAATTGGTTTAACCTCCGGAAATGTTTCAAGCAGACTAAGTTTTCAGTTTCTTTACTTTGTTTCAACTCCTTGTAATTACTTACTAAATCACGTTAAGGGCGTTTTTAGCTTTTCGTATTTATAGAAACCCCGCCAAAGCAAAAATGATGGATTTATACAAGAAGGAGATGACAAACTTTGACATTAAAAGTAATTGAAGAAGATTTCACGATGCAACACATTGCGAACCATGAGAGAAGTTCTAAAAATTTAATTTAGTTCAAGCATTGTTTTAGTTGTTTTGTATCTGCCATTGACATTTTGCCAGAATCGACACTAATGAGCAACAACATCACAAGTCACCAACGCTTAAGGCAATAGATTTGGTTCAGCTTTTAGAGATTTGCCATAATTGCCGCCAAGCACCATCGAATACGTGCAGGACAGAATGTAAAGGAAGGGAAGGGTAAGGACCTTTATTTTTTACTTTGTACTTTTTGGTGCATGCTACTACTACATACGTACTGAATAAAGAAAAACTATAAGAGCTAAAACAGTAGATAACTCTGCAATAACAACGATAACAATAACATTCATAACATCGACTGTGATGCTTTTATATCACTTTATCCACATATACTACAATATCCTAGCAAATAACGTAAATCATGGCAGTCTGAGTTCGTAGATTGTTGTCTGGAGTGACAAATTGTGCTACTGGTGATGGCATAATGCTCTTTTTTGTGAACGAATGCTTCCACTCATAAACATTTAATTTTCCAAGTTCGTGTCATGAAGAATATTCCACTGAAGCACGCTCCACATACACGTATTTACATCACCGTTTATGATTCACGTAGGCTTCAATGTCTTAAATTTTAATAAGTTTAAGCATTCATGTGATCATTCGAGCGTTTCTGGTACCTAGGTCCATTTTTAAGCGTATACGTATAAGCATTTGGTATAAACCCACATAACAATTTTACTAACTAAATCCCAGACCTTAGTCTCTAAAGTAAGGAGTAAAGCACTCTCAGTAATCAGTGTGTGAGTTTAAGTGGGAGTTGCTGAACTACGGCATCGGTACCTGTCGTCGACAGTTGCCACATGCGGTTAGGTGACGCATTTAAGTGTTTCTTAATTTGTTTGCTTAGTTGACAATAAAGAGTTCATCACGTAGCAGTGCTTCTTGCTTGCGTCACCAATCGACTGGAAGTTAAATCGAAAACATCTATCATTAAGAGTTATTAAAAAAATGTGATGTTATCCACAACATATTTTATTGAATAAATTGAAGGGATTATTGTCGGTCGTCTGACTAACATTTTCGATTCAGAAAACTGAGGTGAAAATTTTTCCAAGGCAGTTAAAGCATTAAACACAAACCGAAAGAATGACTATTGTAGTTGGACCTTTTGCAAACTTAAACGTTTTTTCTAGACACTGATTTTTTGATGGATGGTAATGGAAGCATGCAACGTCCGAGTCATTGAGTCGTTGCTTCTTAATAATATTATGCATTTATAAAATATTGAATTGTTTATCTTTTTTTCGTGAGTAAAACGCGAGTAAAAAATTGGCTTCGTCGAAACATATTAAGTGAACCAGAATTGTGTATTCAAATCCAATCTCTTCCAATAATAGTAAGAGTGTGAAGAGCTCCTTTAATCCACCATAATTATCGTGATGACAACTTATGACTTCTCACAATTTGAAACCTGATGCACGAAACTATTCAACGTAGCCGCCCAGACTACTTGTCCGTTCGTTCATCGTGAATTAATAATTAACTTATTCACCACCACACAATGGTTACATTCGAAAAAGAGATTAAGAGGCTGACGTACTAAATTGGATAAACACAAGAAAAACACCACTTGGTGTCGGTAGAATTTTATATCGTTTACTGTTGTTTATCTTATGCAGCATTAAGCTATTTCTCCTCCTTCAGAACTAATGCGCAAATGCAATAGAGGAGGAGGATAGAGGTGTACGGTGTTACATATTCTATGCTTCATCACGCGCATACGTGAATCGCGTAAAATGCATAATAGTTCGTGATTGCTTATTTGTCAGCCGATTTATTTATCTATCCGGCGTTAAATGTCAGTCAATCAAAAGTAAGTGTGACATGCGTGCAGTCAAGCTGGCTGAACTTAGTGTTACCGGAACTGTCATTATTTTTGACTTCTTTTCTAGCACGTGCGTGCCTAAATTCTCAGCTTGAGGAGAGCGTTACTGCAGTAAGAATTACGCAATTTGCCTAATCCTCCGTCAATGGTCAGGCACAATGCTCACGTTTTTCTACTTTTTTTTCTTTACAGTTTTCATTACTTGATTCTTCACAGATTAAATACGTGTTTCGTAACGAGTATATAATTCCACAGTAAATTTCATAAGATGCGCTTGGCAGATAACAGGAACGCATCAGCCATATAAATTCATTGCATTAAAATATATCTACAACTTAATTCAAAATGCGGTTGATTGCATTTTCCATTTCCAAACGCCGCACTAAAAAATAATAAATTATTGCTAACAAAAAATTGCGAACTGAACTTCTTTGGGAGGTTAATTAATATCATGATGATGTATTGAATATAAGGCAAAATAGATCACGACACACAAATAAAGTGTGTTAAGTTTTTGTAGCATAAACACAATGCTAACTAAACACATATTAACTGCTAAAACTGTTATTTTACAATAACTAAACGTTTTATGCAATCTGTTGATTCTTTGCACACTATTAATTAAATTTATATTAATTTTAATGAAAGTTGAGCCATAATAGAGTACAGTTTTTAACCGAAATCGGTAATCCAACAGTTGAAGGCAGAAAAAATGGTCGATTAACTGCTTTACTTATTTGGTGTCGCCCCTTGGCACGTGTGTGCAAATACATATAGCAAAAGAGTTCTCAATTATAACATTTCTATTTTGATTATTCGTACCTCTATTACTTACATGTATCTCTCGATATATATAGAAAACTTACCATTATTTTATTTTCTAATTCGGCCTTAATGTATCACTTTTTGGATTACATAAATGTTGCTTTGTGTATCATTTTTATGAATTCTTTGAATGGATGGAAAAGTAATTAAATCTCATCATCCCATTTTAATCCGTCCTTAAACACGTGGTTCGTTTTTAAAAAATGTATTTCCATTTAGGAAAATATATACTTGGAAAAAAGTATAGCAATTGTAAATCTTCCATTAAAATTGTTTTCATTTTCTTCCAAACATATAGACGAATTCCATTGTTCTCTTAAACCCTTCCCGCAATTTTTCGATACTTTCTAAATTAAATCGTTTGAAATAGGTTGAATAGAAATTATCGACAGATTAGTTTATTTACTTTTCTTGAAATTTTTTTCCATTATTTCAATAATGATTTCCTTGTTCTAATTCCAGGTAATGATTACCAATACTTTACAACACCATTACCTTAAATTTTTGATATCGGGGACAAGTTGGAAAAACAAGAAATCTATTTTAGAATTTATATTTCTATCACGATTTCTGTTTTTTAAAATTATTCTCTTTGGAAAAACTCTCCATCCAAACATCATACCATACAGGCGTATGCAATCAAACGATGCAAAGGAACGATGAAATGCAATAACCGCACCACACTACCAGGTGGTAGCACCCCTGCAGATGGTTCACAGTCGTGCAGCTTTTTACTCATTTTGTAAATCATGACGAAGACCACAATCATAACGTTTCTCATTCCACCTTTGTTTCGGTAATAGTTTTTGTGATTACAAAAGGGTAAGTATTAATTTTGTTGCTGTTTTTGTAAATATTTTTGTACCAGCGTAAACTGTAAGCCTATATGAAACGTTCATAAGTATTACTTTTTAAAATAGAAAAAGGAAAACAAGTTAGCTTCGGTTAGTTTCGACATGGCCGAATTGTGTGTGCCCTAAATCAGCAACACAAATTCATAGTTTGATTGCAGTAAAAGGCTCTTCGTATAGAACATAGTGCTAGTTTAAAGAAATATACTATATACACACATTTATATATAAAAGACGTATTTCAGTGATTAGATAAAAGCTATTTAAATAATTTCAAACCGAGAACTTTGAAGCAAAGATATCATTGCGCCATCTACTATCAGCGCATAAGAACTCATATTACTTCTCGAAACTAGGCGTGGCCTTGCCCCGATTCTTTTATGTGTTACAAACAAAAGTTCGAAGCGACTATGTTCTATAACTGTAGGGTAGGGTGTAAAAATAAAAGTGAGGGAGATAACAAAATACTACATCAATAATGGCTAAAAGTTCAAAATCGACACACTGTGAAAATTTAGTAAAAGGACTACCTTGCCGGAGGGTGGGTGCCCGTGGGTGCCCTTCTTTCCTCGATTTCCTCTCATATTCATTAATGGCTTTAGTTGCATTAGTTTTAGCCCTAAACGCCATACAATAGAACGCACACGTACTCTCATCGCGTTAGCCTAAGCATGATTTCGTGTGAGTGGGAAGAAATATACAGATGTTGGAAAAATGAAGGTCACGTAAAACTTTAATCGGGGATACTGAGGATTATTTTAATTAATTAATATTAATTTTAATTAATGATTAAATTATTCCTTTGATTTAATGAACTATTGGGTATTAGCTCGACTTTTATGACCGATTGTTAGCGATTTTATTATTTCATCATTTTTGATTATTTTATTGATTATTGTGTTTATTGTTGGTGTCTTTATATTTTTTGCAGTTGAGATATCGTAGAAATTTTCGAGTATTGAGTATCAATATTTTCAAATAAAAATAATTTGATAAGAATTTTAGGTAATATTTACAATCTCAAGAATCATCATTGCCCTTAAAGAATTATATGAATTTTTATAAATTTTCTACAGTTTTTAAATTGCGAGCGCAGACTATAGAAAAGTCATATATCGATAGTTTTGTTTATATATTTTTATTTATCTGCCACCTGAGCCAAAGTTATTATACTCCAACTCCTTTGGCTGTAGGATGTCAAAAATATATACTTATGTAGAAACAAACATATAAATCGACAGTAACAAAAACCGTATGGTTTGAGCCAAATAGATTTTCCCACACCAGACGCCTGAACCAACATCTTTGCCAAACGCGCCATCCAGACGGCCTATATCCTATTAAATAGATTTCCTCCAATTCTCTCGTCTTCAAACAATACCAAAAATCAAGAACGTATTCTCTCAAACAAAGGCAAGCTTATTTGTGTCAATTGTGTCAAACACTACCAAATTCACAGGTAGCGAACGTGTTTTATCGCCGCTTACGAACATGTTCTAGGAGAGCTTATGGGTCGCAATGGTGAATATAAATGACGATGATGGCGATGACGATGATGATACTTAAGAATAATAATAATTAAAATGTAGGCAACAGTTACTTATTGTTATGCCTTAGAGTACAATTTCATCAAAGTGGCAAACGCTTTTCGGTTGGTTTATTTGAAGGTGAAGAAAGCCTTTATTATTTTACCTTTTTTTGCAACTCACCATCGTCATGAACTTACCTGCTGATTTTGTTACGCTCTTCGTCTTGATGATGGTTGCAGTTAGTTTACCACCATCAGTCGCAAATCGTAAGTCAGAGTGCGTGGTGTGAGAGTTCGGCAGTGGTTTAAATTACGACAGCATTTTTAATCTTGCTCTCAATTAAATATGTTTTAACAAAAGGCTTGTACTAAAAAAATGGGAAAAAAGAAAACGATAAATAAAAGTAAAGTGTTTATTTGAAAATAAAGGTATATAGTTATAAAAACATATATACATTTTTGACGGCTTGTGTCGTATTTTTGCATCGCGAAACGTCTATGTGGCCAGGCTTAGTCGTTGCCCGGGCTATCGTTGGTTGTTTCCACACACGCTTCCGTAATTGTTTCCACCAAATTAGTTAATTGTTCTTTATGCAGTTGGTAATAATGATAAGTTTATCATGTAATCACAAATAAATTACAGAGAATAAAATAATCAAGAATATTAAAAACCGTTGAAAATACTTGAAAAAACGAAGTTATCAAAAGGAACAATCCCGAAAATGTTCTTAAAAAAAGATGAATTAAACAAAGCCAAAAGGAAGAAGGTTTATAGTGGAGAACAAATTATTGGGGAATAAACTCACAAAAGTAACTAATTAAAATAATAAACTAAGAAATTAAAAATAAGGAAAATAGTAATGTGACAAATGGTCAAATAACCGAATAGGTTCGTGTAAATAACAAGATGACCGATAGAAAGTCAAAGTAATGAACAGTGGGTGAACTATTGATGAATCAATATCAAGAAATAAGAGCAATAAATAAATGGTCAATGAACATGTGAATGCAGTGAACTAAATATATTTCAGCTGAATGAATAGCGAATGAATAATAAATAGTTTATAATTGTTCAATAATACAGAAAATGGATAAATAGCTTATTGGATTTTTATATAGCTTATTGGACATTGGATTACCAAGGCATCACCAAAAATTTCACAAGAGGGCAGGATAAATAACAGAATGTGATTGACGAGTAAACGATATATAAACCAAAATACGACAATACACGAATTAACGACAAGCAAGCTAATACGGCGTTTGCTGAAAGGGGCTCTGGCTTACTGTCAGGTGTTTCGCATCTCAAACCAGTTTTATTTAAAGAAACAGCTGTGTAGTGTTTACAAATTCTAATTGAAAAAACAAATTGAGTGAAAATAAATAGACAGAAATGCATAACATATAAAGAGTATCCAATTGTGTGAAAATTTATATTTCAGTAGTTGATAAAGTTAATAAATTTCAAGGAATAGAAAATGCCAAAGTTCAAATTTTAAAATACAAGAATATTTACACATATATCACACCGTATATTCCACATATACGGTATATACACATATATCGTATTTAAGATTCCTCTCAGCCTCTCAAATAGACTGTAGAATGTGACGAATATATACAGTATATAGAATATATATAATACAGAATTTCGAAACCAGTTTTGCCCAAAACCGCTTCCAGAAACACATTTAAAGAATAATCGAACCAACAATCGAACGAATTTATGACAAAGCAATAATAAGCATTAGATGAAAACAGGTGAATCCTGTTTGGCCTTCAGTTACAAGTAGTTAAATATTTTGCAATATAGTATGATTGTTTTGTAAATACGATATATTCAGAAATAACATTTGCTGAAAGCACCACGTTCTAAAAGCTTATAAAATTCTCTCCAATAAGATGGCTTTATTTATTTTTAGACACGTCAATTTCAATTTCAGATTATCAATTTCATCAGGTTGCTTTAAAATACCCTTTAACCTTTAATATCCTTTTTAAACATTTATAACTTACGGCAAATATAAACTCAGCCACTCATAAAAGATTGAATTCAATGAATGGCTCGAAAAATGTCATTGAATGTTTGGAATGAATTACAATTTGAATGATGGCAAGGTAACGGTAGGGCAAAAAGAATGAAGAAATTAAGAAAGATTTGTAACGAAAAGAATAAGAAATTATGAAAAATTTTTCGCTTTTCAGAAACAAAAAAATTAAAGTCTAAGAATGTGAAGAAGAAATTCTAAAATGCAATGAACTCCAGCAAAATATTCTCAAACTAAATCAGCAAACTATTATTTAAAAGCTGGACGTTTATAAATAAATTAATAATAACAAGTAAATATTCGGATTATATTCCCGTAATCTGAACTTATAGTTTGTTTCCAATAGTGAGTGGGTGGTACACACCTCTTTAAATATTGCATATCACTTTTATGAAACGATTAAAATGATTTCTAGACTTTTACTTAAATAATAAATGTTTGAATTAGAGAGCGAGTGAAAAGTTTTCTAAAAAAGAAGGAACTATAAATAATATTGTAATCTATAAGAAAATTTGCAATAGCAAAAAAGTATATAAGCCATTAATCGAAGCATAAAAATATCACAACAAACAATAACTGAATTCAATCTGCTCACGCAGGGAGTTGAAATGAAGAGGAGGAAGTGAAAAAAGTAAGCGCAAAGAGAAATAATAACGAGAGAGCCGATCTATCCAAAAGATTTTATTTACCAGATATTACAGCCGCGTCAGTGCTATTGGTGATACTGATGTTGATAGCATGTTCCAAAGGTAACTACAGACGCTTGTTTGCTTTACGATCATAAAACCAAGACAACGGATAGCGTTCTATATCGTTTTTAGAACGTGCGAATCGAATGAATACTTATTCCGCGCTTGAATTGTCTTAACTTGAATTGAATGTGTATTGTGGTTTCTGGAGTATATTGTGCATCTTGCTTTGTTTGCCTCGGCTGTGCAACCGTTTCTACCGTTTCTCAATAATTCTTCATTTTGAGCCGGATTGTGAACCGACTTTGTGATGCGGTAAGTAAAGCTTTGGCGTATTTTTTAAATTATGCATTTTTTATATCTGTTATTCTCCAGAATAAAAGTTGACAGATTTTTCTTCAAGTATTTGTTAGGAAAGATTTTGAACCAGTTTTTTTTTTTTTTTTTGATTTGCGGATTGTATTCACGTTCTCATTTTGTATATTCTACCGGTTTATATCGTCAGTATTATTCCCAAGAATACGTTTGTCAACTGACATTTAATTGTAATTAGTTTTAATCAACAGTTATTTTATAACCATAGGCTTTTATAAGTTGTATTAAGATTTTAACCTACACAGTTGAGCATTTTGAGCTAACGTGCATTATTTTTTATATAAATTGCTATTTACTTTGTTCTTCCGCTTGTACGGATTAGAAGAGAAATGACCGGTATATAAAAGTATACATATTCCGTCTGAGACTCATTTCTTGGGTCGCTTTATTTGTCTGTCCGCATGCGGAAATCATGATTACTTTTTATTACACGTCGACTTTTTGTAATAAGTGTGCACTAATATGTGTTTGTAATTTAGTGCCTCAGATCTTAGAGTAATTTTACATTGCAGTTTACATTTCCGAATAATGTGTTCTAGTTAGAAACATATTCTAAGAATGACCGTGGCGCGGAAAGGAATAGAGGTTTAGTCATAAAATTTGTCATGTATATTTTGGGATGTTTAGCTTTGAAATGGGACGAAGTCGGGACAGTACAATGTATATTTTTTAAACGAATAATACACTAGAAAGCTAATAGAAGTTAAATAAGATTTAACTACCAGACGGAATTTCGTCTTCCACCTTCAGTTTTTGTTCCGCTTATTTCCATTTAGAACTTTTAAATTATCTCAATCTTAATCAAGATTGTCATTATCCCTTTTGAATCTTTCGAAATCCTTGTAGGATCCCTTATCTTGGTTTTGCACCTGTCTACATTTTTCCACAACCGAGCCGAAGCTCATTTTCTATCCATAATCCGGCCAATCGCTCAATGTAATCGCCTCTATTACTACAACTTTCTTGTGGAATTAATGTTGCTTACTTAATGTTAACTAACATTAAAATTAAATTAGAAAGTTATAAATGAACATCTATAAATGAACATTTACTTCATTATTACGGTATTGCGAGCATCGTTTTCGGAGTAGTCGCATAATTTATAACTCTGTCAATGATTCTTCCTCCCTTTGGCACACTCAGCGAAGAAGTATGACCCTTAACATTATTTTCTACATCTGTAGTATTCTTAAATAATCTGGTGTGAAATGTAGTCGTCGCAAAAAAATACGGGCACTTTAATAACGAGGTGAGCATTAGTGCCCGTTGCAGAAAAGCAACAATAGAAGCATTTACGAGAGCGCCGTAAGCCCTCATTTGCTGTCTCTTGAGCCTTAATGCTGCCAGTGAAATATTAGTTTCGGTGATGGGAAGATGGTGAACAAAAGCAACTTCAGAAAACACCAATATTAAATTCGAAATATTCACTTTTCATCATTTATTTTGATGTAACAATTTAATACTCAAAGATTTAGAAGCTTCCGGTCAAAGGATAATTTGTATAATTAGCCTTGATAGAAGTTATTCTCTTATGATTTTAACTTTGGCGGTTTAGCAGTCATAGTCCTTAAAATTCTTATCCGGGAGTTTGGTCTCTGAAATTTCGAAGAATTATGAACAAAGTATTCGGTCGATATGGCATCTCCGGTGCCTACTCTTTCTCTTAGGACAAAAAAAGATACTGGGGATGACAAAAATCACTGTGAACGACTTGTCTACAAAACTGTGTTCATTCCTAATATCTCGATCAATGTACTCTATCGAAAAGCCAGAGAAATTTCAAGAATTGTGGACAACCTCTCAAAACACTTGAACCGATTCTTTCTTTTCACAGCTTCCACCTTTAATTTAATGTAATTCTATATTATTTGTGGACTATATGGGAAGGTGTATTAACGGTGATTTTCACATTTAGCGCATAAAGTAAAGCAATATCACCGTAGAAAAGTATTTTCGCCACCCTCTAGTTTAATGCCATCCTTTAATTTGTTCTCCAGTCGAAATATCCAACATTGTTCTTGTGCTGTCGGGCCAAAGATAAACCATTACAAGAACGCACAACTTCATACTAGATTTCTATTGCCATAAATTGGTTGTTGGAATGAATCCGGAATTCTCCATATAATTACTAAAACTATATTTTATTACTACTTCAAATAATGTTTACTTATATCGCAAATAATGCTTAACGTTAATGTTTTTATTTGTTTACTTATTTTATTTCTTAAAATTTCATACAAGTTTTGAGATCAATGTTTTTGCTAAATTCCAACTTTTCTAGAAAATTCGAATTATTACTAAATAATATAGATAACAAAACTAATTCTCTTCAATTAAACCGATATAAAGTTTTTTTATTAAAAATGTTTCCCTTAAATCTAATTTTATGTTTGTTTGTATTTGTTTGTTGATTTTCTTGTTTTCCCGATTTCTCTAGTAATGATTGACGAGAAAGAAACATTGCAACAATCAACTAATCCACCTTGGTATTAGTTAAACTAAATTCCAATATTCTTTCCGTTTTCATGTTTTTTTCGCATTTATTTATCTGATGTCTGCCCAACTTTAACTCGATATTTTCCCCTGACGCGTTATTCTGACGTGTTTTCGCTGAGTGGCATACTATCGCTTCATTTGACAATTGGAACCAGTCTAATTCTTGTCGTTACTTCAGTGTTCGATGGCTGATGTAAACTTTTTTATTTGCTTTTCTGCCCTGAATCCCTTTGAGCTTATTATGTATTAAGCTGCGTTGATCCCACGGCGTGCCAGTCACTGTCCTTACAAGGCAAGTACAATTACAACAAATGCAGCTTACGCTAAGACGAACAGCAGCTATTGCAATAAATGCCCATTATTCTAAAATTTTACCCCGCTGATTGAGCAACATCTCAGCAACGACAGACTAAACCTGTGCCCTTTAGACCTGTGAGATATACTAAATTTACAGGAGAGAATGATATCGACGGCGCCGCGTGACAAGTGGACGTGATACTCATTCACGCTGTGGCAAATATATACAATAGACAGATAATCAGAGAATCTCTATATACCGGAATGATTACAGGTCACCATATGGTTGCAACAGATTGTGTTAGTCTTCGGCATTGGAAGACTGGAAAAAGGGATGAAGAACAAGAAGTGAGAAAATGAACATAGAGAAGAGGAATAGTAGGTTTCTATTTCAGCTTTTTTCAGTTTCAACTTCAGACTGATGGTATCCTTGAGGATCATGTATCTTCTTGCATCCGATGACAAAAAGGCAGTTCGATGGTTTCTGTGATTTGTGTGTATTAACGATAAGGTTGAATTAAGGATAAACAACAGACCGTACACAGTAAAATAGAACTATTATACTGGAGCAAATAACGTCGCAGCAAATGAAGGGTAATGAGAGGCAGATGGAAATACCCGTATATAGGTCGCAGGAAGAAATAAATTGGCACATATAGTCAATAAGAAGAAATGTTAAAATCGCGACAGAATGCAACGAATATCCAGCAGAGAAAGTAATTTATCTTTTTACGTTTTTGTGTTTCAAGCTTTCTGAGAATCGTACATTGAAAAATTTAGACGGAAATATTGTTTTCTGGTTATAAACGTGCTTCATTCATAGATTATATTTTCTCTAGTTCTTAAGGTAAATTACGAAATATCTTTCTCCTCAGGTAACTCTTTACAACCGCATATGGAAGGAACTCATTGAAGCAATATAAATTACCATGATCTTTTATAAGAAATTATGGTGGCGCGAAAATCTCCATGATATGGTTTTAATACGTTTTCCATATGAAATGATAAACCATGTGCCTCCGATATAACATCTTTCTTCCCAAAACGAAGAAATTTTTATCCTTCTATTAATCTGTTTTCTTATGAAAATATAATTTGTCTGCCTTTAGTAATTATACAGGCAAATCTTTTTTATACTTTGGAAATATAAAGTTGAATAAATAAGCATATTAATTCAATCCCTTTTGCCAGTCTAACATATAGGATTAATTAATTTGCATAATTTTATATAATTTTAAAGTGAGAATCAGTTCAAAAATCACATTATTCTCTTTATAATAAAGAGAATTAACATGACCTCAAAAATTTACAGATTTTATTTAGCTGTGAGTCAATTTTAATATAAGTCATGGTTAAAGGAAGTAAAAATAATAGCGTCACTAATGCACTCTACACTGGCTCATCTTGCCATTTAAAAATGCGTCAACGAAAAAAGGGTACGGTAGCTATAGAAGCTGGATTATACAACTTGTAGAGACGTATAATTGTTTTATTTTTTAGATTTTGTGTAAAATTAATTGTTATTATACTTCCCCAGAAACACTTTCTCAATCCCTTTAGCTCTACATCCTAAATCTATATCTATCTGCCAGGCTGTGAAAATTATATTTATAATACGAAGCCATTACAACATTATAAAAATACCTTTGGGAAATGTACGTAGTTGTCTTCTTAGCTATCCTAAAAGTAGGGTTTGAAGTTCGTAGAAATTATTATCATACCGATGAGTGCCCTCCACCAAATGATGATACACAACGGTAGCAGCATGCTGATTTGGGGCTTACTCTCCTTAATTAATTTTTATTCATTTATTATGTATATTATACTGATTCGTTTGGGTTTTTATGACACTGTCATAACCTTTTGTGTGTTTTGTACTTAATAGTATTTCTTTGTTGGCTTTATTGTTCTTGTTTTGACGGCTCTTTAACTCAATCGTGCTCTTTCTACCGGAAATTTTTATTTCCTCTCTAGTTGGCATTGATAGTGAAAACGGTGGTTATTATTATATATATTTATTTCCTTGCTAATTATAGTTAGGTCTGAACAATGAACAAGCAAGTATATGCCAAAAATTTGCTTAGGAATTAATTTTAATAAATTCAGAATTAAATTACATAAGCAATGAAATGCCCAGACTAATAAGTAAATTAATAAGCTGGTAAGAAAATTAGTAAATATTTTTCTAAATTTATTTTATAACACTTTTATTGAAATTCTCTACACCATCGAGCATGAAGACTCTGATGCCTTTGAAAGTGAAAAATGAATTTAATTCTGTAGAAAAGAAATGCTTAGTAAAAGGCCTTTATCAATTTTAAACACTTCCGGTATGAGAAGTATCTTTGGTCATTCTCACGTTCATTTGCATTTGCTTATGCATCGGATTCAAGAACATCATGTACATACCAATAAACGTATACCAAAGCGTGCATATAGATATTTTTATGGAAATAAGACAATATCCTTGAACGTATACCATTTTATAAAATACAGCAAAAGAGAGGAAGCACTTCCGCTGGGTTTTTGTCTGTTGTTCAGAAATCAATGGAATAACGTTGAGAATAATGAAATTCGAATTTCACGAAAGTCATTCGCAGAACCATAGTACATACATGTACCATATGATATATTTACATACATAGAATTTCTAAGCTATGCCCGTTTTTATTGTTGTTGTTATGATAAAAACTGATGAACTGGTGAATTGATGAAGGTTAGTACTAGTGATGATATTGATGGTGTGAATGGAGATGTGTACAATTTTTCTTAGTATCTTACATATCTTCTTAACTTTTAACCGTTAATCTAGCCTTAATAGGTAATCAATGCAGTTGAAGTTACATAAATATTAAATTTTAGTACACTAGGATAAAAATATAACTAACATGATTATCGTAACCATGATTTTGTAAAGCCTTATTGTCAACCATCCCAGAGATGATGAATTAAAATCTTATTAAGTACAATCCTAAGATAACATTTTATAAAGATGATATAATTACTTCCAATTTTAACGTAAAAATGATGAAATGGCAGAGGTTGGAAATGATTTTTCATGAAAATAAATTTTTCCTGCTTTACTGTATGTATGGTATCTGGCATTATAGATTGTTAAAAATGTGTTTATTATGAAAGCAAAATTCATTTTTTTAATTAATGTATGTTTAACCATAAATTAAATTTTGTTTATACAAATCACACACACTTACCATTATGCAAAATTGTTTAAACGCAGTGACCTTAAAAATATTTCTATAAAGCCTTATTTCGTGAGAAAAATGTTGCAAGTTACAAAAAAATTCAGCACAGTCGTCATTATCATTACCAATGTATGCCGTCGCGAATCTATGAAACGGTATCTACCATGCAAACGAGAAATCCGATTCGTCTTCGTTGTTCTTTATTTTGTACTGCTTCTGTAGATAATTACTACACGTCCCCGAACTATAGTAATTTATTATCATCATTCATGGACTACATTGAGGTTTTTGTGCGAGTTATTTGAGAGTAAATAACGTGAATTCATTTACGCAAAGACACAAAGAAGAAAAAGGAAGAACTGAAAATAATTAAAATCTCTTTCTGTGGTTTACCCCTACCACTTCATTTATGTTGTCATCGTCGGTGAAATACAACATCAAACTATATGTGATATCAAGCCATGTGAGAAGATATTTGCTTTTGCAAATTTTGTCTTGATCGGTTATGCTTTGGTAAAAAACTTGAAGAAGCGATATGATAATTAAAAAAATAAGCTGATAAGTTCGAAAGATTTGAAGATTAAGGAATCTGTGGAAAATGTTTTTGTTATATTTAATTTAATATTTTACTCACAAAATCTTACTTATTTTCTTTTTTGAGGTTTATTAATTTCAATAAGATAGTTATTATTGCGGTTATGTCAGTTTTCTGTCAAAAAACTTGTAGTCATTCTGAAGAAAATGATAACTATATTAACAAATTACTACTTACTGATCTAATTGAAAAAATACCAGAATCGTGTCATAAATCGATTTAGCTCCGACTGTTCGTCTGCCTTTCTGTCTGCATGCAATAACGGGAAGAGCTATTCTTATGATATTTGCATAAATATTCTCTTTCACTAAAGGATATTTAGCAGTGAAAATGGGCGACATCTGAGGAAAACCGCTCCCACCTCTGAACTCCATTACTTGATCATTATGTTTCCTACGAGAGTATTGCGTATTCTCTTTTCGATTTATAACATTTTACTGATTTGTTAGAGTTTTCCCCATTTCAATTTTCTCCCAGTTTTGTAGTACAATTTTCGTTTAACTGCCATATGTTTCATAGTTGTTTTTTAGGTATCATTTACTCAAAACTAAACAAAGCGTTATTTCAACGCGTTCGTTTCCATAATTAAATATTAATAACAGCTGCGCGAGAATATGAGGTCTTGTAGCGAGTGAAGAATTGCGTGGGAAAGGACGGAAGAGAGGTGTTGCGTAATGTGTGATTAGTGAAACCTAGTTGAAATTCAGTTGGCCACAATCGTCTCTGCTTTTGCATAACTTTTTTGTTATCTTTTACTGGACATTTGTACTTATGTTTTGCGTATTAATCGTATGACCGTAAATGGCTCAGCTAAAAAGATTTATCAGGCGTTTTTTATGGTCTGGCTGCTTGCGAATATTACTTTCGCAATAAACCGGATATCAATATATTTCTATAAGGTATAAATAATTATTATATATACGAATATTTAATGAAGCTTATATAATACATAATCTTTAGTAAAATTTAACTATTTAATTGCAAAACAATTACTAGTGACTTAGCCAAGCCTGGCAGACACAAAACTGTTCACATAAGGGCAAAACAGTGAACACACATAATCTTATAGATCCGATCTTACTTTGCTATGGTTTTTACACGAAGAGAGAGAGAAAAGAGAGAGAGAGCGATCTTAACAGTATTACTATAAGGAGATAGAAATCGCCCGTAGTTCTATAAATTATAAGCCATAAGTTGTCATACCTTTACTAAAGCTTTTCAGAATGATTAATAAACTGTAATTAGTAGTTTGCTTGGTTCCTGGACCATAAGAAGCTTGCGGTGTAAGAAATAAAGCGAGAACATTTTTTCAGAGAATATAGAAAAAGTTATATCGTCCGAGACAATTGTACGATATATGAGATGCAATCAATGTCAAGTTAACGTTATTCATTTTTTATGCCTTCTTTTATAATACTGTAACATGATTGAATAACAAAACGACAGATGTTTGACTAAAATTTAACGCTTGAAAAAGCGAACTTTTTTGCCTCTTTATTTTCATTTACCTTCTAGCCCATAGAAGGGATTTTTTGGAAATTTAATACATATTTGTTGCAACGACAACATTATTTCTGGTACATTTAATTTTCGGAATCTTGTGTATTATTTTAATACACAATAATCCTGTCTTTTTAAAAAGCATATTCCCAAATATCTGCGTACCATATACTGCATTTTTTATAACTTCTAATGTGGTGCCTTTTGAAGCATCATACTATTATTCAGCCACTTAGTATTATTCTATATTTTACATACAAAATTCTCAAAAACGAAATATATCCAGGTCTGCTATAATTTATTATAAATTGTGTATTTTTTACGAGGTATATTATTGTACATTTTATATAAGAATTTTGAAAATAATTTTCAAGAAAATCAAATTTCCTTCAAACAAATTATCCTAATCCATAAATCTGCTTATGATTCAATTAATATTTATAATTTTTATTGTGTATATGTATATGACTATTTGTGTATATGACTACTTGACAGCATACACTAAGCAATGTTCATGACAACAAAACGCTCACAATATTTATTTTATAGCATTTCTTCCTACTTGTCTCAACGCTCAGCATTACACCAATGGGGGGGGGGTCATACCACAATATATGGCCTTGAAAAGTATGTACACATAAAACAAGGAGAAAACACTTTTTGTCTTGTTCTATATAAAGCTTTAGATCATCGCGAACAAAAGCATCTGTCGCATCGCCCATACAGGGTAATGGCTGGACGTGAAGTTTTCCGTTAGAGTCGAAACGTTATCTGCGTGATGCACGCATTTATTGCTTTGCTTATCGTTCTCAGTTTTTCTTTACCGTTGATTTTAGAATAATTACAAGTAATTACCGTGCTACGTTTTCTCTAACGCCTCAAACCTCAATTTACTAAAACTCTTATTCTTGATCCCTTTTGGAGTTCCATACCACGTTGTGTAAAGGCGAAGAAAATGGTATTCGCTTATTATAAGCTGGAAACAGTAATCTCGCAGCAGGTTTCAATAGTTCTATAAAGCTAACTTTACAACAACAACATACAATATAAGCAACATACAATATACAACCGCTTTAGGTGTTTAAAATAAAAAAAATTATATTTTTATTTAGCCTGTTGTTCGTACCGATAACAATGTATTGTAGCTAGTACCGATTTCTATATAAAAACGTTACACTCATTATCAGTTTTAGTTTAAATTTGACCTTTAGCGACGCAAATAGAGATGTACTAGTGATAAGTGCATTGTGAAATCAAAATATACTTCACCGTAATCCAAAACCCGAACTAGTTACACTTTTAAAACTCAACAATTTTTAACTGAATAAGTCAAGACGACTTGCTTCTGAAATCTTTAGAAAATATACAAATATATCTTTGATGACTTAGACAATATAGAAAATAAAACTGATTGGATGGATTCCTTCTTTAGTCTAAAATGGAGCGGATTTTATTTTCACACAGATAAAAATTGAAAATTGTTGTCTTCTCTTACGTTAAGGTATTTTCGGTATATAGGTATATAGGTATATATAGGTATATATTTAAAATAATAGTTCAAATTTGTTCAAAATATTGGTTTAATTTAAGACATTCCTGATCACTTTCGAAATATGCAACACATGAAAGGCTAACCTTATTGTCAATCTAATAAAGAACCGTTGGAATCTCGGGTTTAATATATTGAGGACCCTTTGTACACAATTATTACCAATTGCTTTAATAGAGCACTTAAACATACCTCTTGTTGGAAATGTATTTTATTTTGATAAAAATTTGAAATTAGTTACTTGAACAGTTTTTGCAGCTGTTTTGTATTGAGTAAACAAACGGACTGTATGGAGTAAATAGTAAAACATCTCCTGCATATACATATTAAAAAAGGGTTTTTAAAAGGGTTGAAGGGATAAAGGGTTGAAGGATTTTAAAGGGTTGAAGATAAATAGAATATATTATTTTTAATAATATTATTTTTGCCTAATTATTTCCTCAAATACAAGAGATGGAGATAACTGAAATTTTTAACATTTTATCTATGAGTTAAATACTTAGTATGTCTCTGAAAGCGGAATATTGAAGAACATAATCAAATGGGGCGAATGGAAAATATATGGGAATATGCAATTAGTTGTTGGATATTTGCTATCTGTGTATGTGACACCTGTGACACTTTTTTGCTTGATTCACACGCATACTCAGAAATTTTTCAGATCAGAGGTCGCAGATTTTTTCCATGCAGTTATGCATATTTTTCTAATCAGTTTCTATAATTATAAAGAGCACATATTATAATATGAAGTCTTAACTGATTTATATTTCGATTTATATTTTGATTTGAAAATTTATTTATTTCCTTATGTACAAAAATTGATTACAAATTATTTTATTATGCTTTCGAATATATAAAGCCTTGTCCAACTTTAATCCATATCAGTTAGTTTGGAAACGCACCAGAATGAACATAAAATTGGTTCTAGCCTTAACGGCGCTTGTACTGCTGCAAGTAAGGCCTTATGAATATCGAAAAACCACCTTTAAATATAACTTCCTCTTTTAGTATTCCTCTGGAAACCCAACTACATCGGAAGACACCAGCAAAAAGCTCCAATCCACAGCTTCTGATAAGAAAGCATTAGATTCACGAGAAAATGAAATTGTGACAAACCTTCAAAACGAACTCAATGAACTCTCTGAAATTAGTGTAAAAGCTACAAAGCAACTTATTAAAGATGTTCTAGACGACCTAAATGCTATTGAAGACAAAAGCGATGCTATTAAAGCGAAAATTGTAAAGTTATCAGAAGCGGATTCCGAGGTAGACAAAATTAATTCTCAAGAGCAGAATAAACCCTTTAGCGAAAAATACTATCTGTTGGTCAGAATAACAAATTTAATGGGTGTCGATACTATAAGTGGAGAAAAAAGTGATGAAGATCTATTTATTGAGACATCATTGAGAAACCATGGCCGACTAATTATGCAAAAGGAATTTGAGGAGAAATTTATTGGCGCTTGCAAAATGTTCTATGAATCCGTTAATGAATATTGGAATTCGTTAAGTGCAAAAGAACAGCAAGAAAAAGAAATACTTGGCAATTGGCTTGAGGGTTTCAAAGAGGCTACTTCTGACATCAACAAAATGACAGAGTTTTTAGCGCTCGTCATCGACTTCAAGAATTAATTTGAAATAATTACTGCTTTCAATCCAGCAAAAACAAATTTTATAACCAAGCTGATTTTTAAAATTAAAATAGATTATTATCAATTAGGTAGAAAGGTGGAATAAAATGTTGTTCTGAAAATGAATGCTTTAAATATTGAAAAGGATTTTAATCGTTTTTAATTATGATTGGAATTAACTATGGTATGCTACGGGCAACATTATTTTTTATGTAAAGAGATACTTTAAGCAGAATAAAAGCCTAATATATATATATTTTCAGTAAAGCGTTGGGTTACGTTTCTTCGTTAATCACTGTTTTCCTTGTTCGAAAATGTATCTGGCTTCAATAGGTATATTAGAAAACAGTTATCATTAATAAATCAAAATATTCCAGAAAAAAATTATGCATTTTTTAGAAATTTTTATTGAGACTTGACATTGGTTCCAAAGTTTCATAGAAATTCTATCTATCTATTCTATAGTTTCATATAAATTCTATTCAAGTTTACTGTTTTTACTGTCGCCGAAATGTGTTGAGTACCCAAGTCTAAATTTATACTAATGACATTAAGGTTTACTCTGATGGTGAATAAGTAAATCTGAATAAGATTCCCTTAACATTGCACTAGGGGGTGCATGGTTAGTTTTCTAAACGCGCTTTTCCAGGCCCCTTATTTTTTATTTATATTCTCCGTGATAGCCTTTCCTAACTCTAGACAACTCAATGCGAACTCTCCATGACGGATATACAAAATCAAATGAATCCGTGAGAAAAAGGATAAAGATTTGCGTAAGTTGCTAAAACAGAGAAATCTTGCTGATTTTGACTATGATTTAGCTGCTAACAATTATTTAAACATATTCATCTTAATCCCAACGATATAGATAAAAAAAGTGACCGAATTGAGGCTGAGATTGTTGAAAGCAACTGGATTATTGTTTAATGTTGGTATTATCTTCTTGGCAGGTTTTAATAGATTCGTTCTACTGCTTACACAACGTAAGATTCCGATGAAAAACATCCTAAGATTTATTAGCTGAGGTTTCCGTAAAAAAATAAAAAAAAAGATCTGAAATAAGAAATCTAAAGTATAATTCACAAGATGAAAGCTAAAGTATAATTTACTGGAAGTTCCTTGTCGTTATCTATATAGAAATATAATTGTACTATATCGTACGAACTTATGTACAAATTATCATAGAATGATTTATTAAATGATTTCTCACTAATACTGACGCATGTTCTTACTAATACTTAAAGATTTCATAACGAAATATAGTTTTATATACTACTTAATTCATTACGTTTTAAAATTTTTGTATAAATTCTGTTGCAATTCAGATTTAGAACTATTATTATTAAATTCGTTGAGAAGTGTCGAGCTCTCAAGATCAAGATGAAGCTAAAATTCATGTTAATAACATTGACATTGACATTTTTATTAATACAAGTAAGTCGTAATGGGATTTATTTAACATTGTGGAAAGGGATATGTCAGTTATATATTTTCGCATTCAGTGCTCCCTGGGTAAACCTACTCCAGAGGATATCAATAAGAAATCTTCTGAAGAATCAAATGAAAATGAGACTCCCACTTCAAGTGACGGAGACATCAGCGACTCTTCCTCTGAATTAAAGGAATCATCTAGAGCATTAGAAGAAAGAATTGTGTCAACTGCAAAA
The DNA here is from genome assembly GCA_963966595.1 of Physocephala rufipes. NCBI lineage: Eukaryota > Metazoa > Arthropoda > Insecta > Diptera > Conopidae > Physocephala > Physocephala rufipes. The sequence goes on along the minus strand of OZ016502.1, from coordinate 41,072,279 downwards.
ACAGAACTTATCAAACTCGCTGATTTCAATGTAGAGTCTGTGAGGCAGTTATTCAAGCATGTTCTCGATGATCTTAACGCAGTAGAGAACAAAAGTGATGGAATTATAGCTCAAATTGAGGAAATTCAAAGGATTGGTCCTAAGTTCGACCAAATTTATTACAATTCAGTGCCAATTGTAAAAAAATTGATTCTACTGATCGGACTACGTGAGATGCAGAATGATGAAACTAGGGAAAAAACTCCTGAAGATGTATTCGTTGAGGAATCTCTAAAGAAACACGGTCAAGATAATATGATAAAAGAATTTGAAGAGAAATTTATTATGACTTCTGAGAAATTCTATCATGCCGCTAATGACCATTTTAATTCGTTGAATTCTGAGCAACAAAAACGTGCCAATAGATTTCGTGAGTGGCTACAGCAGTACAAAAATGCCACAACTTTGCAAAAGAAGATCGAGTTGATGTCCTATATTGCCGAGTAAGGAGAAATATATAAAAAGTATGAACAGCTAGAATTGTTGAACGACTAATATAATTCATTAAAACAATTTAAAAACAATTTTAAATGCAAATGTAATCAGGGCCAAAAAGTTTACTGACTATATAAAAAATATATTATCGTTATATATAAATTATTCCCACTATTCAGCTTTAAAAATATGAGAATATATTTCAATAAAACTTATATCTAATTTAAAAAAATATAATTTAGTACAATCTTGTCTCAATTTTAAAGTATTGAATGAACCGACACTTTCGGAACTGAATTCGTCATCAAAATGCCTTTGAAAGAAGGATTTAATTTCTTATTTACAATATTGTATAAACAACATAACATGTCATAGCAATATTAAATAAGTACTGAGGATCCATACTGACCTTGTACCGATTACGGTACGCATAAATAGTTCAAAATTTGAAATCAAAAGACGCACTGATACAAATAGGCCGAAATGTAAACAAAACAAGCAGCTCGTTGTTATCTTGTGGTTTATTTTCTCCCAACTACAGTATTTCATATTCTACAGGGTAACCTTTTGTATGAAAGCGATCCAAAAGTAATGAAACACCTGATTCAACTGCTAAAAACCTTAACTATCTACTCTTACAATCGAGAAATACTAAGAGTAGAAGGAGACCCAGTTCTATCGGCTGCGAGGTTAGAGCTTAATAAACTGTTTGATTTGATTGCGGAATTGTCGAAAGGAACAGGATTATTGTTTAATGTTGGTATTATTTTCTTGCCAGGTTTAAATAGATTCATTCTACTGTTTACACAACGTAAAAGGCAGGTGAAAATTCCGATGAGACACACATTAAGATTTATAAGCTGAGGTTCCCGTAAAAAAATAAAAAAAATATCTGAAATAAGAAATCACTCCACCCAAACCGGCGAAAACTAAAGTATAATTTACTATATAGTAAATTATATTATATAGTAAATTATATTATATAGTTCTATATAGATAATATAAATTTATATTATCTATAATTTACTATATAGTAAATTATAGATAATATAAATTTATATTATCTATATAGAAATATAATTGTACTATATCGTATGAACTTATGTAAAAATTATTTTAGAAACATTTATTAAATAATTTCTCACTAACACCAATACATGTTCTCACTAACACACAAATATTTCACAACAAAATTTAGTTTTATATACTAATTATTTCATTACGTTTTAAAATGTTTGTATAAATTCTGTAACAATTCAGATTTACAACTATTATTATTAAATTCGTTGAGAAGTGTCGAGCTCTCAAGATCAAGATGAAGCTAAAATTAATTTTAATAACATTGACATTGACATTTTTATTAATACAAGTAAGTCGTAATGGGATTTATTTAACATTGTGGAAAGGGATATGTCAGTTATATCTTTTCGCATTCAGTGCTCCCTGGGTAAACCTACTCCAGAGGATATCAATAAGAAATCTTCTGAAGAATCAAATGAAAATGAGACTCCCACTTCAAGTGACGGAGACATCAGCGACTCTTCCTCTGAATTAAAGGAATCATCTAGAGCATTAGAAGAAAGAATTGTGTCAACTGCAAAAACAGAACTTATCAAAATTGCTGATTTCAATTTAGAGTCTGTGAAGCAGTTATTCAAACATGTTCTTGATGATCTTAACGCAGTAGAGAAAAAAAGTGATGGAATTATAGCTCAAATTGAGGCATTTGAAAAAGTTGGTGCTACGTTCGACAAAATTGATCACAGTTCAGTACCAATTGTAAAAAGATTGATTCTACTGATCGCACTACGTGAGATGGAGAATGATGAAACTGTGGAAAAAACTCCTGAAGATGTATTCGTTGTGGCATCTCTAAAGAGACACGGTCAAGATGATATGATAAAAGAATTTGAAGAGAAATTTATAATGACTTCTGAAAAATTCTATCATGCCGCTAATGACCATTTTAATTCGTTGAATTCTGAGCAACAAAAACGAGCCAATAGATTCCATGAGTGGCTACAGCAGTATAAAAATGCCACAACTTTGAAAAAGAAAATCGAGTTGATGTCCTATATTGCCGAGTAAGGAGAAATATATAAAAAGTATGAACAGCTAGAATTGTTGAACGACTAATATAATTCATTAAAACAATTTAAAAACAATTTTAAATGCAAATGTAATCAGCGCCAAAAAGTTTACTGACTATATAAAAAATATATTATGGTTATATATAAACTATTCCCACTATTCAGCTTTAAAAATATGAGAATATATTTCAATAAAACTTATATCTAATTTTAAAAAATATAATTTAGTACAATCTTGTTTCAATTTTAAAGTATTGAATGAACCGACATTTTCATATATGAATTCTACATCAAAATGCCTTTGAAAGAAGGATTTGATTTCTTATTTACAATATTGTATAAACAAAATAACATGTCATAGCAATATTAAATAAGCACTGAGGATCCATACTGACCTTGTACCGATTACGACCATAAATAGTTCAAAGTGTGAAATCAAAAGACGCGCTGATACAAATAGGCCGAAATGTCAACAAAACAAGCAGCTCGTTGTTATCTTGTAGTTTATTTTCTCCCAACAGTATTTCATATTCTACAGGGCAAACTTTTCTATGAAAGCGATCCAAAAGTAATAAAACACCTGATTCAACTGCTAAAAACCTTAACTATCTACTCTTACAATCAAGAAATACTAAGAGTAGAAGGAGACCCAGTTCTATCGACTGCGAGGTTAGAGCTTAATAAACTGTTTGATTTGATTGCGGAATCTGTTAAAAAATTAAATATAAAATGATGTCCCCGATTCTGCAGCTAAAGGAACTGAACAGAAATTTATGATGATTTATGAAGTTTTTTACGAACCCTCTACTAGTAGTAGTACTAGTATTTATTTACATCAACTATAAATTACTAATAAAATACATTTATTGCAATGAAATCACTTTTGTTCTGCCGACTCTTTTATTTATTTTCCTTCAACATTTGCATTTTATTATATATATTTCTTAATGTTTACTTATTCATCTAGCAATAAAATGTCACCAAATAATTCCATTTTTTTCTGCAAATCAGTTTCCTCCTTGAACGCTTTTAGCCATCCATCCAGTCTATTGGTTTTCTTTTTTTCTTCGGGATCCAATGAATTCCAGTAGTTGGTAACAGTTTCGTATAATTTTTCGCAAATAATCAAAAATTTCTCTTCGAACTCTTTCTCTATAGCCTCCACGCCATGTGCCTTTAAGGAATTCTCAATGAATGCGTCTTCCTCACTTGGTTTGTCTGTTTGAGTGGTGTTACTCTCCAGCAAATTATCTAAATCGACCAATAGGGCCAATTTCTTACCCAACATATTCTTTTTTGACAGATCAATTTTATCTAATTCCGCATCGAACTTTGCGAATTCTTCAATTTTAGTTTTAATTCCATCATTTTTATCCTCTATATTATTTAAGTCGTCGAAAACATCTTTGAGTAACTTTTTTCCAGACATCAAGGAGAAATCAACGAGCTCCGAGAAGTGTGTCATAATCGCATTTATTATAAATTTTGCTTCTTCTGATTCTTTCGATGAAGAGTTAAGCGCGTTTCCATCTTTAGAAGAAATTTGATTTTCCTTGGACTCCTCAGATGATTTATCAATAATGTTTTCTGAAGTAGGTTTCCCCCAGGAACACTGAGATTACAGATTATGCGGATGAAAATTATTAACGTTAAATATTTTGCGATAATAAAATAACTCACGATTTACATTACTTACTTGCACCAACAATAATGCTATTAATGTTATCGAGACGAATCTCATGTTCAATGCTATCTGCTTTCACTCGCAAGCTTGTTGCAACTATAACTAATTCGAAACTAACAATTCATCGGATTTTATACATTTTGAAACGTAATAGAATTATCAGTTTGATTATTTATAAAAATTATAATTTTAATGTATTAAAGGAGATTAAATGCAGTCTCAGATTATATGTTTGAAGACCTAGTATTCATATAAAAGAAAGCACTTGTTCTTCAAAAAATAAAAAATAGCATTGGAATTCAAACGTGAATTATTTGACGTGTGCAAAAGTGATATAGGTGATCTTCTTTGAAGAACCTAGATTAATCTAAAACAAAATTTAGCTTGTTCAAAAAAAAAGAAATGGTACTCAGAGGATTATTTGGTTATTCAGGGTGTGAAAACGAGAAGGAGTTCTGGATGAAAGTTCTCCACGAGAAAGTGTATGGATATATGAGGGAAGATGAAATTGGAATGAAAGGTAGGTAAATTCTTCTTAGTTGAAAAATTGTTCTTAGAATCTTTTTGAATGATTGAAGAATTCTTCTTAGCATCTCCTAGATATAGCCCAGACAATAATTTGAGAAAATATTCCTGCCATCACATTTGATTGGAAAACCTCTCCACTGCTATCTAAATAAATCTTGCTTATTTTTTGCTTTATTTTCACAGCCATAATAAATAGCTATGTGTATATAATTTTTTCTCATCTAATGATCAATCATGCATTCATTGATATCGACTACACAATTTCACTTATATAAACCAAATTAATTGTAAAATTGTGAAATTGTGAAAATTGTGAAATTGTAATCACCCCAAAAGCTGATGAATTTTGTAGAATATAGATATTATAGGATTCAATCGCAATAATGAGGTGGCTAGAATGGAGTTTTCTTCGAATCTTCGTTTATGATCATGTACCACAACATATGACGGTATCAAATTACTGTATTTCTCATTTTTTTGGCAATTGGAGTAATTCTCGTTCTATTTTCGAAAAGCAAACATTCTTATTATGCTGATCAGTATCCAGTTATGGGACATCGTATTGAAAGATATTCTTCAGTACGGTGTCCAATAACTGGATACTGATCAGCATTATAAGAATGTTTGCTCCTCGAAGCAATGTTTTTGCGAAGATACACAAATCTGAATAGAGTTGTCAGCTATGAATCTTCAAATAAAAATTTTACTGCAAATTCAATTTTCATAAATAACGTCGTTATATAGATATGGATATAGAATTGTTGAGAATAAGTTCGTAATGATTAGAGAGTACCTAATAATACTCCCATTGTTGTTTAGAAGGAATTATAGTTCACCTAAATCGACCCTATTTATAACGCTTCGGTATGAATCTTTAGCTGCTTGAGGTATAGCCTTATATAATTGTATACAATTTTTGGCTACGATATAAACGCATCAATATGCTTACTATTCCTCTTAAATTAATTAAAGACGAAACACGAATGTTTCATTTACAACAATACTTGTTTCGATAATTATACCACCGTAAAGTTAATAATTTCAAAGGTTTTTCTCTGTCCCCCAACAAGGAATTGTTGACAAAGAAATTACTTCCGCCTTACTAAAAATTTAATTAACTATACTCTGTGTTTACTTGCCTTTTAGCTGCTCGGGCAACCGTATCTGCGTAACGGTGCCGGTAACTGTTGGCAATAGAAAATGCTGTAACGTGCTATTTAATTTTAGTGTGTAGTAACATGAAAAACAAACAATTTAAAAGTATTTAATTTAAACGCAATTGGTGAACTTCAATCGAAAAGACATTTTCAGCGCTGTCAAAAATGGCCATTGTCGAATTCTCTGTGTCTTTAAACGATACTTGAAAATTGATAATGGAAATTCATTTCTAATATTCCTTATAATTTGGATAATTATTAAAAATATTAAATAATTTCCTTTCAATTAAATAACGATTTTCAGTTTAAGTCAAATACAACCGTTATCTTCTATGTAGTTTTTAAGATAGAATGCGAGAACCTTTTACCCACAAAATCTTTTAAAAAATACTTCGGGTAAGTCTATAATTTTTGTTAAATATCTCGCAAAATGGTCGGTAATTTTCGAAAATATGTACCAAAGTTGGCTACTTGTTCAATATTTCGAAGTTTGAGGTTTGCAAACTTTATCTAATATAGAAGAAAACATAATGAAGAAAAGCTAGGAAATCGTGTTTTTAAGGACAAATCAAATACTTGAAATAAACCGAAAGAAAAACAGTATGACAATGTCAACAAACCTATCAAAAGAAATATCCCTGATTGTCCATTTTAAGTGAAATTTGAGCTTACTGACTGTAAGGTCACTAAAAGCTCCCCCTTCGTCTTAAATACCTAAGTGAGGTCAGAGAAAAGCTTAAGAATTACTCGCTATAAATGGTGATTTTTTCCTAACTCACTCTTGCGCAATTCGTTCTGTTTAGTTTCTCATTTACCCCATAATTTTTCTTTTATATTAAAATCCTCTTTTAAAAAAAATTATATCTTTTGAAATCCTTTTTAAAAACCAAATCGTTCTAATAATTATCAATTTATAATTGTAATACTCTCGAATAAAAAATCCGAATCTTTCGTAACGAACTTTAAATATTTTTGTTAAATAAACTATTTCAGTCTGTATTACTTTGATTACTTTCCAAAAAAGATTTCCCATTAGACGAAAAAAAGCCCAGTGTTCTCTCTTCGAACACTACAAAAAAGAACACAAATGGGAGAGAAGCAAAAAACAAGTAGAGAATTGATATCTGCTAGTTATGTGCAGTATGCACGAGGATTTAAGGGTAAGTGTGTGTGTGTGTGTGTTTGTATATATGGGACTCTGTAGGATAAACATTGAATTGATCGTGCCAAAGCAACTGTTGTTTGCCGACTTTCTTGCTAGTTTTAATTTTTATTTTTTTGTCTTTCTTTTTGATAAAGGCAACTCTCTTGAACAAGCTAAAAGAAAAACGTTAACATTTGATTACTTAACAATTACTTTGGCGAACGGGGCACTGGGGCAATAGCTGCAGCTGTCACAAATTGTTGCTTTTTCCTTCAGGCTTTGCAAGACCCGTCTGCTATATTACGCTTTTTGTTTTCTTATTCTTACTTTTTTACGATAAAAAAGCTCTTGGATATTCAACTCTTTTGTAATATCTATTTCTTTCCATATTTGTTTGAATTTATTTATATAACAAGAAAAAATAATGGAACTAGTAGTGGACTATTGTATTGATTGTCTATAACAAGAATGGCCAACAAACAGCCCGCGCGCCGGACGTGGCCCGCGCATTGGATGCAGCTGCCGATTAAAGTTTTATTATTCTCTGCAAAATCTCAGCTAATCAGCAGAACAAATCATCGACTGCAGCTCACTGCACTCCATGTAGTGAAATATAATATATATCAGTTATTTAAATGCATCCTGCAGCAGCACAGTCCACTACTTAAGCTTGAGAACGATTTTAACATTAGTGTGGGAATTCAAGAAGTAGTAGAGGTCTTTACAACTATTAAAGAAAACGAGTACTCCAGTCCTGAAGCTATAACAACGAAATGGTTTTTGTGACCGTTGACGTTGATATTCAATCAGAAATAATTCATTTACCATAAACTATAAATTGAGAAATATCAATATCGAAACATTTTCTGTAAATATTATGAGTAATATTTAATAAATGAAAATCTCAGCTCGATTTACATCAATGAACAAATATGTTCCATAATGTAATTAAAAGGAGATATTATTGTAAATAAATAGGTCCAGATATTAGAAAGCGGATGTGCGCTCAATATGTTATTTTAATCCTTTCTGAAATTGTTCTGAAGAAACAAATCACGTATATACGAGCGAAATATCTCTTTGGTCAATGAATTGCGAACTATTTTTCATTTAACATTTTTTTATTCAATATTTCGTGCTGCCCTTGAAAAGAGCTCACTTAGTAATCTGTCTCGGGGGCTTGCAACAATTGGCCAAGCCTGGTCCATATGGCGCAATAATGACTTTAAAATCAATTGAAATAAAGAAATGTAAAATGGCCCATTTTTTAAACACACCGAATAAGGACCCACAACTCTGTTGTCAGCAACCAGTTTTGTAAACCAACTAATTTCTTGTTTACGTCTAGCCTTGGGAAACGCTCAGGGGATTGTTTAATACGCGGAGGATAGTCAAATTCGGGGGAACGTAGCATGCAAGATAAGATAATATTAGAATATTTTTATGTACAACAAAATTTTATTTCACAGTACTTTTAGCTCAGATTTCGAATACAAACTATTACTATTAATTCCTTTATAATATATTCATCCTTTGTATTTCATAAAGATACATAATTTTTAGAAATAGCAAACATATTATATTAACATTATAATTAATTATAAAAAATTTTTGTATATGTTTTTAACTTAAATCTTCTCGCTTTCAAGAAAATTATAAAAATACCCTTTAGTCAATCTCCTGAATCTTCATCTATGCGACAATATCGTAGAATATTGACATAATAAAGAACAAGAATCCTTTTAGGAAAATAATACTGTGTAGGTAAATACGAACTCTGAAACTGGAGGCAATATAAAGAGTCTTAATCAAGTTGAAAAATACAGGATATGCAAATTGCATGTATATCATAAAAAACGTATATACAGTTCTACCCGTCTTCGTCTCCTCTCCCTCTTGCCAAGAGAACGGCAGGAACAGTAAAACTCAGCTGCTTGTCTGGCAACCTAAGAGACCTGATATAAACCCGGTTCAACAAATGCCAATTGTTGGTTGCTGCTATAGCTGATATTTTTCTTCTTTTATTAATTTCAAAGTTGTTTGCTCTTTCTTTATTATCATTCTGGTCGACGTCGCGGTTGGTATTGATGCTTTATGTATACGTCGGATTTTAGGCCATGTCTGCTACGCAAAAGTAGCGGATAGTTTTTTATATTTCAATGAACAACTGGCGCTTATGACGGGGATGATGAAGACGATGCAGCAAACGATGGGAACCGTAAATTCAGATTTTATTGTACTTAGGAGCGAGCTATCACAAGGGATGGAAGAGCACGTTACGTTGAGATTAAAATTATTGATAGTTGATTGTCCATTATGTATACTACTATATTTAATCATATATACGAGTATATTAGATTAAAATGTATGTCGATTAAATCGATAGCTTCAAAGTTAACAGACATTGTGACTGATATTTTCCCGATGTTGTATCCCGATTGAGATTCATTAAACTTAAACGGTCATTCCGACGTAGAAAAACTCCGACTTAATGGTAATTAATGGCTGATATAAGAGTGCTCCACAGATACGAGAACAAAAAAAATAATAAAAGTAATAATAACAGCAGTAATAGGAGAAAGAAAAAATATGAAGAATTTAGGGATCATCCTGGTATGAAAATAGCAAGTAAGTATTATTAGCCAGGGTAAATTATGTAAAAAGAACAAAGTCTATTATGGTGGGAATCCCCTGTATTTTAACAATAAAACTGAAAGTCAAATAAAATTTATTTGAACAAATTATTCGTGCTATGGAATTAATTTAAAAATTTCGATCCATAAAACAAATGGTGGTTTCAGTTGAGAGATCTGTGTAAGAATTTGACGATTGGCAGAAGCAGCTGAATTACATTTTTAGAACTTTTAATCGAAATTCTTCAGATTACAAGCTTCTCTCAAAACAAATACAATTTCTGCAAATTATTCATATCAACCAAATATATAATATTTTGTATATAAAAAGTAGTTATTCTCCTCCAGAATTTGTTGTAAATGGAGCCCCTTTCTGTAGTTCCAGTGATAAAGATTCTCTCCCTTAATCTGACTTTTTCAAGGCTCGATATAAATTAGAGACAGTTCTAATATAAACAACGTTATCAAAACTTTCTTACCAGACCATGCGTTTTCCTTCAACTGTTCTTTTACATCTTCAAATTTGCAACGAAACTCACAACTGACATCTGTAGGTTCCCTTTTGTCATATAAAAAATCTTTAAATAGTAAAAAGTCTTCAGGTTTTGATAACATTTAAAATTTTTAATAAAAAAATTCCCACTAAAATTTTTCTATACCTCACCGTAATTTTTAATAATTTTTTAAACAAACGCTATTTTCCTATCTCTTGGAAAATAGCGAAGATTTGTCCAATTCCAAAAAAAGCCTAGTTTAGACGATTTAGATAATATCAGACCGATCTCCTTTTTATCAAACTTAGGTAAACTCCTTGAAAAAATTATTCGTGATAGGATGGACGCCGAGGTGGATTCAGTATATTACGAACTTTCAAATTTGATTTTAAACAAAGACATTCAACCGAGGCGTGCTTTATCCAAATTTCATAATTATGCCATTTTTAATTTTCGAGAGAGTTTCGGTGCCATTAGATATTGAAAAACCTTTTGATCACGCAAACCATGACGGAATACTTTTTAAATTAATTCAGTTAGGTTTCAACCCTTTCATAGTTAAACCTTTTAGAAGCTTCTTCGAAATGAGAAAATTTTCTGTCCAGATTAAAAATTTCCTTTCGGAGTATGGAGACATTAATTGTGGCGTTCCTCAAGGATCAATATATAATATTGATCCCCTCACTTATATAATATTTTTATGTATGACTTTCCACATCATTCTATGTCTTCAAATACAATTTTGTACGCTGACGACTCCCTTTTATACGCCCACGATAAGTCTTCAAACACCGCATTACTCTATGTTTCCATGCATCTCCAAATCATCAATGAATTTTATGAAAAATCGGGCATTACCATTAATTCTGCTAAGTCTAAAGCATTATGCTTAAGGAATGCTTCTAGGATGTGCCAAAGGTTTGTTGTTCCTGAAAGTAGGAGTTTAAAATCGTTTCTACACGAATTTGAAATTCCATTTGGAGACAATTTTAAATATCGCGGTGTTTATTTTAATAACTTAGTTAAATTTAATATTCATATAGAATTAATATTAATTTGGGAGATTGCTTTGTAATATAAATTTGCAGAAATTGCGTCGGAAAGCATTTTGAATCTTCAAATAAAAGATTTTCCAATATGTGTATATTTGAAAATTCAAATTTACCCCCTATTCTGGTTGAGTGACAAAACTCAACTCAATAACACATGTCGTTTCAATAACTTATGTCACAAATAGTTATAGCTATAATAATATTCTAAGCATATTCTAGATTTTGTTTTAGTTTCACCTTAATATGTAATTTAGTTTTAGCTTAAGTTTACTTACACTTCAATGGTAGTGCCGGGGGAAAGCATGTCAACATTTGTCTTTCGATTATATTATATATATAAATTGCTATTTAATTGCTTATTAAATGAACATGTTGTTTTTTCCTAACATTATTATTAAGATAATACATTATACTTTTAAGCTTTTCCTTGTTATATTTGTGAATGTTTAAATTTCCAGAATCCCCAAAATATAATTTTATGTGAAGTTGAGAATTATTTCGCCGTTTTCGTCCAAAGCGATAAGCAAATTCAACTTAATATGGCATACTTTTAGGCTATAATTTGGAAAGAATTGTGTCAACTGCAAGAACAGAACTAATCAAACTCGCTGATTTCAATTTAGAGTCTGTAAAGCAGTTATTCAAGCATGTTCTTGATGATCTTTACGCAGTAGAGAACAAAAATGATGGAATTATAACTCAAATTGGGGAAATTGAACGAGAATCACGGTTCAGTGCCAACTGTCATTGTAATTAACCCTACTGACCGGATTACGTGAGGTGCAGAATGATGAAATTGAGGAAAAAACTCCTGAAGATGTATTCATTCTAATAAATATCAATTTATAATTGTAATAATCTCGAATGAAAAATCTGAATCTTTCGTAAAAAAATTTTAATATTTTTGTTAAATAAATCATTGCAGTCTGCAACACTTTGATTACTTTTCAAAAAAATATTTCCCATCAGACGAAAAAAGCCCAGTGTTCTTTCTTCGAGCAGTACAGAAAATAATAAAATAGGAAGAAAATCAAATATAAGCAGTGAAGTAGTGATATCAGTTAGTTATGTGCAGTATGTACTTGTATTTGTGGGTAATTGTGTGTGTTTGTATATGTGGAACTCTGTAGGATAAACATTGAATTGATCGTGCCAAAGCAGCTGTTGTTTGCCGACTTACTTGTGAGTTTTTATTTTTATTTTCTTATATCTTTCTTTTTGGTAAAAGCAACTTTTCTCTTGAACAAGCTAGAAGAAAAACGTTAACATTTGATTACTTAACAATTACTTTGGTGAACGGGGCATAGAATAGCTGTAGCTTTTGTAAATTGTTGCTTTTTCCTTTCAGGCTCTGTATGATACGTCTGCTATATTACCCTTTTTGTTTTCTCATTCTTGCTCTTTTGCGATAAAAAAGCTCTGGGATATTCAACTCTTTTGTAATGTCTATTCCTTTTTATATTTTTTTTTGAATTAATTTATATAAAATGAAAATTAATGAAACTAGTAGTGGACTATTGTATTGATCGTCTATAACAAGAATGGCCAACAAAAAGGCTTCGCCCACAAATGTGGCCCGCGCATTGGATTTATCCTACTAGCGATTAAAGTTTTAATATTCTCTGCAAAATCTCAGCTACTTAAGAGAAGTATCATCGATTTTCTATATTTTATCTATTTTATTAAGTCTATCTATTCTTCCTTTTTAAAGAATTCACAATATTTTGCACATGGCTAATCTATATTATCAACTCTCACTAATATGAATATTTTTATTAAAAAATACCATAAAGGTATACATTTCTGAAATAAAATATTGAATTGAGAAGATCAATAAAGATCCATAAAATAAATCTATTGAGAAGATCATAAAACCACACGATTTCCTTTTTTATCGACACCCATTATCATTAAAGTTTATTTTAAAAGTCGAGGATGTCACAAGCTTTGTTTTGAAACCAGTCAATTTCATTCTGTCAAAGACAATAGGAAACAGACACCTCGTGTCGCCACTCCATGAGAAAATCAATACCAATTATTTAAATGCAGCCCGAGAGACCATGAGAATGATTTTGAATGAATGTGAGACTTCAAGAAATAACTCATTTACATCTTGATAAACCATCAGTTGGGAAATATCAAAATCGGAAAACTTTGTGTAAATATTATTATCAATATTTAAGTAAAAAGAATTCTCAGCTCGATTTATATCAATAAACAGATATATTCCATAATACAGCTAAAAGGAGGTATTATTGTGAACAAATACCTTAAGTATAAGTCTAGATATTAAAAAATGAATAAGCGCCAATATGTCAATTTAATTTTTTCTGAAGCTGAAGTAATAAATCACGCACTTACGAGTAAAAATATCTGATTGATCTATTAATTGATTAATCTCTCTTACTAGTCTGTGTTGGGGGCTTACAACGGTTGGCTAAGCCTGGTCCGTGTGGCGCAATAATAACTTTAAAATCAATTGAAATAAAGAAATATAAAATGACCCATTTTTTAAACATACCGAATAAGGACGCACAACTCTGCTGTCAGCAACCAGTTTTGTAAACCAACTAATTTCTTGTTTACGTCTAGCCTTGGTAAAACGCTCAGTGGATTGTTTGATACGCGGAGGATAGTCAAATTCGGGGGAACGTAGCATGCAAGACTAAGATAATATTAGAATATTTTTATGTACAACGAAATTTTATTTCACAGTACTTTTATCAATTTATTTGTAAATTCTTTAATAATATATTCATTCTTTGTATTTCATAAAGATACATAATTTTTAGAGATAGCAAACATATGATATTAACATTATAATTAATTATAAAAAAAAATATTTGTATATGTTTTTAACTTAAATCTTCTCGCTTTCAAGGAAATTATAAAAATACCCTTTAATCAATCTCCTGAATCTTCATCTATGCGACAATATCGTACCACATTGACAAATACAAACTCTGAAACTGGAGGCAATATAAAGAGTCTTAATCAAATTGAAAGATACAGGATATGAAAATTGCATGTATATCATAAAAAACGTATATACAGTTCTCCTCGTCTTCGTCTCCTCTGCCTCTTGCCGAGAGAACGGCAGGAACAGTAAAACTCAGCTGCATGTCTGGCAACCTGAGAGACCTGATGTAAACCCGCTTCAACAAATTGTTGGATGTTGCTATAGCTGATATTTTTCTTCTTTTATTAATTTCAAAGTTGTTTGCTGTTTCTATATTATTATTCTGATCGGCGTTACGGTTGGTATTGCTGCTTTATGTATACGTCGGATTTTAGGTCATTCTACTATGCAAACGTAACGGATATTTTATAGTGATAATAGTAATAATAGGAGAAAAAATATGGAGAAGTTAGGGATCATCCTGGTGCGTAAATACCAAGTAGGTATTAAGCGCCAGGGTAAATGATGTAAATGAACAAAGCCTATTATGGTGGGAATCCCCTGTATTTTGACAATGAAACTGAAAGTTAAATAAAATTTATTTGAACAAATTATTCGTACTATGGAATTAAATAGTGATCCATTTGAATCTAATGGTATCAATATTTTCTTGAAAATTAAAATAAAATGTAAGAAAAAGAACTTGGGAGATATAATTCGGATCGACGTGCAACAGATTGAAGCATTTTAGTGTATGTAGCTCCTCTTTCTTGGGCCTGATCCTAAACAGACGAATAAAAATATCGAGGAGAATAAACGAAATTAAATAATTTGATTAGTAAAATTTCGAAGTATATTGAATAGCATCTTTCAATATAGTGTCTAAACATGAATTTGCCACGAAATTGTCCACTTTTTTGAATGAAATACTGAATACTTGTACAAACAAATTCTGCCGACGACTAGGATTTTAGTTTAATTGTTAAGTGGGAGAGAATTTCGAGACGAGAATTACGAGTACTTGTATGCTCGTCGTGGTGTCCTGAGCATACAATTACAATGAGAAGCGAATATTATAGATTACCTGTGTTTACATTTGTTAATATTTGATCAACCTGATCCATGGGGTAACCTGATTAATGGGGTAAATTGTTTCTCGGGAAAAAGTTTGTACATTGCAAACGTGGAAATCCCAAATAATATATTTCGACTCTTTTAGCCAGCGCAACGCTTTCAACGCGGGTTCTGTGCGGAGAGGTTTTCTATGCAAGAGTCTTTAGGTTCTTTAGGTTCGGCTATAAAATGTAGAATAGTAAATCAATTGTATTTTTTTCTCTGTTGTTCCGCAATATTCCGTTAGACGGTTTCGTAGACAATCAAGAATTCCAAACGAGAGCAAGAATACCAATATAATCATTATTTCATTAAACAAATAGTGGTTTTATTTGAGGAATCTATTAAATAAGTTTGCAAAAACTTTTAGTTTGATGATTTGGCTTAATTACCTTTTTAAATTTTAAGAAAACATGTTTTCTAATAGAAAAGATTGGAGAACTAAAGAAATGAGTACAGTAAATGAAAACAAGTTGCAAAAAACAATGACTGACAATGACTTAACTGATAAAACTGAAAAAATACAGTGTATACAAAATTTTAAACTGAAATCGTTTATCGATTGGTTGGTTTACTTACAGTTTTCAACGTTAAACGTAGCGTCTTCGTCTAATAAGAAGTTAAACTAGTAAGAACGTTATCTTCGGCCTGGCCGATGCTTATATATCCTATTCCCGAATCACTTGATAACAAAGTTCAAATAGAATCTGGGCGGGTTATATAAATATATTATATATTTTTATTTAAATTATTATATTTATATTTATAATAAAATTCATTACTCAGCCAATATTTAAAACTATCCCGTCGTGGTACTATGCACGATCTCGTAAATTATGTATTTTACTACTACGCATTCTCATACGCATTCTTTCCATTTGTTAATATTTGTAATTGAGAAATAAAGCCTTGCTGGGGAGCAAATAAAAAAGTCGCATTAGATATAATTCTTTAATGTAACCAATACTATTCATGCATTAATCTCTCCAGATATTAAGAATTTCGACTTTTGATACAAATTTATCAAACATTTCAAATTATGTGAAGTTGAGAATCATCTCGCAGTGTGGGGAATAAAAACTATGAATAAATTTAACTCAGCGTAGTGTGATTTTAGGGGCTAGTATGGCAAATACTTTTACGTAACTTTAATCAGTAAGGTACGTCTTTCCGAAATAATTCCGAAGCTTGTTTATTAATAAAAATACTATATTAATGAAATATCCGTTTGCATCATTCGGGAGTACACATTGATTATTTTCATGATGACGTCTGTATGTATGTAAGTATTTCGAAAAAATGGATGACTGGTAAGAAGCTAGCGTCTTCTATTTAGAATTATTTTAATCTGTCTCTCTATATTTTACATGCCAAAGTGAGATATTCGGATATGATCCCTGGTATGTACTAAATATGGGAAGATTAGTAAAAAACGCAATATACAAAATTGAATATGCTGTTCAATGTTTGTATAGTGAAATAATTACAACTCTCTTCATTGGAAAAGTAATAAATTAAATTTTTTGCTCAAAATAAACTTATTTGAAATATTCTTTCATAACCTAAAAGTTTTTAAAGCGAAAAAATCACAGAGATGAACCAGTAAGGCGATTCTAAAGTATCCGAAATTAATTTAATTTTCATAGGGCTGTGAATGAAATTACTTATTTCTACTATATTTAGTTAATTTAAGAATAAAACATTTTCCACATTTCCTTTTCAAATTTTAATTTATCAAAAAGTGGTCCGTTGACTAAAAATCGATGTAAACATGAATGTCGACACTAACCACTCAAAATGTACCTCTGCTTACATATCTTATAGATGTCAACGTTTCTTAATAATTTTTTTCAATCAGAAATTTTTGGTGACCTTTCATTATTTTCCTTCGACTTATTCTAAAGTCCTGAAATCCTTTGTATGTTCTTTTCACCGTATTGCTATTGTTTTCATTTTATCTGTTTCTTACATAATATATATGGATTCATTATTTTAGACCGTTCCACCCTTTACTCTTTCCCCAATGTGATATCTATCTCTCCTTCTCCTTCCCATTTCCTTCTCAAATTCAAGTCAATTTTCTCCTGTAACATAAAGAACCATTTTCTTTTTTTCATTTCGTAAATATTTCCACAAAATATCAGAAAACCATTCTATATTCAAGTGTTAGGAATATTTATCAAAGTCGCCTTTATAATCGAAAAATATCCCCACAAAATAACAGAAAAATTAAAAATCTTTTCTTTCCAAATAAAGAGGGTCGACTTTCATTACGAATAACTTGTTGAATTGCTTGTGGGCTTTTCTGAAATGTTGTTCAGTAGCAGACAGAGATGAGAATGCCTACAAGGACATGCATTTAGAACATGAATGAAGGTCTCTCGAAGGTTAGTTGATACACTTGTTAGTTTGCGGACGAAGAGAATGTGGGTTTATAATTAAAACAGAACACAAATAATAAAAGCTGGAAATTGTTACATAAATATGACACACACATATGCCATCTAGGATTATTTATGGTTTTTACTCAAATTGCATTTATATATAAAGGCTTAACCATATTTTTCACGGTCAGACCACCATTCATGCTTGGGTAAGTTGCAAATCTGCATTGGATTAGATCTCCATTTTAAAAAAAATAAATAGGATAAATTTTCAAAAATTCTATGACACAGGTTTTGTTAAAGTAGTTTAGAGACACGCAATTCTATATTTTCCTTCATTTTCTACATCACTTGACGGTTGGTTGCTTTCTGTGAATAAAAATCTAAGATTAATTAAATTGTTACCGATTTTTAAAAGTTTCGTTGGTAATTAACGTAGATGAATTTACTCACACGTTAATTTACTTACTTAAATTTTTAAATAAATCCAGGCTTTCGGTCCCAATGCGGACATATTTGCTACCGTTTTACCGATTTCTTATATAATCTTTTAGAATAAATTTGAAACAATGATCGCAAATATATTTTCATGGTAATAGTTTAAGTAATAATAAAATTCAAAAATCATAATAAAATTTTACCAATTTTTCATACTATCCCGAATAGGGAAATGTAGTTTTGAGTTCTTAATCCTTACATTAAAAATTAACCCAACAATTATTGCCAATAATATTCATTCCTCAGTATATTTTAATATTACTTCTATTGGTGAAAACTAAAATTTCATTAAAGACTATTTTGGAAAAAAGCATTTTAATTTATCTTCCATCGGAGAAGTTTCGAAATTTCTGCGGTATTTTTACATTTAACGCGTGAGGGCTAACGCAGGAAGATCCGATTAAATATTTTTAATTAATTATAAATCGCTTTTTGTGTCCTTGTTTAAAAATTCCCATTGTTCGATATTTTTATCCACCAATTTATTATTTTTGTATGTTGTCACCAAAATTCTACAATTTGTTGTCATTCATAATTAACTGGTACGGCGATGGTCTCATGTTCATGGTAAAAAGCAACGACATCCAGAAACCTCCTCCATAGAGACAGAACAATAAAAAAAGCGCAGTTTACACACATGCATCGATTTTTTGTAAACTTTTTTTAAAGTTAAAAAAAGCAAAGCACCGTGACAGTTCTTTATACAGAGTGTATAGGGATTTTCGAAATTTATCGACTGGAAGGCATCCGGATAAATTTCGTTACAATGAATTCGGTCTCTGCAAAAAGGTTCAGAATGAGAGTGAGCCCGTTTAATTTACCATAACATCACAATTATCACAAAAGAAATTACTCTTTTACATTTTCTAAGAAGATTAACGCTTTGTAAAAATAACTAAAAACCATTAGGAAATTTTTACCACAGTATTCACAATTTTTAAAATTCTATATAATTTGGAGATTTTTAAGTCCTTGGTACAATTCAACAAATGTTGAATATTTTTAATAGAATGCAAAAAAAAATAAATTTCAAGTCGGTTCAATTCACCTCAGTTCAGATATTATTTATTGAAAAGGTAGAAAAATGACATGTAGTTTTATAAATTCTGTTATAATATGTACGTCCTGTAATATCACTTTTGTATTCAAAATCTACCTGCCTCAATTTTGATTAATTTGTCTATAAAATCTGTTTTTATTATTTGCAGTTTTTTGAATTTAAATTTATTGTTTTATCATTAGATATGCTTTGAAATGATATTGGCCAGAACACCAAACGAACCCAAAAGCATTACTAACGCCTGCATTAACTACTGACATTATTTTCATTTATATTGTCGTCATCATTGTTCTCAGCATCGACATGGTCGCCATCAGCATCCTTGTCATCGACTTCATTTTCATCGGTATTTTCGGCATCAGAGCTTTCCTCATCTGTATTCTCCCCATCAACATTAACCTCCTCGGTACTCTTGTTGTTGACATTTTCTCCATCGACATCCTCGCCGTCGACATTCTCTTCATTGGTATTTTCCTGATCAGTAGAATCCTGATGTATATTGTCACCGTCAACATTATCCTCCTCAGTACTCTCGTCATTATCATTTTCCTCGTCATCATTACCGTTATTTTTCTCGTCGTCAGTATTGTCACCACTTTCATTCTCTTCACCAATATTTTCGCTATCAGTAGTATCCTCATCTACGTTCTCGTCATCACCAGAATTCTCCCCATCAGCATTCTCGCCAGCGATATTTTCTTCGCCGGTATTTTCCCCATCAGTGGTATCCTCATCTATGTTATCACCGTCAACGTTATTCTCGTCGGGATTCTCGTCATTGTCATTTTCCCCATCGACATTGTCATCATCATTTTTCTCGCCACTTGTATTCTCTTCACCAATATTTTCGCCATCAGTAGTATCCTCATCTACGTTCTCGTCATCACCAGAATTCTCCCCATCAACATTCTCGCCAGGGACATTCTCTTCACCAGTATTTTCGCCGTCAGTAGTATCCTCATCTACATTCTCGCCATCGACATTCTCCTCATCGGTATTTTCGCCATCAGCAGGTTCCTCATCTGCATCGGTGCCATCAACACTCTCCTCAGCATTATCCTCCCCATCGTTCTCGCCATCAGCATTTTTCTCACCAGAGCCTTCGTCATACTCATTATTGCTCAGGGAAGCCTCGATCACAAACATTCTATATAGGATAAATCTTTTGCTCACATCGTCGCCGTCATTAAAAATTCTTGCACCTTGTCTTTCCATTTCAGAAATTATATCGGTGCCATTAAACTCAGTAGCCCCCTCAAAGAGGTAGTTCACTTTATCTAATAGGATTTCCGAGGACGCATTGAATTCCTTTCTGAAATTCATGAATTCAGCACTGGATTCTAAGTATTCAGGGAAGTCATTCGATGCTTCCATAAGATTGAGAAGCAATTTAACATTCTGCCTATATAGTACATCTTTCTTGTCTACATGCTCCTTAACGCTGTCACTTAAGGCTTTTAGCTCCTCTACTTCATTCTGAACATCCGGATTTTCGCTGTCTAAATCAGACAATTTATCTACCACGGATGCTAAAAAATCGTGCAAGTAGTTTATGTCAAGACTACTTCCTAGTTCCGGATACAAGTGATTAAATTGATTATAAAATTTTCTCCATATATCAGATCCTTTGGAATACTGTATTGACGTAGGGCGCTTCGCGAATCGTTTACTTCTTACTTCAGGGTCGCAAATGGAATTCTATAGTCATATAAGAAGCACCACGGAAAGGGCAATTATAAACCATAGAAGAATTAGATATATTGATAGTATTTCGACTTACTTGCAATAGCAGGATCGTTATCACAAAGAAAATTATGGACTTAGCGGACATCATAAAAATTTCGCGATCTGATTTTTGTCGGCTGAAAATCGTGAATGAATTTAAACTAGGTTTGGACGTGAAACTTATACACATTTTTAGATGTGGTATTGTCTTCTGTCTCTATTTGAATTCAAGAGAAAGGTCAAATATTATCAATTAAATTAAAATTCGGTTGATAAAGCTTTATATTGTTACAGAATTCTGTAACTATCTAAACGAGCAAATCCAAAAATTAAGTTTTATAGCCTGCCAAGGAATTTGACCTTTGCCTTGGTTAACTACTAATAAACAAATTAAGAAAACCAAGCATTCTTTCATCGTGCTATCAAAGGCAATATATGTACTGTTCAAAGAGCAACATATATCCGGTCTAGTTGTTTCATGAAATCGAGAAACTAGTTGAATATTCAAAAAATGTGTTTATTTTAACTTATATCGGGAAATCTATGAATAGCTTTAACATAATACAAAATTTATAAAACAGAAACAGTTGAGTATTAAGTGGATCCTTAGACCGTTCTGGATTATACCTTGTTGACGTATAAATAATATTTCGGGTTTATAATCCAATAGTATCATGTATTGAATTCTTAGCCTCCTATCAACAATCTGTCATAACGTCCGTGATTCGGAGAAACACTAATTGAGGTAAATAGGTTCGTTTATTATATATCTAAAATGTTACAATATTTTTTCATAGTTTGTGCCAGCAAAATTCTTGTTCGAAGGTGTTTAGTGTGATATTTTTGAGGTCACACTTTGATACCTTTATGTATGTTACCTATGGGATCATTAACTATCGCTTTATTTGGGCGAATCCCAACGGTAGCTTTCGCAAAATGGCATAGAGAAGCAATATAGTAAATTAATTAATCTACCGAAGTAAATTGAATCGTAATGATTCTTCCAAAAGAAAAAGCATCGTTTATAAAAAGATATATAAACATACGTTGGCATAAGATTAATTCCGTACAAAATTATCAGAAATTTTTATACGACTGTGGGCGGTTGATGTGGTGAAATTATACTTAAGGAACACAAAGGATTTGATAGCTTATGCTTAATTTAAGAATTATAATCGTTTCAATTTAAAGAAAAATATTGAAAAACATAAATTATACAACGAAATATTACAAAATATACATCGTTATAAATTTTTCGCTTTTTTCTATTCATTATTTTTTTCATCCAAATAATGTGTGAACACCCTACCTATATCAATAGGGTATTTCTATATTACCTACATAATATGAAACAGTACCGCCTTAGTTTTGTGGACGTAATTTTTTCATGCAAATTCATATAAATTGATGGAGAAATATAAATTTACGAGAGAACTCATTTTCAAGGTTTCCGTGTTTCGATGATAACACCCTATATTGTATTTTAATACCCTCCAATTACACTTATCTTCCAAATCGCTATTTATGACACCAACGTGGCATGCACTCAAACTTCCGGTCTTCTCATTCACATAAGTTTTTCGGGGATTTTTTGCGTTTGAAATACGTGGCCTTTTAGATTCATTTTCAATATTATCATTCTATAAGACACGATGATGTTCTAAGAAATGATAGTTGTGGTCTTTGCCGCGACCGAAGGCCGCCATATATGAATACTTTTGATACAAACAATAGTATACAACGCTCAATGATTATTAAAGAATAAATATATATAAATATAAATAAATATAAATAAATATAAATAAATGTCTTTTTATATTAGTAAAACATTTATATCCGCGATGCAAACCCTTCCACATTTGCATAGTGGTCAGTGTGAAAACGTAAGGTCACGGTCATCATAGTGTTCTTATACATAAGCAGTCTTGACTTATACATAAGTAGTTTTGAGCTTTAAAATGTGTTTTCTCCTCAACCAATGCATCAATTCCAATGAAAAAAAATACGCAGCCAGATAGGAACCAAAAGTATTCCTTGATAGCATTTCTTAAGCTAATTTCTTTCTTGATAGGCAAAGATAAGCATTTCTTTCTAAATGTTGAAACTTTACCGCGGGTTAATTATACATTTTATAGAGAAAAAATTAATAAACACGAAAAGAAAGTACTAAAAACGAAGATGTTGAGTTTTCTTGGAAAAAAGACATTTTTTCGCAAAATTATTTTTGTTTACACAAATGAAGGATATTGCTACTGACCTCATTTTGGTGAATCAGTTATACAGTTGGTGTTTTTATTTCACGAGCTACAACTTAAAGTATTGGAAATTTCAAGGACCTATTTCTCGGAAATTCGGAGAGAGCGACAACAGCTTTGCCGTTTTTGTCTACAACAACAACAACAAACCAAAACAACAAAAAGTCATCAAATTTCGTGTGAAAGTAATCCTGTTCCCATACGTTATTTCCGGATGTTTAATAATTCCGTATTTTATTTGTATACGATTTTTCTAGCCTCGTCAGTGAAATATGTTTATGAAATTGTTCGAGGAGAGTGATATAAAAAAGCCAGTTATTACCATTTACTCATATTTTTTTCATTTATTTTATTTGAAGCTCAGTTTTTGACGGATTCACAGAAACCGAACCCGATTTGTACAAATTTTAATATACATTGAAACAGTTTGGTTTGCTGTTTATTTTTATATTTATTAGAGTCAAAGTTGAATTGACATTTAAGCTCCTTAGATTAAGTTCATCAGATTGTATGAAGAATCTTGAAGATCCTCAATTTTTCTATAAAATCTTCTTCCCTCTGCAATAATTGATACAAATCATATGTGAATTCTTGTAGTTCTTTTTGTTCTGGTGTCAGTGAATCCCAGTATTCCTGAAATTTATAATCAAAATCATAGAAAAACTGCTTAACGATCAAGTCATATTTGGCCATTTCAGCATCCAAATCAGTCTCCTTGATTGCCTCCCTAATCAAAATATCGCTTTCACTTCTCTCACTTGCATCCTCGTCAGGAAATGAGAATTTTCCTAATCGATCTAGGATCTTGATTGCCAAATTTACATCTTCAGAATTTGCTTTTCTGATCGCAATCCTTAATTGGGTGATTTTTCGGTCGTAGGATGCTAAACCATCGCGGTAAAACCATGCTTCAAGGTTTTCACGGCTTGCTGGCTCCAATTCGTTAATTAACGACTTCAGGATTTTCTGTCCTTGTGATAACGTTTCTGTTACATTTGGCATATAATAGGCAGCCGTTAACTGAATAGTTTCGGTTACGTCGCTGGAAGGGTTTTGTTCCTCCTCGTTTTCCGGGGACTCCTCTTCTCTTAACTTCTCCTCTTCTGATTCTGTGACATTTTCTGATTGTTCCGAAGACTCTTCCTGCTTGAAGTCCGTTGTGTTTGACTCTTCTTCTGCAGGAGAAGTTGTTTCTTCAGCAGATTCGTTAATTTCGTGCAAGACTTTTCCATCAGTAGACTCATCCTTCTCAGAGGACACAGCTTCTTCCGTCGTCTCTTCCTGCTCGGTCGTCGTCATAGTTTCATTCTGTTCGGTGGTGACTGTTTCATTCTGTTCGGTGGTGACCGTTTCTTCAGGAGGATCTACTTGCTCAAAAGACACCGGTTTCTCGGAAGATTTTTCTTGATCAGAAGAGGTTGAATTCTCTGTGTCTTCTATCAAAGAAGCTTCTTCAGTCGCCTTGAATATACTTTTCGCAGAGCAACACTATAGAATAAATAACAGTTTACCAACATATAATTATTATTAAATGTTACCAAGAAAAGATTTTCTCACTTGTGCCAATAAAAATCCTATCAAGAAGAAAGAAATAATCGCTCTACCGCTCATATTCACTTGCTTATTGGACATTGAAAAGTTGAACTAAGTCGAAAAAACAAATTGTTGAGATTTTTATATTTTTGAACGCAAACCCTTCGAATGGAATAAGTACTAGTTATCAGCGCTCTATAGCTTCTTTTGACTTCTGAACTTTCCTTCCGTTCGTATTTTTACTCGTAAACCACTTTTCAATGAAGATATATAGAATAATCCCATAAGGAACCCTATAGAACAATTTTTGTAACATTAACCGTACGAATAATTCCATTATTGATCTTTTTGAACTTTAATAATTACATTAGATAAGCTATTCTTCAAGAAATGTTTGAGACTATATTTTTTTGCTGCCAATAAATTATTAGTTCTAGCTTTCTTAAGATTAATCAAACCAATTTCTTAAATAAAAATTCTGATCGTTGCTGTCGCCGTCGAGGTGATGATCCCTGTCCCTTTCCCCTTTAAAAAATTCCTGATCTTCCTCAAAATAATTTTTTAAATGTTTGAAAAATTTGTATTTTATTAAAATAATTTTTGTTATTTCTTATCTTTTAAATTTTCTAAAAGGTTTAAAATAATGAACTGGAAATGTCTGAAGGGTCTCATTTTTTTTGTTTCACAGGAAAAGTTCTTTACTTCCAATTCTTTTCAAAATAGTTTCCACCATATATGACTGACTTTTCCAAAATCAGGGTTATCACCTGAGACCCTCGGGTGGTCCCTGCGTGTGCTTTTTATAAGCAAATTTGAATTAACGCGATGTTTTAGAAGAAGTGGAATCCTTTTCTACCAAATCAATTCGAATCGGAGATCAAATCGAAGAGACTCCAATTGAACTCTAAATGGACGATGATTATTGGTTGGGCATGATATTGATCAGAATAGAGTGCAAAATGTCAAATAATGAAAATTATTAATGGGCAAATACTATCAATTATTAAATGAAGCCTTCCCAAGCCTGAAGAACGCTTGGTAACAAGGTTTCTGGTTGGTTGTGTTACAAAAACCCAGAATCACTTGAGTGATCCAGAATTACTATTTTTGAGTATTCTTGAATTCTTTTTGTTTTTATGCATAGTTTCCATGCTTTACACTCGATGCGTTAAGGGATATATTCACTCAGCGCTTCCATGTGTAATGCATTAAGGAAGGAAATCTGACATATATAGAAAAATACAAAATATTGCAATTTATAATCTGCCTTTGGTTTGATTTAACCCTATTTATTTGTCTGTCTGTCTGTCTGTACAAATACCGATTACTGAAGAACGAATAGAGCATTGCATGGAATTTGGCGCCAGTATTCCTTCCTATATTGTTTGGTGTTGAAACTTAACAAAATCGGGCACGTAATATGGCTACTCTTTGGAGGTGATATGAGTTTGTCTGTGCTTTTAAAGCCCACTCCCACTTCAAATAAAATGCAGCATTGTGCTTGCAGCTCAATTTGATGGTGTAATAATAACAGCGTTCAAAAAACCTTGGGTTTGCCTCTTATTTTATCTGTGTATCGCTTACATTATCGTGGAATCGAACCACTAATTTTGCACTGGCATGTATGGCCATATGGCCGATTCTACGTTTAGGCGATTACTTTGCAAACTGTCCACCAATAAAAATAGAATTAATTCAAACGGACACACTTCAAAACAAATTACTTACCTTCTTACCATTCTCGATAAAAATCGATTGATTTAATTAGAGAGAAAGTTTATACATGTCTTGCGAAGTGAAAATCTAATTAATTATCTTATGAATGTAAAAGTATAATTAATTAATCTTAAGAATGTAAAATTATAAATTATGGTGATAATATTTTCAGAAGAGTTTAGTACGCAGGCATTCCATCTAAATGAAAGTTAGGGACATTTAATAGAAGATCCATAAATGTATCCAATTCCACTTCGATATTTCTCTTCAGTTTTAGTCTCCTTAATCCGTTATGCAATTTTCTGAAAAGCTGTTGTGCCGCCTTCTCATTGCTGGACAACGATTTAAAGTATACTGCGATATCACGTGTGAACACATTGAAACTATTAATGTAATCCGTTTCGAGGTCGTTATCGTCAAAAGTCATTAATTCGGAGGTTTTTCCAATTGGCCCAGACAAAAGCCCCATCTCAAATAAAACGTCGAATGCCTCTCGTAAATTGAGACGTATTTTATCTAATATTTCTAGATATTTCGTTAGTTTCATCACGATGGTACCGACTTTGAAATCGTTTTCATTTGCTTCGTTAAACGTTCTCAATGTGGCGATGGACGTTTTCGCACTTATTTCCAAAACTTTGAGACTGGGAATTAGTAGTTTTTCCGTTTCACGTTGCAAAAATAGCGAAAGTTTTACTGAACCAGTCTGGTTTGCTGATAATTCTTTTGACACACTGCCACCGAAAATGCACTGCGTAAAGAAAAATTAATTAATTAATTAATTAAGTGCGAGAAAACGGGGTGACGAGCTGGAATTACACTCACGCTTATAAGCAAAGAAGTGGTGAATAGAAGGAGACTGTAATTGGCAGACATTTCGATGTGATGTCAATAAGCAAATCTTTGGAATGCGAAAAAAACCTCGTTTATTTCAAATAGCAACGTTTGTTCAACGATCCTTAATACACTTTGAAACACGACTGCTTCGTGGTAAAAAGTAAGACGTAAAATTCCAATAGAAAGATGTCTTTAAAACTGAGCTATGGACCTTCTGTAAATAAAGGATAAAATGTAACTAACATAGGTTTGAATTATATTTATGATTACTGTCTTATACTTACTTTCTCTGCCGTAAGATCTTTTGACTGGGTTCTAGAATGACTGAATAAACTAATGAGCTTTGAAATATTTTCGGTTGATTTATATAGACCCCTTTAAGTACCTACGTACAAAGGAAGAATAACTTGAAAATAGAGCAGTTGAATAAATACGATGTGAAATAAATACAAATAAACATACAAATATAATACAAAAAACTACACGTGTATTTGCATATTTTTGTAGTTTGGCTTGTTTATGCTATTTTTCAGGTGAAGCTTTTAGAAATTATCTTCATTATTCATATTGATATAATTTTCAAGATTTGGCAATTGTTTAAACATTAATTCTGACTATTGTCATTACTGTTTCTAAATTATAAATGCCTGAAAAGTAAATATTATTTTTAATAGAAGAATTAGCCGCTACTTTGTGTTCAAGAGCAAATAATATGCGTACAATACATGATTTCCTACGTTCGTCTAACGGATTGTGACCTCAATTAGGAATTCAAAACTGGATTCTATAGCAGTACAAAATAATATATTTTGTTTTTATGCCTGGCCGCTTTTTAGTTATCTGTTTTTAAATTAAAACTCTCTGAGAAAAGTGACATAAGCCATTATAACTAATTTCGAGGTACAGACGTAAAAGCGGAAATGGTTAGAAATTGAAAATATAAACCTCCTTTGATTTGTCATATTTGAGTTATGGCAAAATTCTATAAAACCTCTCCCGCAACACACCCCCTGTGGCACAACCGATTGCGTGTAAAAATGGTGTTGCACAACTACATATTAAAACAATGCTAAACACAAGATGTCAACTTTCTATGGCTGGTCGTTTCTGAATTATGTGAGGTACACAAGTACGCAAATTATGGCTAAACTCGCCAAAATAGATCCAAGGATTTACAAAATGTGTGTCTCAAATAAAATATGAGTTTTGAAATTTTTCGTGTTTAGAAGAAAAAGCTTTACGAAAAGGAAAACCGTAATGAAATTAACTATAATTTAGTTTAGGAGAATTATAATAATTGAAGACCAGAAGTGTAGGGAATGGCATCAGGTGGAGTAGATTCCATATATGTATACGTGACTTCCGAAATTTTGACAATGAATTCAAAAACTTTAAATACTAAAAAGCCTTGCTTGCGACATTTGAGGAAAGGGATGAAGGACTAAAATTTATTTAAAAAAAGGATTCGTCTGTTATTAATAAATTTATTTTTTGGTACTTCTTGGTAGCTTTAAAGAAAATATACTTTCGATTATTAACCTTTCCTAAACACCTTCTGTAATGACTTGTTATTGAGAAATTTCGGTAATCCGATACCATCATGTGCGACGATCCCCGAGAAATAGAACCCACTTAACCCATATTTAAATATTCACCGCTTTTTATTCTGTCCATAATTTGTTTATTATTTTTTGTGCTATTTTTTTATCTTGATTATTATATTTCATCTGCCGGTAGATAAAAGTCTTGTGGATTTTTAGTGTGATCCTTCGTTCTCATCTTTGTAGGCCCTCTATCGGATTTATCCTTATTGTCAGTAAGTCAGTTAAAAAGTCTCGAAAATATGTGTCCATCAAATGCTTTGTTTCTGTATTTTCATGTTTTATAGTGCGTTTAGGCGTTGCCACTTATGCCTTAAGTGTCCCTTCTTGGGAGAGATTAACTGAAAATCTTCTTAAAGTTTCGTGCTCTCTGGAGCGTGTATTTCATATGCCATAATTTCTTTTATCAGGATCTGGATCGGAAATCGACGCAAATCTACGCGTCGTTTCATAATAAAACTAATATTAGAAACGCTGTGCACGTGAAAGATATGGGTTTGTTCACAAATACGGTTTCTTAACATTTTTGGCGACGCCTCATTTTTCTATTTAGGATTTATGTAAAAATGTTACATGTTTCTTTAAATCCGCCCACAAGGTTCCGCATATAAGAAAACGCGAGTGACTAACACAAGTGTTTATTACGTTGATTACGATTGACCCTTCCCTATAAAGACCAACGCATCCACTAATATATCCATAATACAAGATAAGTTTACAAAATAAATTTTACAACATCTTTGCTCTCTATTTTTTTTTTCTTAGGAGAACTATAGGAGTACCATGAGAAGCTCGATTTATCATCGGTTGGATATCAAGAACATCACACACTAAGGGACTAAGCTTAAACTTACCCAACTAGGTACGCCAGGGAAGCTTCTACAACAAAGTAATCATATTAACATAAACGTATGAATGCCTCGTCGTATGCATTACAATTTGCTAGATCGATTACGAAAACAATGGCTTGTAGCCTGCACAAGCACTCTCAACCTCAACACACTCGACCACCTTGCACGACCGCGTCTTCCCCCATCAGATCCAGCTGCACTTCCTCCTGTGCCTCGAGTCAAAGTGCTAAGACTTTTGGGAAAAATAGGATCAGATACAGCGCAAGTAATGTACCACGCGGTTCATTGCAGGAGATTCCACCGGTGGAGTTTCAGTGGCCACCGAAACCCGTGTCGAGCCACACGACACACTTGCATCTGACTATGATGAATCAGGATCCGAAGGATTTGCACACAGCCCGACTGATCATTGAAGAATTACGCGCCAAGGTGCGCTACCAGACGGAACACATCATGAAGTGGCGCAAAGCGTATGCAATTCAGGTAAACTGTGTAAAACAATTATGGACACTCATACTGTATCGTTCTCTTGTACCCAGATCCATCAGCATTATCGATATCAGAAGGAAAAGTCCGAGCAACTGAAATCGCTGACCAGTCAATTGCTGTTGCTTGAATCACGAATAAAGCGCAAACAGAAACAGGTCGCCAGCCTGATAAGCCATCGCGAGCTAACTATACAACGTCAACAAAAAATAATAGACACTCTTTCCAGCCGCCTGCTCGATCATGGTCTGGAAACTATTGATTCAAGCTGTACAATCGAAATGGACTCGCTCAATGACTCGGACTCAGCCGTTGTCCTCGAGGAGATGGATCCTGACTGCAATGTAACGCTTTCGTTTCGACGCAGAAGTTGTAGCAATACCGCAGGCAGCAATGGTGGCATCACAATTGTACGCTCCATTTCCGACGCAATCGAAACACAAGCCAACAAATACGGCGGCGGTGCGCGTCGCAATAATTGTTTTTTGCGAAGGCCTGAAATACTTGAAACTGTTTATAGCGTCGAAGAGGATCCGGAACCGACTCCGGACGTTGCAGAAAAACGTGATAAATTCAGGATACGTTCCGGAAAAGCTTTGAGTCACAACTCGACAGAAGGTCAAATAGATAATATACCCATATCGATAGCTCTAGATACTGATCTCATAAAGAAGCACCAGTCAGAGAACGTTGAGGCAACGGAAATCGTATCACTTGCCCATGAGGACTCTTCCAGCAAACCCATGTCAGATTATCCTATCTCCGGAACCTTAAATATGAGTCACCTATGCTCCAATCCTCCCCCTCGAAAGGCCCATGCCAACAATAAAACACAGAACAATTCGCAAGCATTAACGCCTGAAATAGCGGCTACATCAGCTCCCTCGCAGCAATCTGTGATTTACGGCGCAACCGATTGCAAATCATCGCAGCAAGTAACCAACTATAATCGCGTTATGTCAAATCATCGATCCGTGACGAAGCCAAAGGACGTTAAGTACAAGCGCATCAACAAAGCTAAGTCGAAAAGTCTTGAGGAGTTGCGGGGCCGACTAAAAAATCTGGTGGAACGCGGCAGCGCCATGGATACAGCAATTGTAGGTGCGTATGCAACAACTGCGCTAACGCACACAGCGCAATCGTATGCGTGACATTTGGATTATGGAAATAAATTAAGCGATATGGACGATGTTCCTAATGAAATGTCGCAGAGCACGGCGGCTGCGAGAGCAGAGAAAGTGAGAGTGCCAGCAGCAACTGCATTCACACCATCTTCACCAACTGCTCCATTAACGATGTTGGATACAATGACTAAGCGTGCTTGCTCGAAACTTTCGTTGACCGAGCCACTACTTCTAGTGTCACGACAATTTCAGGGCGCAATCGCCAGTGGCAGCGATGATCGCAATAACGGAAATGCGCGTAGCAGTTTCTAGCAGTTAAAGAAATTTTTCTTTCGTAATTGTGATAAAAAATAAGACTACCTGCACTTCTCTTTCGTATCTTTCCCCCTTGAAGATCCCAAATCGTAATTATTACAATATTTAGAAATGTCTCAAACTTGATTTCCTTTGTTAGTAATGTGATCCTTTAATTTTACGTTTATAATAATTTTATTACGTTCAAATGTAAGGAACAAGCCACGGTCGATTCCTTTTTAAATTCTCGCTTAAAATAATTTCCTTACTCTAAAGAGTGAATATCATCTAATCATGCTATTGATGCTAACTGCGTAGAAGACATTCCTCGTGAGACCCTCGTGAGAAATTTCGAGCAAATTTTCAATCCTTTCGGAGTTATTATTAATATTGTTTGAGAGATAATACTAATTGTTTGAATGTCTTTAATCGCACCACTAAATTGTCAGTTTTTAAAAGGAAACCCTTAAATGGCTTGTTAAATTTGTCCCATTTATATAGCATTTTTGCTTAATATTTTCGTTTTACGAATTAATATAATTTAAGAAAAATAAAAACTTAATTATTCCAAATGATTATTGTTTACCTTTTTACTATAATATTTTTGTTTTGCGAATTCTTCGATTTAATTTTTCAAAATATAACAATTTAATTTATTCCAAATAATCATTATTGATTTCTAATACTTTTTATCTGTTTCCAAAAGTTTCCTCACTCTTGATGTATTAGCATCGACATCTGTATTGAATGCACCGAATAATCCGGTAACCGAATAAATTTATTGAATGCCTGGCATGGTGAAAATGTGTTGAGTAAATTTTACGAACGTGTGCCAAGAAAATAGTGCTAAATCTTTGGCACAAATTCTGCTTCCTGCAGTCGTTCAAAGGGTCAACACTATTTAGTAACATACAGTCTCTTATCTCACGAACTTAAATACGTTCCAAAAGCTGTGCATCTGGCGAATGTAAATGGCTCTTATGGATCGCAGAGATGCTAGTGTTCACGGATTGCACCTCGATTTCGGGGATGGCTTCTCCACGCCACGAGATTCGCAAATATTTTTCTGGTTTTTCCTATCTATCAGCGCTTAAATGCTTAAAAAAACAAAAAGGAAAAAGAAATGTTTGCTAAAGAATCTCAAACGAAATTATGATGTTTTGAAAGGAATGTAGAAGATAGTTAAGACATTTCACGCATTAAATTTCATAAATTCGAACATATATCATCGTGCATGCATATCATTATATTGGTTTTTTTAATTACATTTAACAAGAAATGGAAATTATTTTTTAAAAGCTAAGTTATCTAAAAAGCTAGCTAATAAGCTATCAACTTCTTTTCAGTATTATTGAGACCATAGTCTGATTCACCTAACAAACTCTCAGAAAAGAGGCGAGGAAATATTTACAAATTAGTCTGTAAGATTTTTGTAAAAATGAATTACTTTCACTCAATTTAACACCTGCTCGTTGGGGACGGGACATCTTCCCAAAATGTTCTAATACACATTTTTGTTTTACACGTTTTCAAGGAATTCGGTTGAAGGAATTTAGGTTGTTAAATTGGTAAAGCCGCAACATTTATTTAAAACCGACTTAATCCAGTGCTTATTGTGGATCAAGAAATATTCTCTGGCTGGAATAATAATTTAAAACTTTATCAATTTTCCTTTTCTTTACAACAAAAATAGTTTATTCATCTCCCCCCTTGTTCAGTGTACGATATTTTAAGTTGGTACAGTCATCCCCATGAATCACATCAGAATTGTCAAATCGCCAAATAAGAATTGGTCATTTCGTAAAGTCGATTATATATAGAAACCATTTATATATCCACCCATACGATGGGTTGAACATTTTTAGATATATAGATGACTTTTTCATGCTTGGAATGATGGCAAATTTTCATTCGCTTAAAGACGGTTTCTAGCCTTATTAAAACACTAAGTTTTACTGCGATATTTTTTACTATTTACTGTGCTACATAATATACAAACTTTTAGCTCAAAATGGACTTGAATCATATTCGTTTATAGCAATTTTTAAAAAAATAATAACTGGAGGAAATATAATGTAATATTTGTAGATATATATTTTATTGAAGTTGATCCCTTAATACAAAAAAATATTAACATAATTACTTAATTAATAATTATTTATCGCATGCTAAAATTAATAACAATTCATTCCAATTATTTCAAACGAAAGATATAAAGTGAACAAAAGTGAAATTAAAAAATACGAAAACCTTATATATGATAATCCATATATATCTTATATATCCGCTACAATTAGCCGAATAATATTTATGATATGATTGAATGAATGAACGTGAGAGTGAAGGAAGAGAAGAAAAGATTGGGAATCAGGCATGAAATTCCGAAATCTATTGCGCGGCTTTCACGAATTCTGCCATAATAGAAAATATTTTCACGGTTGAATATTATAATCGAAAATTTATAAAAAAAATATAAATATTTTCTAAAATATATCTAAATATTGAGCAGAGTTTTATAAATTTCAGATGTTAATCCTTTCTCTTTTTAAAAGAGTTCTGGTTAAAGCAAATTTATAAAACTTATTTTTGTCACAACAGGCTTTTTTTATCGGCGAAGACAGTAATCAGAAATAATTTTGTATTTTCTTAAACAAGATTTCAGCAAATTATTACAAGATATTAAAGCTAATTTGAGTTTAATTATAAAAATTTTACAATAAATTGTTGTTTAAATGCGTCGAATTTGGTAAAGCTCGGTAAATTCTCTAGCATCGTAACCACATAGAAAGAATGGGCATTTCGCAGGCATTCCTAGATCAGGATAACCACTCATAGGTCTTTGGATCTCTTCTGTTAACACTTCTGTTCGCTATAATTGTAATTAGTGTAAAAACTATAAATTTAGTTTATTCATTTTAGTTCTACAACATACTACGGAAATATTGCTTTTTAAAAAAATTGCTACGGAAAATAAGCTTTAAAAAAATATGTAATTTGCAGTATATTTAGGATAATTGTCAAAAAAATTTGGAATGTAGTCATTATTTAATTTAGACCTAATTTCCTTAATTCTGTTTCGACACTTTCTTTGAGTTTGACATAAACTAATCTTCAGACAGGCTTGAAGTAAACGAATTCTGTAACACTTTGATATAAACCTAAATTACCGAGAAGTAATTAAATATAGTGACTTTTTTCAAGAAAATTTAGGACCCAAATCAATAAAAGGCATAGATAATAGAAGATGAATTGTGTTTTTTTTTGCTTCTGGAAAAAATCATATTTGAGAAAATATAAGAGAATAAATATAGTAAGAGAGATAAAGATATGAGAATATTTATTTAGTTTCACCTTTAAAAGACACAAATAAAATGAGAGAGAACAATTGATAGCAATCGTTCTAAGAGAAGTATTTATGCAATGCTTCTTATCATTTACCAAATTTATCAAATTCTCATATTTTCTCTCATATATTTTAAGCAAATATATTGAGAATCTTATAGAAAAGAATTCTACAAGTTACGTAAATTTCAAAACCTAAAACCTAATAAATAAATAATAATTCATGGACTAATGTCTCAAGTACAAATTGCTCAATATTAACTAGTTAAAACAAACAAACTTTGTTAAAACAGAAACTTCAGTAATTTTCAAATATACACTTCTTAAAATTAATATTGTTGATTGAAATAAATATCGGTAAGAATTTACAAATGCAATATTTTCATAGCTTTGCATGAATAGAATCAATTCTTTGCTTAGCGAAGAGAAAAAACGTATGGTGGTGTTCGAACAATCCTAAAAATTCTCGTCAAATGTACCTAAAGTTATGAATTAATGACATGTATTTACAAACTCTCTATTACCCAAATTGAAAGCCTTTGAAAATTACTCTATTTTTTAAGATTAACTAGATAAGGTTTCCTCTAGCGATTTTAATAAGCTTCATCAGGAAAAAACATACAGTACAAATTGTCTTTCCTTACTTCTGGTTCAAATTCGTCTAAGTATCTTAACGACATGATTAATATGAGCTTAGGTAAAGCTAGTTAAAGAATTTGCTATTTATGAATACTGCACGATGTAAATTAAGTACGATAATGATTTAAGAATTTATGGAAATATTTATTGTAAAACTGCTTATTGAATATTTAAAATTATGCGAATATATAAAATTAAATCTAGTACGAAGATTATGTGAGAAGTCGTAGTTTAAAGACAATGGAAATGGTGTACGCCACTAATCTAGTAAACGACGCAATTTTACAAGTCGAAAAAATGTGCAACAAACTGTTGCTACGATAAATATGGTTGTATGGAATTTAGTGAGCTCAATTAGAAACTTAAAGGTATTAAAGGTATTATTGATAGATAAGTATATTTGAGAAATGATTACTGAATTAAGTTTTTATATTTTCTTTTCTTTTGAAATCACTTTCAAAAATCGGTGATGCCGTCAAAGGCTTAATCATGCCACAAACAATGATTACTATACTCAAAAATAATTATTATGTCGTTCGGGATTTTGTCGTTTCGCAATTCATGCAACGGCATTTTTTAGAGATATTAATTTCGAGATTTAGTCGTTTGGAATATCTGTCTTCCTCATAAAATATCTAACAGTTAAACTCTGTGCAATAATAAATTTCTTTAATATGCTAAGCGCCCTTTTATGATAATTTTATAACGAATTTCGGGAAAGATTTTCGATTAGAAAACTTTAATGTTCTGTCACACCAGTCCTTACCTCCTGACGTAAGAAATAAAATTGCCTTCCTAAAATAATTATTGCATATAAATACGTATTAAAATGTATTTGGTCTTTTATTGATAACGTACAATACTTGATACTGCTTTATGCTTAACATTTGATAGTCTTATGAAAAAATTGATTTTAAGGAATTGAATTTTAAGGAAAATAAAGCGTAAAATTCTGAATAGTTTTAAGGTTTCGAATTACATTTGCTTCGCAACGTGCTCGCAAATAAAACAGAATATGTATATTTAGAAATGTCGTTGTTGTTGTTGTGAAATATTACAAAAACACTTTAGAAATAAAAGCATTGTCTGGTGTCTTTGTGACGATAAAAAATCATTTAAGATCAATTCCTAAATCGCAGCTTTGGCGACCTAGATAATGATTGTCAGAAAGGATATTCTTAATTGACTAATAATCAACACGCCGCTTTTTGAGCGATGCGTGAGAAATGAATAGTTTACCGTCATTGCTTGCAAAGTAGGATCGAGAGGAAAATGATCTTAATTGCGAAATTTAAGCACTCTAATTATATAAATTATAAATATATACTATTTAAATAATAATGCAATAAATATAAAATACTACTATTTATATAAAATACTACTATTTATTCGTATTATAATCGAAAACGTAGAGAGCTAGAAAGACGCACGTGGTGAAAAATTTAAGTGAAATTTTAATTTAATTAAAGAAGATGACAAAGAGAGGAAGAGTAATATTTATGGAAATTGAATTGTGTGAAATGTTAAACAAAAATATTAAAGTCGTTAATTAATGCCAATAAATATATTAAAAAATATCAAAAACAATATTTTACTAAACGTCTGCAGTCCAAAATTGTGTGAGGTTGATTTGGTTGAGAAATTCTTCAAAAAGTGTTTATAATTGTTTTTTGTATTGCCTTTTCCTAAATTTCATTCATTATCATTTGACTAATTAATTATTTCCTTCGATACCATAGGAATTTCTTAGCATTTCATCTCATACAATTTGAGATTGAAATATTCTGCGAACTGAAATGATTTCTTCTTCCGATAAGTATCTTCTTCTTCTACTACTACTACTTCCTCCAAGTAGTTTTCAAGAAATCTGAATAGACAGATTTGTGTTGCTTATCAATATTCAAATGGCTGACTGAAATACAGAAACTTAATTATCTTTCAAGAGAATTTTTGAGACATTCAATTCATTTCGTTTAATATAAAAGTCGCGGTTTCTTAAAATCGGGATTAGTTAAATTGTTTCACAGACTCAAGAATGTATTCGAAGCTGATTTTTCTTTTCTTAATTTCAACGTCGCTCGTAAGTAATTGTTTTTTCTTTTTAAGAAAAATGTGACTGATTTTTTACTTGAATTTTTTATTTATCTTTCTCGAATTGTCTCTTATTATTAATTTTTTAGTTGTCTCTCAGCAAGTCATCGCCATGCCAAAGCAGTCCGGAGCCAAATAATTTCCTTCTTTACCACAAACAACAAGGTGTCAACTCACACACTTCCAACGATCAGTCCATGTATAATTCCTTCCTGGCAGCTCTTGGAACTGGCTACAATAACTTCGGAACAGATACCAAAAAGGAGTTTACTTCGATTGGAAATAATTGCGGAGATGCCAACACCAACAACAATCGTCAGGGTTATACCAAAACGTCTGGTACATTTGATGATTACGAGAAAAATTTGCGCGATGCAATTCTTTTATATTTACAAAAACATGGCAATGGATTTGCAGTTGAGACTAAACTAGGAAATCCTGACACAAACGTTCCAAATTTCAACTATGACGAATTCATAAACACTCTAAACAATGAGCATAAAACCATAATGAATACATTTTTAACAAATTTCGGGACAAACTTGGATCGGCATGGACACCATTCTTCGACGGGAGAAGTCGATTTTGTCGAAAATAACTTCAATAGAAACCAAAAACAACAATCGACCGCGTCGGGTATCGACGATGTATTGCATGGGTTTAATCAAGAAAGACTTAGAAATATATTCACAAATCTCTTTGGACATTTCGAGGGAAAGAATAGTGCGTTTAAAACCTACAGAGAAGAAAAAACATCAGCCACTGGTACGACGTCGACCTTTCAAGGTGGCTTCGATTTGTTCGATCAAGGATTCGGTTCGAACAATAATCGCCAAAACGAACGAACGGCTCTGAACCACAACGGCATGGGTTCGTCAGGAGTTAACTGCTGTCGAAATGGTTTAATTATCGACTGATACTGAATAAAATGCGGATCCAATAAATAGTGTTCGTTTTAGTTCAGCCTAATGACGCTAACGGAATTATTTATTAAATAAACTGTGGCACAATTCTATGAATTTTTTAATTATTAAATTTACGTTGCGTGGATCTTTATCATATAAAAGACATATTTCCGCTAATTCTTTCCAATACAAATGAAAGTTTTGCAAAATCATGAAATAATAAATAAACTTCATCTTTAAATTTCAGACAAAAATATTTTCTTTTCTTTTGAAAATGACGTTTTTGGATATTTAATTTAAAGTTTTTTTCTTTTCGGTTTTACTTCATAATTTCAATTTCAATTATTGCTTCCATTTCTCTCGCGGTTCTTTAGACGAATTTTCATTTTGTTCAATTATTTTTCTTCAATTCTTTTCTAATGATTTGCCAAGAAAGAATTACGCATCTCACGAAGTGCCGTGGCGATAACCTTCGTTACAGATAACATTTCGAAAATATTTTTGCGTTTTTCGGAGGAAGCTTTTTTGTGCTCTATTGACCTGAACGTCTCTGCAACTGATAACAAGCATGTCTTATATGTTTTATATGTGTATTAACGACATTTTTAATATAGAATGTTTTAACTAATATTAGCTGACTTTATTCCAGGTTTTAAAGGTATTCCAAGTATTTCATCTAATTGTAATTTGGTCGTTTTTTCTCACATTTTCTACTACTCATTTCTGACAAATCGCACCCAACATCTTTTTAGATCTGTTAGAATTCTGAATCCTTTTGAAAATGACGTGCTCTGATAATTTTTCTGATACCAAATCGTCTCTCATTTCATCTACAATAATGTCATCATCTTTCTGACACTTTTAAATATTGCAATAATTGCAGAAGTCAAGCAGTTAATGTTTTTTTAATAACATTTCTACCACGCCAAAATAAGAATAACCGGATATTGCGAAAATTATGATCGGTGATTTCCGCATTATTTTCAAAACTTTGGGCAATTTTTAGTCGCATTAAAATTGCTTTGGTTACTGCTATTTTACCCTATACGCGTGTCACTCCAAGCTATAATGTATCACTTCTTAAATTTTGAACATGTTTTAACTTACATGAAGGTAGTTCTTGAGCATCTCTTGATGCAATAGTTTCAACCTAAACATGCACGTGTATACAATCGTTATAAAAACCGTGAATACCCAAATTTGAAACATACATAAAACACAAATTTCCTTGCGAACATTTTCCGTGTTTTTGATGTCTTCGTTTCTCAATTTTATACTCGATAATACACGAAGGCATATATTATATCGTTTATTAATCTCCCAAATCTCCCAAATACCAAATCCCAAATACCATTAATCTCCCAAATACCAAAACTTCTCAAAAATATTCTTTCTAACTCTTCGGAATTTTATGGCAAATTCTTTCACGACAATCTTCGGTCTGGCAAACTGAAAACATTTTATTTCGTCTGATGAAGCAATGGCATATTGTTTCTTATGAAACGGAACACACCAATGCAAGCGAAACAAAACAAACGTTCTCGATTTATTTACTTTGTCGAATGACTTTCGAGAATACATTATTATCTGAAATGAGCAACATTGTTGATAGCTGACCCATTTCCTTTGAGCCTAACCTGCGCAACATAAAACGAAACGGGAAAACAATGATAGACATGAACCCAGCTTCGTTGTTTCGTTGTTTGTTCTCCATAAGCAAAATCTCGATATCGTTATCTCTTAGTGATAAATTTGCATGAAAGCTTAGACTGATTTCGTCAAAGTCCTTTCATATTCCTCACACTCACCACGAAGTAACATTGAACGTGACGTCAATTGCGATCAACATTTCTATCGAGTAGTCGACCATATGACCCTTGTTAGTCTATCTGACTTGTTTGTAGGGGTCCCTAATTCTCGTTCCACATAACGGTGACTGGCTTAATGTGAGTCAGAATTAAAGAACTAAATGATATTGGATTATAGGGCCTAATCGTGTAATACTTAGTCATTCATACCTGATTTTAGAATAACGTGACCCGCTTAATCAAAAGTTTGACGTACTCTGACATAAGAAGAGAATGTTCTGCGAAATTTATCTTCGTTCTATTTTCTTAAGGTGGTGATGCCCTACGGTGAATGTACTGGGTCTAACCGAATATACTGTATCTGCTTTAGTGGTCTTTCGCGCATCCGTGTATTCTCGATGAAAAACTATTTTCGTGCTTTATCATCTTTTTTATCTTTAGGAGCCGTTAATTCGCAATCACTGCAAATGAGTCGGTTCATTGATTTATCCTTGAGATAAAGCTATAAATATGTTAGAGCATTTTTCTTTTCTCAAGCCCGAGCTAATACGCTTCCTGTCTGCTATTTTTTACCATTTTTTAAAGGTTGCGCGCAATTAAAATTATAAAAAACAATTGCTATCGATAAATTTCCCTCTGTGTAAACTTTTATAGCTTTTTTAACCATTTGCTTCATTAAGTTGTAAAAGCTTAATTATATACAAAGATAATACACTTGCATTACATACAAAGGGCTGTTTTAGATGTTTAGAATTAGAATTTAAAAAGTAACGTATCAATTGATCATTCCGGACGTGTGCATTCACACACACACACACGCCGACGTACTTAAACTGAAATTAAATCCATTTAATTGTGATTAATTTTAAGACGAACAATGATTTGCTTTGCTGACGCGTGGTTTGTTCGCCGTGATGGATACGAACACCTTATACGTACTTTTATCCTGGAAGACAGCCCTGTTTATTAATCGCGAATAGTTTATAATCTCGATGCAGAATAAATTAATATCGGTTTGTATAAATACTGATTCATAAGCACCGGTTGGTTTTAGTAAACTTTGATATTTGTTCGCGGCCAGACAGTTAAATTTCTATCAGATCAGAAATAATGAAATTTGCGTGCAATCGTTTACTCT
This sequence comes from Physocephala rufipes, assembly GCA_963966595.1. Lineage (NCBI taxonomy): Eukaryota > Metazoa > Arthropoda > Insecta > Diptera > Conopidae > Physocephala > Physocephala rufipes. Next base: position 41,030,724 of record OZ016502.1, on the reverse strand, counting down.
TCAATATAATTGTCGTATTGGGATTATTGATGCAGGTACGAATCAAATAAAATAAACGCTTTTAGAGAAAAATCAGTGACTGTATTTACGAATGTCTTCATTTTAGAACTCCATTGGAGGTATAATCCCTTCGAATAATGATGAAATGAGCACGACCGAAACGACGATGACCACCGATCTGTTTACCGAAACAACACCATTCCAAAGCGATACCACTGAAACTGATACGGAGCAGACTACAGTACAGTCAGAACTTACCACGACGTATCAGACCGAGGATCCTTCCAACGAACAAACTACTTCCAACGACTACGAAACCTATAAATTCTTTGATAGTTTGGTTGATTTGATTTTTGTGATGCATGATTTCTACACCTTAACTGATTCAACTTTAAGCACTGGCTCGAAACTTTTCCAAGAAGTTATAGCCGATGCCTCGCAAGCTTTATCCGGCGAAAACACCGTTCGTTCTAAAATCGCCGAATTGCAACAATTTGTTGCGGAAGTCAGTGAATATAAGCCGGTCCGGCATTTTGAATTCAGCAAGGAATTAGATATTAATATTTTACAAAATTTCATCGATATTTTGGCGAAATGCAATGTCACAGCTTTGGACGAACCAACCGAAGGCGATCGTTTCATTGATAACTCGTTGAGACAGCATGGTCTGCTGCCAATTGAAAGGATACTGGACGAAAGCTTCGGAAACTACGAGTCGAAATATCGGTATGAACTTCAAAATTTCATGGAAACTTTGGCACATGCTGAACCACAAATGGCTGAGGATGAACAACTAAAAGCTTGGCTAGGTGAGATGAAGTATTTGGCAGCAAACATCGAAAGGTTTGCGCTATATTTTCACGAAAATTCAATATAAATTATAATTGGATTATGATCATTTAGTAGTAGAACATTAGTAATGGCAATAAAACTATTTTAAGAAATTTGAACATAATAAATTTTTTATGAATTAATTTAAACAGCTCGAGAAAATCGTAAAATTGTTTACGCTAAACAAATGTTTAATGAATTTGTGCAACTGAATTAATTGCTAACGATCTTAATTTCGTAATTCCTTAAGTAAACACATTTTAAAAACAACACTTTGTAAACATTTTTATGAGACCAAAAATATAAAACGCGTTTATAAAAAATAACGCATTTATTTTTCATTTCCAATAAATTCACCAACAATTACTAATTCCATTCGATTATTCTCAAGAATGCGATGAGACGTTAATCACAATTAATCACGTTGCGTTTATATCATGAGTCACAGTATCTCGGAATTTATTCAGAATCATGAAATCCGCGCAGTTAATCTCATTGTTTAAATAATTCTCATTAAAACGTCTTTATACCACTTTTAATTGCTCGCAATATTTTTATTAAACGTATTTCCCTAACATGTTGTTGTTGCTGTTGCGCATATTATTGTTGTTATTGTAGTCTACATTTAATATATGTGGTCTAATCTAATTATTTGTAGGACTTACAAATCAATGCGATTTACAGTCAGTACGATTTACAAATCAATGCATATGTTTACAAATTATATAAAAAATAAATCTGTAAATGAAAATCATCTCATTATCTTCTACGAAATTGAATTAATAATTTAAGTAATCCGTTTATAAACTTTTTACTATAATTAAATTAAAAATTAATTAATTAAAAATTAATAAGATCAAAAAATTTAAAATTCATAATTAAATTTAAATTGCACCTGGATAGTTTTACAACTATCGATTATTTCGAAACTACTTCGCATTCATCTCACAATTCTGGAAATTAAGCGAATAACATAGTCTCTTCTTTTAGAGACGTTTATAGTTTTAATCACCGGGGAAAACTAAGAAAATGAATCGCTTTCGCGCTTCTTAATGCAAGGATTAAATGTAAAAAGTTAGTGACTCAACAACGTGCGATGCTAGGATTGTAATTTTTACTGTGACAGGCATTGTCTTGATTGGGATCTAATACTTCGTTTTTTAAATATTTACTTAGACACGTTATGTACAGTCATGTTTTTACAAGTAATAACGACGTAATAATTGAGCTTGGAGTCAGAAATCTAATAAATAACAACAAATTACGAGAATTAAATCAAATAAATTGTCATCTGGGATAATACGTGATGAAATTATCAAACGAACGTTAGTGGGCTTGCTTGCATTTTTGCGAATATACTAGAAAATATCTTTCGAATTACTTCCAATTGATTCATTTCAAAACAAAAACAAAATTTAACTGAAAACCAAGAGTGCGCAGGCTTATGCGAATATTTATTAAGTGAGTAAGAACACGAAGAACACGAAGAGGGACAAAAGATGGACTCTTCATCGAAACTGGATTTTCTCCAGACAAAACCGTTGTTGAGAATCTTGTCTTAGATATGAATTTCATCCATAAACTAATCAAAATTCAAATGAAATCTACATGGGTCCAAAATAGGACCTTATGAACTCGTGTAGATTTCACTCGAATTTTGATTAGTTTCGGCTGACATTACACCGACGTAGACGAATGATTTAAATCCAGTTATCTCATTTATCAAAGGTCATGAAACAGAGAAAGACGAGTAGAATCAAGGCTATAAACCTATAAAACCTTCCATCTATTTCTTGTATTAATTCAAAATATAATTTATAGAAGTTAATGCTAAATCTTTTTGTCATATTAACGGTAAAAATAATTAAGGATCATAAAAAATTACAATATTAATTCGGATTTAATGCGAAAAAACTTTAAGGTCAAAAAAGACGATACTTTATGCAGTCACAAAGTGAAGTCAAAACCAAATTTTTGCCTAACACGAACCGATGACAATTAATTCTCAAGAATTAAAAATACTAAATATTTTTGTCACAAAATATTGCAACTTCAAAAATATAATTGTTTATGAAAATTTTGTGATTATATGTTTATTTGTGATTATATGTTGTGATTATAATACCATTACCATTACATTTAAACACTTAGTAAAAGATACGAAATTTCCATTCAATAATCGTGTTTTATTTTAAATGTAATGACTTTTCTTCTTAATATTACTTTCACATAGAATTCACACGATATAGTTGTTATACTTATGTACGGTATTGATTAATTTCGGAAGTGCATAATGTGGTGCCTACATAGGAATAGCATCAGAACTCTTTTGTTTGTGTTTCAATTATAAATACAAAAAAATTTAACTCTTCTCACTAAATTTTCTAAACAAAAGCCTTCATTTTGGACCGTTTACTTCCATTTATTGTTCTCGTAGTCCCATTTCGAGGACAATCCAGTAACGGGATTGACTTCCAAATCCAACATACGCTTCAGTTGGGCCTTCTGACTTGCTTCATCGAACGAGGCTGGCAATTCGTCGTAAACTGTTTGAAATTAAGCAGTGTATAGTTTTTATTGATTAAAGTATTCTTATATAATTCCCATACCGTAAAGATTCAACAGCATTGAAATCCAAATGGCCATGGAAGTGATGATCATGGCAAATCCAATATTCATCTTCCATTCGCCCGTGGGTGCTTTCATTTCGGCAAAAGTTTGGCAGAAACTGTAACGATATAGAGCCTTCTTTTCTTGCATACTCAGTTTCTTCCAATCTTGTTTTTCTTTTTGTCGGAGCACTTCGATCTCTTTGGTAGGTTCCCTGAAGCGAACAGCCGGCATTGGGTAATCGGTACGGTCAGCATAACAGGCTGTGCCGTTCCACCCATAACCGACAATTTCGCGTTTTCCAATCTTATCCAATGTATGAATTGTTGCAACGCTACCGCCGGTAGATTGAACAGCTAATTTAGTTAATTGTTGTTGGGCCAACTGCTTACGCAAAGCCATTCCAAGGAGTCGTAGGGCCATATTGTAAAGGTTTCCTATGAAACAGACAAATACAGGTAAACTATCTGCACTACTTTGTTGTTGAATGAATTTTTATTACGTATGCGCCGATATCGCGGCGCATATTACGTAATCTGAGAAATATGTAAATTCATTTCCATTATCCAAAATTTGCATTTCCTTCGCGATTAGGTTTTCAATATTACAAAGCCTTGAACAAGAAATTGTTAAATTTCGCAAATAAATTAATTGTATTTTCGCAATTGTATCAATACTAAAACTACTTGCACAGTAGATGTCTTCTATACATCCACAGGTTATACCGCCGATGACAATGTAAAGCGACGACAAGTCGTTTTAAATGCACATCTTGGACCGCTTCTTTATTTTAATAAAAAGACATATTCGTGGTACTTATAATATAAAAATATCTATTTATTTCAAATTAGCAAATAACTCACCAAAGCTATTGCTGTTACCAAAACACGAGCACAGTGATTTAATAACGAGCTAACAAGCAACGAGTAACAACTTTCGAAGAAGGAGAAAAACTAGCGAATGACAAATAACAGCCTGAACCAAAGGGAATAAATTCTATTTCGAATGCATTGAATTTGCTAGTGCAATGGCTCATTTAGACTAAAGTGAGTTGATGAGCCTTCATGGCAACTATTTAAGCTGTCAAAATTTACGTAAGTTTACAGACAGCTGAATTTTCATGGATCACGATAAGCGAGCAGTAAAACTAACCTGCTCTCTTTTATACAGCCTAAATAGCAAGCAAAAAGTACAGAAATACCTTCATGGAAAGTTGTGGTAGTTCGATTTTTGTTTATATGCAAACAATAACAACACTTTGTGCAAGCTCAATTATACAGTGTTAGCACAGAGGGTTAGTTTGGTTTATTATCTCCATCTAAATATAGAACCGGTTGATTGACTGCCGTCATCATTACCAGGTTTACCAACTATCATAAACAGGTCTTTTTTGTATTTGTAAATATTTGTAAACATTTAACTGTATTTGTAAACATTTTACGGCTACACAGTTTATGATTCCCAGTTACATCACTTATACAATACTTAAAATCTCTTATTAATAAAAGCCTTCTAAACGCCATATTAATGTCCCTTTGAAACGTCATTTTTAACAACGATTTGTGACTCCTTTAACACGAAACAATAATTCTTGAGAAACTTGTATTCTCTTTGCAAATGAGAACTCTCAGAAATCTCTTCCAACAACAAAAGACATTTTTGTGGTGAATAATGAAGCATGTTATTAAAAATATAATTTTCAAATCGAAACGAAAACGGAAATGTTTACAAATCTGTTTTGTTAATTTTTATTTATTAAAACTATTACTTACTATTTTATTTACAGGAATCCTTTTTGGTTCCTTAAGCTTACATAAAGCGTATAGTACCCAACATTTGTATCTGATTAATAATTGAAAAAGATTTCGAATATTCAGTGGACGTGGAACATTTTGCACATAAGACACCATTAAAAAGATGAAGGCGTAGCCGTCGGAAAGTAAAAAAATATTTGCTTGAAATTTTCCAAATTAAAAAATTTGTGTTTGTACAAATATAGTTTTAAAATTTTCGCTATTTTAGTAATTAATTAATTAATATCTTAAATATTAAAATATTCAACAATGTGAACACTTTAATGTGAATTTTGAAGGTTCAAATTAATTGACTTGAAGGAAATTTTCTAATATAATAAATTGTGCTAAACAAATAACTATCTGATATTCTAAGAATCAATTAAAATTAATTTTTAGTTTGCAGCTCTGGGAGGCCGAGTCTCATCAATTCTATCAAAAAAAACCTATCTAAGCAATGTGTTTCCATGATAGACCTGTTGTTTGCTTTTAAGATTTCATAATTCGTTGTTTTCTTTCAAAGCATAGAAATTAGCAACAACTCATTTGTTGTTTTGAGGAACGCTCATCGTCTTTGTTTATCAGCTGTATATTCCCAGGAAAATAAAGAATGAAGAGTAAAAAAGAATAAGTCATAGGCAACGCTTCGATCGTCTCGATCAATTCGATCGTTGCTTGTTTTCCCATACTTAACGTTTAACGTCATTAAACAATGCATACAAAATAATTTGGCGTGGTGGATTAATTGATTTTCTCGCTTTACCAGGCTATCATAATCTCACAGTAGCAATTTAACGACGCACTCTCAAAATTGGAAATTCAGATTTGTTGTATTGCTCTCTCTCTCTTGTTTTCGTTGTATAAACCAACGAGTTATTTACCCGTGCTATTTGATAGTTCGGAGCGGATTTTTGCACCGAATACTCGTACTGAAGTTTTTTTTAATGCATTAGCGTATCGCTTATGTCAGACGCTTCCATAAGATTATGTGCTCCAAGTAACACAAAACTGATTTAGGTACCATTTTGAAATTGCATAACTAGTGAGAGTAAAATTTATTTTTTCTGCTAGAAACTACTTTTGTACATGGAGAAACCTGCTGCTGTATCCTGCTGCCCAATCTCTTTAATGTATAATAATAATTTTTTTTGTGAATCAATTTTATTGATACTAGAGGTTACTTAGCCTTTACCTTAAATCAAACACGCTTTAGATTTTAATAATTTTCATTTATTGAGTAGTTTTTGATTTTACATTTCATTAATTTTGACTTCACAATAATAGCATATTAATAATAATACATAATTATAATTTAGATTTAATAATAAAATGTAAAAATTATATTCAAATAAAGGTAAGAGCTATTATTAATGATAATAAAGTATTTTTCTATTTAATTGTCATTTATATTCGTAACATGTTGTTTGATTTTATTTCCCAAGAATAATTAGTTTTTTTGATTTTTTTCGATAAACATGGAGTATATGATTTTGACTAAATCGTTCGTAATTTCATTAGTATTAGTTTAGTTGGCGGTTTTTACGTATATTTCTCAAATAAATTAATTTATAAGATCCTTTTTCGTTACTGTTTTAATTAGTTTGTTTTGTTTTTTTGTTTTTTGTTACTTCGAGTAACTTTATTAAAAATTAAATTGTGTCGCGATATAAATAAATTTTATTAATATTATGATTAGTTAAAAGTTAGTAGCAAAAGTTACATGATTTTGGTGTACACTCAATAACATTGAATAATCTATATTACTTTATATAATGTATCAAAAGCATATAGTTTTATTGGCTTTGTAAGACATTCCAATACGAATGCATGCCTATGGGTATAAAAGGAGTGATATTTTGACAGTGTGATGATCAGAGTTAATACAAAATAAGTTATGACAATGATTTTAGATACAAATACATTTCATTTGATTAAAGTTTAGTTTCTTGGCTTTGTTTGATTATTCTTACGAGACTCTTCTTACGAGAAAGAGGAATAGACACGATACTATTTACAGCGGAGAGATTCTTCTAAATGGAAATTGATACTCATTATTTTGAAAACGCACGGAGCTACCACCAATAATGGCCACCCGTGTTTTAAGCGCTATTTCAGTTTCCTTAGGATATAAATAGTAAGTCTTTTATTTCATTATGGCTATTTCCTTCAAATACTTTAGTTAATTTTTGATTAGTTTACATTTACAAAAAGTTTATTTTAATCGCACTCAAAATACGTTAATGAAACACAATTAAGGTAATCGCTAAATCAAGACCGCATTCCCGCTGGATTCCTGTTCGAAACACTCAAGAAGAATTTAAGTATAAAAAATATAAAACTTCCTTATACTTTCTTCCTTCATTTCTGTCTTCCTCAAATCCTTGTAAAATGTAAATATATATTTATTAGCAATTTATAAATTGCTAAATTATATTAACCTACTTTTTCTTTAAATAAAAAGTTTGCAAAAGCGTAATCGAAAGACGTGTAAACAATAAAAGAAGAAATCATAATTTTTTTAAATAGTCACTTAATTGTTTAGTAATTACAAATAATAATTTGAAATTTGCATTCTTAACAAGTGCGTTAAAAATACAATAATTTTTGACCAAATAAATCTCTTGAAACCGCTTTTTTGTTAGTTCTAAATGTTGCAAAAGTGGTGCAAGAAATTGTACTTGTGCGGCTCGTCGAAAAAGGCAAAATAGTTACTATTTATTTGCTTAAAGGCGGAGCTCTAAAAGTCTCACCATGAGTTTTGGAATGACTTTTAGTTACAAATGCTGTTCGAGCATGGTTCGAAGATAAAATTGCAGCGGAAAATTGTCGCCTCTCGTGAGCAAAAGCTACATTAGTTTCTTTCTAGATCAAACTTAGCAAACAGCGATGAGACAGGCCTATTGCCAAACCCACCACAATATCTAGATCTCATTAGAGAAAAAAAAACCAACAAAAAATGAAAAAATATAAAATAATTTTTGTCTCTTTAAGGATTAGAATTTCTAAAAACAAAACATTTTTATAAACAAAAAATAATTCTAGTGGAAAAACGCTTTAGCAACGCAATAAACCGTCAAAAATTACTCCAATATTTACATCGATTATTAATTAATTAGTTTTTATATTATTATGAATAACGATAACTTTGGAAAAGCTGAAGAGTGTATGAATGAAGCCCACACTAGAGGTCATCTTGATCTATTTCTTATTCGGCGCCTGCTTGCGAGCTATCTGGCGTTATATTTGAGTCCAAACTGGCGCAATCGGATTCCTGCTCCTGATTCTCCGCGTAGTTAGCAGCTTCTTGCAGGCGCATCAACATATTGAGCTACACAACCATATGGAGAAGGAAGAAGAAATTGTAAGAGAAACTGCAAGAGAAATGCTTTCATTTCACTAACCAATGGATCCTGGTTCTCGCTGCTATTGGCCGCTATGCCATCCAAACCCACATCCTCGGCATTAATCTGCCTCAACGGCGGAACTGAGTCTGGCCCATATGGCCAAGGATAAGAATTGCGTATGAAAGCCGACGGATCATTCCAGGCACCACCACGACGCCCATACAATTGCACACCTTCGCGTACAGCTTCGACTAGATATGGTGAGAGGTGATAGTTCCAGATGTCTGTGAACCACACTTGCGAATTTTTTAAATCCAGGGGACACGATAAGAACAGACGAGGTCCAATTGTCACATCGCTGGAACTGTGTATTTCTAGGAATCGGTTAATGTGCTGCCAAACGGTGGGGAGCCACGCCAACACCGTTGACAGTTCTGGCTGGGGGTGTTGTGTCTGCAATTCCAGCTGGAAGAGGCGACGGCGTAAAAAACGTCCCAGAAAACCTTTTACCGGTTCCATATGGTTGGCTGTGAGTACCTGCCCATTGGATCGGTAAGAGAATGTTAGTTTTAAAATGAATTTTATAAAATAGTATGCGCTGTAATTACCCAACGGAAATTGTGATGAAGTTGCAAATTGGTGGTATTACACGTCGCCTGTGACATAGTGCCAATAATGCAAGGCAATTTGGCGGCCGGCCCAGAACTCAGGAGTGACGAAAAAACATCACCGAGTGCGGAGGCGTGATGTAAATTATCCAATATAATCACAGATGGCAATTCGGACGCGCCATTAGCAATTGCTGCTTGTTCAGCGACATGACTTAGATACTGACGCAATTCTTTAGAAGATTTGTGGTCAACACTGTAGTGAATAAATTCCGCAATTTAGTAATTTTCTAAAATTAAATTTAAGGTTTTCAAAAGCTGCAGCAAACTTACTTGAATGTTGCAATAGCCTCTGAGGGATTGCCCCGCCCCGACCGTGCTACCAAAAACTCGGCCAACCGGCGTGCTAGGTAAGATTTGCCTGTGCCGCTGGGTCCGCAGAGTATCAAGCGTCGATGTTCCGTCAGTAGACTGATGTATCGATGAACTATACTCCGCGGAATGAGACTGTCGAATGCCAGACTGCCAACGCCCTGCAAACAAATATACAGGGTGCGTACATTTCCGATAATATAACCGCACGGCAACAACTCCGGAAATCCCATTTCGGGACCCCGCTTCGCCTCGCCCAAATGATACGAGGTAATGGAGTCGGTGTTAAGGCCCAAATTTGTGCCTGGATCGATACGCGACACATAGTCCTTAAATGTTTTTCGCACAATGTAATCCAGGTTTTGCCACGTCGTCTTGCCCGAAATGTATGTGTACGCAATAACGAACTCATTGAGGCTAACTGATGGGAAGACCTTGCGCTCATCCAACAAAGCCGGGGCTGTTGCATCAGCGTTGGCAACTGCATTGTCTTTGTCTGCGTTGGAGAGTGCGTTATGACTCGCCTTCAATATCGATCCATTCGCGTAGAATTCATCCGCCTCCATAATTTCCTCGCAATACTTTCCAAAGGATTCTGGTTGGCCGAGATAACACGCGATCGCTATTTTTTTGCCATCGGTTACATCGGGTAACTCTTCCGTGGTATTAGTTATATGTGCTGGACTAGGGATAGGATCGATAGCGGGCGGAGGTGGAGTGAGATCAATGTGAGTCGATGGGCTTATTGGTGCTGGTGGGGGCTCGGGCGCTGGTGCGGGCGGTATATTCTCTTCTTCGACTTCTTCGGCTAGCCGTTTTGGCAACTCCATGGGCGGTCGAGTATTACCGTCTGCTAAGGAATAGCGTCGTGATTCATTTCCTGCCAGTGAGCTGCTTGGACTAATGGAATGGCCCACACCGCCTGGTAATGAAGCTTCTGAACCGGCCAGAGATCGACTAGTAACCATTTTCTGCAAACGTTCATTGTTTTGCTTCAGCGACATCATTTCGGCTCGCATTTTATTAACGGTCTCTTTCAGACTTTCGAGTTGCGATGCCGAGCTCAAAGCCTCCAGCCTAATGTCGGTCAGAACCAAGTCTTTTTCTCTCAACTGTTTCTTTAGCTCTTCAACCATTTGGTGATCATGGTTATGATCGATAGCGTCTATAGGTTTGGCATTTTCGATAAGAGTCACTGCGGTTGTTGCCACACCGCTTTTCGTTGGCGTGCCGGGTAGGGCGGGTGGTTGTGTGGCCAAGGCGGACAAACCGACCGGTTCGGCATTCGCATGCCCATTAGCGGTCTTGGCGGGACTGTTATGATTGTTAATGCCATTAATGCCATGGCTACTTTCTTCTGTATGATTGGCCACACTATTGTTATGGCCATGATGATTTCCGCTCGCATGCCGGCTCGTCTTCGATATCTTTGCATTGCGAGAGAATGCTTTGGTAAAAGAACTACGCAACCAGCCTTTCTTCTTCTTGGCCTTGTCCTGAGCCGAACAACCAGAACTGATCGAGTTTAACGAACACATCGAATCGGTGCTGTGGTGGCGCTGCATTACTGTGCCGCCAGTAGAACTGACACCATTCGTGGCCACTGCATTTGATTGATGCTTCTGGTTCTGTTGCTGTGCCAGGCGACTGACATGACCCGTTAGACCTGGTGGCGGTGGAGACGCTAGTGCCTTGCTGAGAATTTCGTTTTGATTCTGCGACTGAGTTTGCACGCCCATGCTTTGCATATGCGCCGTCGTGAGCCCTGCTTGAATTGATTGCTTGCGTAGCAGCTCGATAGTTTGGCGCATGTCGGTTAGTTCGCCATCTTTGCGTTCTGCGGTGGCCGTCAGATGCTGGAGGCGTGAAGTCATGTTCGAGAGAGACTGCTCGAAAGCGGCAACAACATGAGCCTGGAGGGAGGTAAACAAAAATTCAAATTAATTTCTCTTTTCACACGACGAAATATGCTTTAACATTATGATCGAATTCGAGTTTTTTGCACTTTTAAAATTTATATTAATGTATTTATTAAAGTCCAATGATTGACTGTTTGGAGTCTCTGGATTCTTTAAAGGAAAAATGTAAATTCATTACGATTTATTTAAAATTTAAAATTGATTAGAACGAGAGGAATATTTATTTGTTTCATGTGATGACGATGATGTAGTAAAATCATCACAAAAACAAGTATATAAATGATGATAATAACTAGAATGATTATAAAAATCCATAATACGACCCACGCTCGCCTCATTAAAATATACAAATTATTGCAGCTTTCTAGAGCGTACGAAAATTTCTTTTCAATTCTGAAAATCTGTTTTGCTGTGAAAGTTAATCCAAAATCAAAATTTTTTGAAGATCATAGGAATTGTGCAGGAACAAAGCTATCACACATATTTTTGATTACAACTAATTTTATGTTTTGGCTTATTATATTTTGGTATTATGTTTAAAACCATTCAAAATATATGACTCCCAATCAGCTGTTTTAGTTAGTTCTGACCTTTTTAGAAGAGTTAGAATTCATGACCCTTGAGTAGAGTTGATGATCATTGATTAATGAAGAAGTGCGTCTTTTGATTAGTTTTCGATTTTCCCTTCCTTAACGTTTCTAAACTGTTGCTGTAGCAATTTGCTTTTCATTGGCGATAGATTTGTCTCCTTCTCCAACACATACAACAATATTGTGTTCAAACATTTAAATATTTTTAAAACCGCACACAAAACTGTCCAATGGCATTAAATCGAGTCACCAAAATGTGTGAATTTAAGGTATATGTAAAGCTCATAAAATTTTAAGGCTCAAGTAATAAAAATCATACACACAATAAAAATCGAATAATCGATCATCACACTGTGTAAAACAGAAGTCGACGTATATCTAAATAACTTTATATACTCCTACACTGTCTAGGAGGAGTCATTACCATTTCCGTACATTTCATCGTCAGTTTATGTGCTGCGACTTACGTGACGTGACAATAAATGCTCATCTGATTTTATTTATCTTTCTATTCTACTAGTTTTCCACGAGCCGACCTTGGTGCAAGACACACACTGGAATTCTTAATAAAATTAAAGGATGCAAAATTTGTAAATTCGGTGCAAACATTTTGCCTACTAATGCACAAATAAAACATTGTTTTTGACAATTATATTTCAGTTCATTTTTTTAGTACAATTTAAAGAAATTTCGAAAAGGAAAGGTTCGAACGGCCTTAAACGGAATTAAACAATAATTTAACAATATTAAACAATTTAACAAACAATAATTTAAGGTTTGTCAAGAATATATTTTAGTAAAGAAGGTATTGTAAATATACTAAACAAATGTTAGCGGAATGGCGTACGATACTGTTGGTTCGTATTCAGAACGTGCGCTGTGATGAAAATGTTGTTAGCAATTTTCCCTATCGTTGCTTCATTTCGATTCACAATAAAAAACATAGCTATTTGCAAACCCTTTTTGATATCCCTTCGTACCATTTTTGCGTGGTAATCATCATCTGAAGTGACGTAGAATATTATACCAAACGTATATAGTATTTGCGAGTACAAGCATGTGTTCAAGTTTTAAGACCTTGTCATTACATAGACTCACATCTTTTCTCATAATTTACAAACACCATAAACAAAACAGCGAAGCAAGAAAAGAATAATACCCTCGAGAGATAACCGTTGCAGAAGATGTTGTTTGCAACTGTTTTTCTTTTTCTAATTCTCAAGGTTTTCATGTCATGGTTTTCTTTTTTGCCTTTTTGTAATTTAGTGCATTATTATCTGCTGGTTGGGTTGATGGATTTGTTGGTAAAGCGAAATGATGTTGTTACTTTGTTGATATTTGTTGTGTTAGTGATGCTGCTGAGCATTACAAAAGATGTTGTTGGTTTGATGTAAACAGCTTAATGAAGGTGTAGTTGCGTTATTGCTAATGTAGCAAGCCAGTTTGCCAGCAATGAAAAAAAATAAAGCACACGAAGTCATATTAAAATGAAGGAGAGTTGAAGATTTGGCAGGGGGGGACGAGCATTTGAAGGGAGGAAATGTCATTAGTTGAATGACATGAGTCGAGCGTGGAATACGTACAAATATAAATTAAATACTGTTCTCTCGGACGCGTTAATTCAGAACGACGGAATTGACGTAGGTTTTCATTTCGAATGTTCCGAAAGAATCTTGTAAATTTTTTCAGTAGCTCGCTTAAGCTTCACATCAATTTACATCGACTCTAAGCCAGCACAATATTCTTCGTTTTTTATTGCTTTGCTTCGTTCTTAAACGATTAACCTCCAAAGCACCAATTCCGTTGTTTCTGCTTCCAAAATAACATTCGTGGGTTGACTTTTTCAACGAACATTGAATGTGTTGTTGCGATCTATATTTTCTTATTTATTTGTGATGGCGTCACTCGTTGGAAAGCCGCCACAAACTTTTTCACGGTCGTTAAATTCGGATTTAAAACCTTTAGCCACTTATAGGTTTAAATCGTGCTTCAAATATTTTGTAAGACATTTGTAAATATTTGGTGATATAGCATAGATCACCAGCGTGATAACACATAAAACTAACCAAAAAAAATGTCAATAGGAAAAAATGTTAACACGAAAATCAAACAAGTGAGAACATTTGCTTCGGCCAGACCCTACATACTCGTTACATTAATTTGTAATTTTACCCTAATAACCAACGGGTGTAACACCCCTTTTCTTATTACTACGTTCCACTTTTCTTTGTTAGTTTAGGTCTACTAACTCATCTTTAGCACGTCTTTTCTCAAATGGTTCAGTGTCTTTAATAAATCTTCGTCTGCGATGACTGAGAATATTCATAATAAATCTCATAACGACAACTCTATTAGTCCTCTCGTAATCATGATTTCTGCGGATAGGTCCGTCTGTCTGTCTGACAGATAGGCATTAAGCCATTTAAACCGTGGAAATGGGCATGACTAAATCGACTAAGGGGGACGTTCTAAATAGGAATATATAGACTTTTCTATACATTCCACGCCACCTTTATTGCTTTACTAACGGACGAACAAAGTGAAATCTATATATCCTTCAAGTGTAGGGTATAAGAATTAATGTTGACTTTCAGATTATCTTTAATTTATTTGTCCTGAGGCTACCTTCCTCTCACGTTTACTAACGAAAATACGTCTCCAAAGAGGTAAAATTTCGCTTACAATTATTTTGGGCTATATCAAAACATATATTACAGTTATGTAGGCTGTATATTCGTGAGCCTACGCATGACACGTTTTTTGTGAAATATACTTTTCATTTTACTTCTAAGGAAAATACAACCAACCCATTGAAGAAAATTGGTTACACAAAAACGACCAAGCAAAATTATCATTATATTAGAAATATGATGGAAACCATGCTGAGTCGCAATTATTCAAGGTCTGCTATTATTGTTCTCTGAATATTTTGATAGCTAACAAATGATTAATGAAGGCTTAACCGAATTTACAACAAATTCAATGTTTAACGAAGCACTTTGTCAGTTTCGAATATTATATATATTGTTTATGAAAAATCGTTTGAAGGCTGAATATATTGGGGCTAAAGTGCGGCTGAAAATTGTTATCATAAATTGACGTAGTTGTTCGAATAAACAATTTAATATTTTTTTAATATTTTAGATTTCATCGTTGGTTATTTTTTCTGTTCTGTGCGGTTAGCAATCGTGAACCCAGCTACCCACCAGATCATCCCTACTACCCAATTCATCGCAAATCTTATCATCAATTTTGTTAATGCAATTTTAATGATCTCTTTCGAATGTGTTGTGTTTCGTCTCATGCAGTTGTGACTTTTTAACAATATATATTTTAATATGTGACAAATATTGTTACAAAAACCTACATGGTTTTACATGGATTTGTTTAGAATAATGACATTATTAGGATTTCTCGCATTAAGACGTGATCGAGTTGAGACTACCTCTGAAGAGTGTCCGAACAGTCAGAATAATGCCGCATATTCTATTGGCTCCTCAGTAGGAAATACACGTATATATAAATCTTAATGATATATAATCAAAAAGGCTATAAAAATTAATATTATGGATGCATTTACACCCTGTGTTTAGACAAAAATTACTTCGCAATTATTCACCCAAACATGCGCAACACCAAAAAAGATGATTTGTCTGTCAAAATTAGAGTTTCTTTCCAAATAAGGATCAGTCCAGTCAATGAAAAACTATGAACTATAGCCACTAATTTTGAACTCCTAGCTCGATGAATTTAGCATGAATACATGCTCAAGTCACGGCGCACAATTTGCTACATTAAATTCTGCCAAATTGAAATATTTTGGCGTTCTTTTGGTGTACGTGGACGGTTCGACAAAGCGATTACCACTAATTTCGCCGTCAAAGGTTACAAAGTTCAATCCGAAAGCCACCGCTTTCATCTGTGGTGGAACATACAATGTATTCAATGTATGCCCTTGCAAATACTAAATTTTATAACAGGGTTTTATCGCGTTGGAAACAAAAACGCAATTTCGATTTTGTCGTTTCGGTCTTTTGTCATTCAGAAAATTGCTGATCAATCGTATAAATTACAATTATCGTTAGTATCACTGACAGGATAATAAGCAATAGATTACACAGACGCCATCAAGACAAAATGGCCGTCACCTCATTGTGCTGAACTGATATGAAATTGTCATACGTTCGCGATACGCGGTTTAATTCCTCTGTAGGGTTGTCAGCACTAAATCTGAAAATTGAAACTAAGAAACAGAAAACCTTTGGTAGACCTGTCTAGGGCGATTTTCTTTAATTTCAATTTTTCCTCCAACATCTAAGTCATGCCAGGATCTTCTTCATGTTATCGTAGTTGCGTACTTTTGTTACGTAAATTTTAGGTGTTGGAGAATAAATATTCTAAAAAATTGTATTTAAAAAATTGTTCATTTACACACAAAAAAAAAATAAAAAATAAAAAAAAACAAAGAAAAAGATTTCTTAAGAAGAACGGAGGAGAATCCATAACGAATGCATGAGAACTTTTGGATTGAAATACTGTGTGCTGTAAAGGCTGTTAGTAGTTCCCGTTTTTGCAGAATACAACTATTTAATGCCATTGAACTTGATCTCTTCCATATTCATTGTTGTTCCTGCCCTTTTCATCATTTCATAAAACTTATTGTGTGCGCATTGCATACAAATGTTGCGCCTCAACAACAACAAAAGAAAAGAGAAGAAGTAGCCACAGATGAAAACATTGTTATAAATTGCGATTGGGGCAAGAGTTAAAAACAAGTAAAGGAGAATTCAAACTCAGATGGTACGCTTTGGTCGTGATGAGGGTGGCAGTAGTGAACGGGAGTGCATCATGGAGCAATAGTGGAGGCAAGGAAAGTAAAATCAGAGGAAAAAACTAGTAAGAACGCTGGCTGCTGCATGGCCGAAGCGTGTATACCCTACACCCGTGATCAAAAAAACCCCGCTTGCTATAAATTAACCCTTAGAAGATGTTACCTTCTAAAAATCGAACTCTTACCAAATGTCGTCTTCCAATAGATTAATCTTGAGGGCATAAAAAATTAGAAAAGGCTGAAGTTTTTCACATTGCCCAAAATATCCAAACTGGCACAAGCGGATTGGAATAATACTAAACAACAAACATACCTAAAAATATGACGAGAGGAATCGGTATCACCAAAGTCATCCAAATTCTAAGAAAATACGAAAGATTGGTGCTTAGTGTATTGGTATTGATATCGGGAATAGCTTTTAAAGTTTTGAAGTTTCTTGTTTTTACTACTGCTTGCTGTCTGCCTCTGATGCCGTCTTCATTCTTTTCCTCTCTTAAGAATTGCCTACGCTTTTTGTTTTTCTTTTCTCTTTTCGCTTCTTTGCTATTTTCCGGTCTCGTCTTCGTGAAGCGTCGCCAATTTTTGATTGTTTGATTTTTGTAAGAGTTGAACGATGAGAGAAAAACTGCTGCACGTTTTTTGTTTCGCATATGACGTAGTGAGTCATTGTGACGTGACGGATATGAGACTGATGTGTTGAAATATTAGTCTTCCTTGAAGCAACAACAACAACTAATTGATATTTCAAAACCATCTTCTTCCTTAAGTTGGTCATTATGGAAAAACGACACTTGACAATTTTGTTGCTTTTGTTTTCACATTTACCACAAGTGCTGTTCGTCAGAAGAAAGGCGAGGATTAAAGCTAAACCGCAACGGATCATATAAAAATTTATTTTGTCTAATGAAATGGCGGTAGATTGTAGATTATGAGCCAACCCGCATCGCAGAAAACGAAACAATAGAAATAGTTTAATATTGTTTCCTTTAGCAAGTGGTTGTGAACATGATAATGTTTTGCTTAGGACTAAACCACACCGAACACGACAAATTCGATAGCCTAATATTTTCTTGAAAATAAAACGCACCGCATTAGACAAAGAGGCAAATGTAAGAACGCTAACTTCGGCTTGGTCGAAGCTGGTAGACATTGCACCCGCAATATAAATTTATAGTTTAATCCTAACAATTAGTGAGCACGCCCTTTTAAAGGTCACTAATTCATCTTCAACAAAACTCATCACAAGAAATCCATATATGGATTATGCATATCCATAAATAATTTTCTATATCTGCTACGCTACCATTAATCACAAATGGGATGGTTGGGAAAATATACCCTAACCATTGGGGTGTATTTTATAAAAACCAGTTTTATGAAATTTTAGTTAAGAAAGTTTTAAAAGAGGTTTCTTTAACATAATTGTCATCAATGGAGTGTATGTGAATAACGTTTGCAGCAATTTTATTATTTGTCAACTTTTTGAGATCTTCCTGTATTTCAAAAGGCTGGCAACCTATTTGTGATATTTACGAGGGCAGCGAGACGCAGTTTAATTTCTTCTACTGTCAAAATTGCATGAGCTCTTATGGATTTCGAGAAAAAGTTTTGATTTCCATTTTTCTGCGATAACTTGCTGCCCAAAGTTGCTAATTTTGGCAACAATATATATAAGGTTTAATTTAATATACAAATTTGACTTAACACTTTGTGTTGACTTTGAAAATATCACAAAAAATATATTTAAATGTAATAAATAACAAATCATTACTTCTTTAGTTGAGCGGCCTTTCCGAATGCACAAATATATTTGCGCAAGTACTCAAAATTGAGCAAGTAGCTCAACATTTTTTATTAATTTATTTTTCTTATTTAAAATCTCACACTAATTCTACTACGTCAGTGTGGCATCAGGAAGGTAGAGATGGAATTGGGAACTAATCTAAGCCTATATGTGCATGATTTTTATACGTGTATCAGATTTTGTTTCCTTTGATGCATCGCATTCGTAACAAAAATTCGTAGCAAAAAGATAAATCCATGATTTTACGATGTAGCGGATAAAAGACTCTGTTTTTTCAAAGGAAAATGAAAGTAATCTGAAAAAAGGCAATTGGTTTTAAAAGGTCTCTACCGGTTTTATTTCGTGATGACAACCAGCAGCTGCTGCGGAACCAGGTGCTAAACACCGAGTGTCCAACACCGTTTCAATAATAAATCTTTTGAACTTTACCGCAGAATGTAAGCCACGCGTTATTTATTATTATTATCATTAATATTATTATTATTATTATTATATTATTATTATTATTATTATTATTATTATTATTATTATTATTATTATTCTTTATTAAAATTGAATTTATTTAAGCTGTCGATGTCAATATTTTAACTTGTGGGGTTGGTCAAGGTAAAAGCAATGAACGAACTTGCGGGACTACGGTAAACAAATAGCTTGGGATGTGAACGAAATAACACTGAAGGAAGCGGCTTATTAAATTTTAGCATCGATGGATGAATATTTATCATTAATCTGAAATTAATTCCTTTCCATGTGGTTTACTTAGTACTTTTTAATTAAGAACATATTTATTTATTCAATAATTTCGTTTAAAATGGAGTATCAAAATTTGTTAGTAAACGACATAAATGAAGAAATGGTATAAATAATTAACTAGTACAAGTGAAAAATTTAATGGGATTTTTTTATAGTGATTTAAAAAATGCGGACTCCCGAAATGAAAACAAAAAAAAAATTAACTGATATCCTTTTGGGAAACGTTACCCTATTACGATTTTGCTACCTGTGCGCACACTCCAAATGAAGACAACGGATACCTAAATGCAGTCTAGACAGCCACAAGTCACAACGCAAGGAACGAAAGGAATTGAAGATATCAGACTCGCCGAAATTTATTGAAAATTAATCGCTATCCTATTCGTGATTGTCCAACGTCGTCGGGAAAACTATGCAAATGTCAACACATTAACCACTACATATGTTATTGAGTAATTTATAATTATCGGGACTACATTTGTTTAGACACCGAATCAACTGCATCTGCCTTTCTGGACACTTATAATATTTTCATTAGAGATTTCTTAATTATCCTACTTCTCCTCGATATGAATAGAAGTTCAAATATTCTACATTCTCAACCTATTGCCCACCCTTCCTCCTTCCCCCTTCTCCTTCCTATGTCTTCTTTTTCCTCAAATACGCTGCACGATCAACATCGTAAATTTTGAAAGGAATTTATAGATTGGTTTGGATATCTTTGAAATAAAATCAGATTGCGGCAATTTTATGTTTACATCAAAAAATTTGAAAGAAATGTGTTTTTGGATGCAATCCAGAACGGCTAGCCGTTCAGACAGCTGACATTAAAGTTTAAAGCAAAGGCAAAAAAAGTGTACTCGTTTTCTGTTTTCAAACTTTGCATCTCGCGACAAGCTTAAGCAAAATTTTACGAATCGCAAAAAATAAGCTGGTGAAGAGTAAAAAATAAACTACTAAAACTATTAAAATCGTGCTTTTAATGTCAATTTCAAGTTAAAGGTGTGCCGAATTGTGTGCTTTGTGCCTGCACACCTCGCCACCGACAGACAATTCAGTCGTCAGTTTTGGCAAGAAATGCAATCAATATTTTAGTGAGGACTAAAGGTATTTTAGGCAAGGTATTAAGAGACTAAGTAAAGAAATTCTATCTGTTTGGATTGCATTACATTATTGTGATATCGTTGCGATTACATGTGCGGTTTAACCTTGTTCGAATTAGAAATATCGCAAAGAAATCGCTCAAATTATGTCTAATTAAGTATTCTGTTTTATGTTAATTTTTTGCGGTATTTCAAAAAGGAATCATAACATTTCGAATGACATAATGCGTAATATCAGATGTCATATTGAGGAGTTGTAACATCTCAATAGCACATAAGATTTGGATCGAAATTATTAGCTTTTTAGTCGCATGATATTTTCAAACACATAAAACCATTAGATTTGTCAATATTTTGAAAACCGCAGGATGACGATTTTTAGGTTCGTTTTCGAAATTAATGCACAATATATATATTTCGCAATACTATATATTGTATATTGTTTCAGAGATGTAAGCAAGTATTGTATAGGGATATTATTATGAAATTATGTAGCTTTAGTTATTTAATATCGAGAAAAGCATTATTTCGCATGCCGGTCTTGCAGTCAGCTTTGGTTTTTCCTTTGGTTTCCTCTTTCTTTCCCGGTTTAATGCTCCGTTGAAATTTTTTATATCTCTTTAATACCTTTTCCACATTTTATTGTACAATTTCTTGTATTATTTTAAAATCTCTTTCACCGCATCACATTAGTGTTGGTTAGCTTTGTATCACAGACACAATGGAATACTATCGCAAAACAACTTCCACTTCAGTCGGTCATCAACAAAATTAATAATTAATTTAATGCAATATTGTAGAAATCTATAGGAAAGACGAAGAAAGAAAAGGAATTCGAAGCAATGTAACACCGATTATTTCGGCCAAATCGAATCTCATATACCTTACATGTGTAATAAAAATTTATAGCTGAAATCCATTAACTAACGTGCGAGATAAGTCCCTTCTTCTAATATTAAATTTCTTTATTTAGATCTACTAAATCGCCTTCAAAAAATTTTTTTTAGAAAATTCACATACGGTGTGCTTAATGGTAGATGTTCCGCGGTAAATTTTTTTTGAATTCATAGCAACCAACATCGGAATCAAATTTCAGCCTAACAATTTTAATAGAGACTGAAAAATGGGACTGCACGAATTCATTCTATACCTGTCATGCGTTTAAATGCGTTTTGCCATTTGCCAAATGCCATTAATGCGTTAAAAACGAACAAGTGAGAGTATATACCCAATGTAGGGTACAAAAAAGTTAAAATGAAAATAATTTAATTATAAGAGGATACCGAGCCAAATGTACAATCTCAGGCTACATTTGGTAAACTTTTCCTGATAAAGTTCCTTTGTGTGTATTGGCAAAACTTGATACTTGATCTATACGCAGACGCATAATATATTCACATCATTTCAATATACAGAAAACCTTGTTTACTATTTTTGCATAATAAGCTTGTTGTGAAGATGCGTTTCATAAAAGTGAACAAAACCAGACATTGGATAATTGAAAGAATTCGGCATGCATTCTGGGTAAATCTTTGAAAACGAAAATCGCCTTAAATACATTTTAAAATAAATTGGAGAAGAATGTTCATGAAATGCGTCCGAGAATTTTGAGGGGCTTTATCGTGTTGATAAATTAGTTTGGGAGAACCGGCAGAAGTTCTAAAACGAATTCCATTAGGACATGATTTAATAAATTGAATTAATAAATGATTGATGGAAGAAGACTGCATGCGTTTTAGTGTTGCGGTTTCAGTTTAACACGCATCGGTGAGCACATGGATAGGCAGGGATAAGCGTTAACAGTAAGGAAACAAAAGGAACCCTTTATGTTTTTGAGCAGAAGATTAATAGTTTCTTATCTTGCCCTTCTTTCTTTATCATATGCTTTAATTAATTGTTGATTGACTGGTTTTGTTATATATTTATAATATACATATATTGTGAAAAGAAAAGAAAAAGAAACGAAAACTATTTATTCGAATTTATTCGAATCTAAAACTTATGGAAAACTTTAATTTTTAAAGATTTCAACCAGTCTGCTGAATGAGAAAGATCTTTAGACTAAATTTATTCGGAAATCGTTCGGAATAAATATTAAATAGTTGAAACAGTCATTTAGAATAGTTAATAGTTTTAAAGAGTCACCTTGTATGAGAGACACGTGTATGCGATAACAGTGATATCTTCCATATCATGGTTTTGATTAGAAACTAGTTTGAATTAGTTTCTTCTAGAATTAGAATTCTTCGGAGACGTTAATTGAAGTCTCTTTTAAATATTATAAACTACGAACTATTAGTAATTATATAGTAATATGTTGCAATAGTAAATAATATAAACAATACCGATATAATGTCTGCCTTTATGTTTGCCTTTCGTATCTAATTTAATTTCATTATGCAACCATTCTTTGCAAATTACTTTGTACGATATTTCATCAGTCAGTATGCATTAATAATAGCCTTTATTGTCTTGCTTTACGTCCCGCAGTAATTAATATAAAGTAAAGCATATCAATTCTTACATACACTTTACTGATATTTGCTAATAACGAGTGGGTTAAGATTTTGGTTAATTCTAGAAAAACACAATTTCGGTAGCCTGAACCATCTACTAAATATAAGCTATTATTTTCCAGATACCTTAATGATTAACACAAACAATAATCAAGGATTTTAGAATATTTGTATTCTATTACGATTTATATCAGAATTTTCTGAATTGTTTTATTTTATAATAAAAAGGAACCAATGAAAGTGATTGCCCAATTTATTTTATGTGAAGCTAAAACTGATAGATTTTCAGGCAGTTTTAATTAGAATTAAAATTTTGTTCATAAAAAACTGATTAAATGGCTATCAGTAGAGATCTCCTACATTATCACTCGCCATCTTGTTCTTCTATTTTTCCTCTTCCGTAGAGAACAGCGGAGGGAAAACAAGAGTATAATATAATTGCTCCAATAAAAATCGTTTATTGGCTTTATAAAAACGACTTCAGTTTTAGTTTCAGTTCAGTCGGTGTCGTCATCTATTTCGGTTTGTTTATAATTTTTTAGGTGTTACACAAGAATGAGAGAGCAAGGGCGGCATCCAACTAACAGAGAAATTTCAAAAATACACCAAAGCCGACGCTTTCAGTCTTTATTAACTGCTCCTTGTTCGCCGGTTTAGCCGAAAGCATCAATTATGAACAACGAGCAAATAAAGACAATTACTTCGTCGCTCGATCTATTTGTGACATGAAAACAGTACGCTATCTGACAGCTGCCAACGCTACTGATTGTTGTTAGTGACAGTGTCTCACTGTAAAAAACGTCTAAGGTCTAAAATATACCATACATAGACACGCAAGTATGAGCACCAGCCTCTACAATGCTCTTTTTAATTGATTACCAGTTGGTCGGTTGGTTCATATGGTTGGTGCTGCATCGTGGTAGTTGATTGGTAGGTTGTTGTCGTAAGTGCTAATTTGTAGATGTTTGTCGGCTTTTATGGAATCATAGAAATCGTTATCGTTATTAATTTTAAAGACAAAATATTACGGAGGGAAAAATCAGTAGCACAATCTGATGATATATCATTATAGACTGAGAACTTATCATTATCGATCTAATGGTAATGATATTTTTAATGTTACCATATATTGATTAAAAGTTCTGACAAGGCCGGACGAATCTATATATATAGTAGTATTGAATATTAAAGCTGTAATAGTTTATTCAGCATATGGGAAGTTTGTGCCCAGCTAGGTCATAGAAAACTTTGATAATGGGAACTCTTTTAATGTAAGAAAATTGTGCAAAATATGTGGACAAAAATCACAAATTAAGAATCTATCATCTCGACATGCAATTAAGTTGGTGTCGTTAATGATTGATTGGTCAATTGGATGATTGTAATTATTAAGTGATATGAATCTCTCGCAATGGTTTTTTATTATTCGAAATTTTCAAAAAAATTTTTGGGGCACGACCTCTTTCAAAGTGTGTTCTCCAGAGAAAGACTTTGTTATAAATGTTTTAAAAGCAAATTTCTAATTAAAAATTCTGTGCCTACTGTTGATGAAATTTGTTAGTTTTTAGAATTAAGAAGTGCTGAAACTAGCTTAAATATATATTTTTCTGCACCCGTCGATTTTAAAAATTATGTTAGAAAAATTGTATGATAAATCAGTAATATTTAATCGTGTTTGGCATGGATGAATGAAATTTGAATTAAATTTCAAATAAGTGATGCTATTTTCTTACTGCGAAGAGGTAATTCTCTATAAGGCGAATTATAGAAAAAATTATTATACGATAATATTACTTTCCTGGTCATTCTACGTGATAAGGGATAGTCAGTGATCCCTCGTCGTTTCTTGTGATATCAATATTTGATTGAAAAATAGTTCCCTTTTTGAGATTGCTTTGTGTCTAATACAGAATGATAATTACATTAATTACACAAGAATTTAAAATGTCTCCGTTAACCGAATGATTATGGTACAAATAAGAAGTTCATACTATCAAATGAAATGATCTGAAAACTTTTCAACTAAATTGAATGATCTTTCTAAATTGAATTTGTTCTTCATTGTACTTTTGTAAAATTACACAATTACATTGCAATATATTTTATAAATTGCATCAGAATTGCTAATATTTTCATCAATTTATTGAGACATTTAAAAAACATTTTTATTATTGTGACCCATAAATTCTCGGTTATTATTCGTTCATTCAACAAAAGTTAAATAAAATAAACTGTACGCAAGCCAGCCAACAACGGGCTAACAATCCCGTTATACCAAAGACAGCGTATAAATAAATGCAATGCATGAATAAGTCATACATTGTCAACCACTAGTTAGTCAATCCAAGGAGTATGGTTAGTCATGGAACAAGCCCGTACATTCTCAAATATATGTTCACGAATCCATTAAAAATGTTAAGGAAACGATTAATGTTCGTTTGCTGCCTGAACGAAAACGAGTGGAATAACTAATAAGATTTTGGTGTCATTAGAGGTGAAGGTGTTTCGACGGGGAAAGGAAAAATAAGTTAATTGAGGTTTTGGAATAGTCAGCATCATGAATAACCATAGCGTATTACCAAAGTTGGATGAAAGTCTAATACATTGCACACAAGTTTTGGAACATCATTAACAAAGGTACCAAAAAGCCGTTACTAATTTAACAACCAGAAAAGAGCGTAATACAGAATTTACAATAGTATTGAGTTAACAGAATATTTATAGCATTGTAAAATAAATTGCTTTTTAATCACAATCGTGAGATTTTTACCTTTTTTCCTTTACTGCCTGCAGACACATCGTTCAAATCATCACCATGACCGCTATCGCCTTCACGGCCACTATTAATGGGCGGGCAAGATTGACGTTTAAGATCACGTCGTATGGCTAATTCATACCATGGTATGATCGGCTTACTGCGCAATGTCGTCTGACACCCAATTTTAAAGTCTAAAGGATCCACATACTCTGACACCAGGCGCTCCAGATCAGCCGCGGCTATCTCAGAAGTAGCGCAAAGATTGCCTGTAGATCGATTCGGTTGTAAATGGTGATACAGAGAGAGCGAATTGAGATGTTGGTAATGCGTACGCATCGACCCGAAACCGACCGCGTAATTCGAACCCGACAACACGTTCAACATAGAACCAAGCGAATCGTCGTGAGTCCTATGCAAACTGGCTGCCATACTCTGTACGCGCATATGGCCGAGAGTATGGTATCGTCTATCAACGGGATTTAGTAGCACCGGCATCGCCGACGGAACTTTTAACAACTCATCCTGTTCTATTGTTGCCAGACTCTGGTTGGTGAAGGAACGCTCCAGAATTTCAGCACTTGAACTGCGTTGGGTGAGCACTGGTGGTGGCGTAAGCTGGTAATCGTTAATATGTATCGCAGAATCTGCCTGTGACATCGATGTCGGACTGCGGGAAAGACA
Organism: Physocephala rufipes; assembly: GCA_963966595.1. NCBI lineage: Eukaryota > Metazoa > Arthropoda > Insecta > Diptera > Conopidae > Physocephala > Physocephala rufipes. The sequence continues at coordinate 41,004,211 of OZ016502.1, read as the reverse complement.
TGAAACACTATTGGCAATCTCTGTATCGGCGTTGCGGGTCGCAGCAGAAACGGCCCATAACTTTGGCTTCAACAGACTTTCACGACGAATTGGTGCCTGAGGTGGCAAGGTCGTTGGAGAATACGTTCCGCGTACTGTGCAAGAGGGGCTTTCAGGGTCACTGCGTTGGTAGGTATAGCTAGTGCTCATAAGTAGAGTACGTGGACGTGCCGTGCTCTCAATCAACGACAGCTTAGACGAATATGAGGTGCGTTGGTGTTTCGGTGGCGATGTAGACGCATGCGAATGTGCATCCGAGCTAGTTTCCTGTGATAGACGTCGATCAGATAATTCATGCATTTCAAAATTATTGCGTGTTTTTATTGTTGCTGGTGAGTAGCTGTTGCAGTCGTTGTTGGCCTTTTCAGTGTGCCGCCGTCTCGGGCTCTCTGGGGCAGTGTAGAGAAATATATTATCCTCTTCCGTTTCATTACAATCCGGAGTCTTGGGTGTAGAAACATTGCTATGAAATGAATCCAAAGAAAAGCCTGAATTTTTCTTGGTATTCTGACCTTCGAGGCGAAAAACACTGGAGCTTATGGACCCAGCCCTACTGTCACGTCGCCCGCCCATACTTCCAGCGCCTGACGAAGATGATGAAGCATCAGAAAGTGGTCGAAAAGTACTACAAGTATTTGTACTTGCATACAGTGGTTCATAATCACTTAAAGTGGGTGTTTTGACGACACACACGCGTGGCTGATAGGCGCTAACGTAAAGCGCATCATGAGAATCAAATGGCATTTGTTGTTGCGCACGTTGTTGTGACTGAAGTAATTGAACTGATTGATAATCATCGCGTTGAATGTAATGTTGATGATGATGATGAGGTATGTGGCATGTGCTGCCAGAGCAGCTGGAATTTTGACTGATATTGCTTTTCAGCGAAAGAGTGCGTCTACGTTCGGTACGCGGTAATGGTGCCATTTCCATAAGCGGAGTTTTACACTTTTGTCTTTTAATATTTCGGTTTTTAATGTTATTGCGGTGATTGTATCCATTACTGACGAAAACATCGTCATCGATATTGCACTTTGCTTCTGCTTCAATTTCATTGACGCGTATGGAACGCGAACGACACAGACCGCGTGACCGTATAGTAGCAAAACTGTCACGCAGCGGTGCCTGTAGTGGCGGTGCTGCTGATGTAGTTGTCATGGTGAATTTGAATGGGTGATATTTATAAAGATGATTTCAATTTTTTATTTTCATTTTGGTTTTTCATATTTTTTTCCACTTTTTTAAATAACATTTTCACTTTTCTATCTACGTTATCTGTAAGTGTTCGACATGATAGAAGCTGTAGAAAATGTAATTGTGGTGTGAGCCATTATATTGGCACCTCGCCCTTCTTTCGCCCCAAAGATTTGACAGTTTGATAAATTTTAAAAATTAAATTGCCTCCAAAATTTATATTGTTTATAAAAATTTAATGGTAATTAATTTCGCTGAAGGTTCGATGCTTCTAAATTAAATTTAATTGATATTGATTTGTCTTGCGACTTTTCAGAAAATGTCAAGATCAATTCTTTGAATTTTTATGCTTCAATCATTCTATTTATTTTTTTAGAGTTCACTTTTTATCGATACCAGCAAGTGAAGATCATAAAAAGATATTATTGCTAACAAACAATCATGTAAAAAGTGTTCATAGATTTTATATTCAAACTTTCAACAGATACAGAATAAAATAGAAATTCCAAACGGATTTTTATACGAACAACAAAAGGCAAAACAGAAGAAAAAATATGTTGGCAGCAAAAAGGTTGCACCTTCTTAAACAAATTAAATAAAAGCCTGCAATCAAGCAATCAAGCTTGAGCATTTAAAGCCATCTGTCAAACCATTGCTGTCGCGTTACAACAACAAAAAAAAACAATAACGACACAGACCACCGCCTCAATATCGGCGGATCAAAAAATGTTTTGCCTGGAAGAAAAAATGCCCCCAGCAGTGCTAAAGTGTCCAAAAGTTGAATACTGAAAAATTATGGCAAAGTTTCGTAAGCAGCAAATTATCGTAACTACCGTTATCATGAAGTCATGTCACAAATTGTGTATAGGCGTTTTTCTTTGCAAGTGCAATTTTCAAAAAGTATTTTTAAAATATCTTTCCTCGTTCATCGTTCTCTCATTCACCGATTTGTACATTTAAAAATGAATTTTTTTATGAGGTACTTAAATGACCCAAAGCACTCTTCTGACGATTCTGTTTTGCTATTTTCCAAATTAATTTCTATTTACTTGAAATTAATTCGGAAATTAGAAAAAATAAGTTAAATAGATTCGAGTTCCGTGAAAGTACAAAACAAGGCCATAACATTTTCTCAAATTCATTCTGCCACTCCAATATTTTAAAAATTAACAATTTTCGGAAATACTTTCAATTACTTTTAATCCTCATTTAGAAGCTAATTAAGAGAAAAAGTGTTAATAATAAAAAGCAGTCTTGATTTTGCTTTTCCTCACACTAATTAAGATAGATTTCCAACATGTCCCGTAATGACATCATTGTTATGACTCTCGTATTCAGGAAATGTTTTTAATTAATATCAATTTAACTACAAGTGCGTCTTACTCGAAATGATGAGTGGTGTTTGGACGCTCAAGTAGAATAGCTGTTTAGGCGCATACACAAACCTTTAATCCGAAGAGACATTTCATTTGATTTGAACTTATTATTACGATTAAAATTTTCCAGAATTAGCAGCACAATGTGTTGCACATACGTGAAATGTACTTAATGAAGACCTCTACGAAATGTCCTTCATTAAATGTATCTTCATTATAATTTGTAATTGATAATTGTCAAGGTCTATTTATTGAATGTTGACATTTGTGATGTCACATAATTTTGGGCTAGTCAATCATGGTGCAGTTTATTAATATTTCCCACCTTTGTATTTATAGGAATTGTATATTTCAAAAATGCAAATTAGTTAAATTCAAATCGATGCCTGACAGTACGCGACCAATATATGACAGCTTATACGACGCCAGATGTGCTGCAACGTGAAATATAACAACATTTAGCAATAAAAGTCAATCGACAGAAGTATTTGTATTTAGTTGGAAATAAGATAAACAAATTCAATTGTAATCATGACAATTCAATTGGCAATAAATACCAAACAAACCGAAACTATTTCTTTTATTTGATAGGCTTTATTCTGTTGTTGTCAAGTGTTTATCGATTATTTGTATAATGTTTTTTCTTACTTACTTCACATATTACAATCACAAACTTATCAAAAATTATCATTTTCCTGCGATCTATTTTTAAAAAAGCAAACTTTTATATAGTTAGTAATTAGGTTTCCTTTTTTAATAAAGCAATTAAATACCATCAGGGTGTGGGGTTAGTTTTAAAAATCTTAATGTTAAACTCATTCGTTTTGCCGAACCTGAATCGTTCGCGATAACTGAGTGTGTGATTACCTAATAAATCGATTGGCTGGTTATACCCATAACAAAATCAATGATATTTTTTTCAAGTTTATGATCATTCAAATTGATTAATTTTCTCAAAGAGCTGAGACAATAAAAACTTCAAATAAAAAGTTGAAACAACTATTAGGAATAGCAAAAATTGGCTTGAATTTATGCCCCTACGGATAAAAGTGTCTTAATTTCGGAGATTTTATGTTATTTGACTTTATGCTAAACTTTTCCAGATTTTTTCCTTCTCTTGTTTCGTTCAATTTTAACACCACACTCCACTACGCGAAACCATAAATAGTTAAAAAGATTAGTCTCTATAAATTTTAAGAAACGGTTTTTATTCTTATTAAAGAAATAACGAATAATAAAATAAATTATTTTCTAAGACTTTGAAAAAAAGACAACAATCCTTGACTTGGATGAGAAATTTGCATAAAAAAGCATCTTCACTAATTAAAACAAACGTAATAAAAAAAACAATTCAGCCAATAAATACTTTAATTAGAAGAATTCAATAAAATTATGTTTGAAAAGCGGGTGGCCATTCGCATCTAATGGAACTATAATGGGCGAGTAAAAAAGCGTTGTTTTTAAATTAATTAAATTTAATTTTCGCTTTCTTGCCAGCGTTTATAAATATTTAAAATAAATAATAAAGCAATAATATTAAATTCAAGAATTAAATAGAAAAATTAAATGAAAGTAATTCATTCTTAATTTGAGTTTATTCAAAACAATTCCAAACAATTTATATAAAAATAATAACCCACATCCACTTACGTTTGCCCTTTCAAGTTAATAAACAAGAATTAAAACGGATCGAAAATTTGAAATCTTTCAAATAAGATCGACCCAACCCAAAAACAATTAAATCTGTAACAAGTGAAAGATAATCAGCAGAGTAGGTTGCTACAACAGCAACGAACTACAATCACCGAGCGTACGAGCAAAACAAAACTATTACTTTTAACTCAAAAGATGTTTATGCGATAATGTGTCACTAAATTTACATGATATTCGAAATTCTCATGAAAATTCGAAATAATTTCTATTTAAGCGGCATTTCGTGTCATGTTAACGCAATGATGAGTTAGAGCATATAGAGAAAGCATCAATTAAGACAAATCGAATATGAATTCATCTTTTTGGGATTTATGTATATCAAGTTAGATTCCCAAAGACTAATAATTTCGTGATTCTGAATGGGAAAAAATGTAAACCTTTGAAGAAAATAAAACCTTAAAGAATTTTTTTTGCTGCAGCAGAACTTACAGCATCATTTACCACTGTATTTGTAGCGATCATTCGCAAACACATCAAGCAATTTCAAGCAAAGGAAAATGTGTAAACTTGCGGGAAGCACTGAAATTTGCTACCGCAAATAAAGCAACCAATGCTTTTTGTGGTAAAAAATGATATCCGACATCATACGCAAACGCACACACACATATCCGTACGTACACATTCGTTCAGAAATGCATAAAATTGCGCACTGAAAGCCTAACAAAGAAGATCAATTAAAGACAGAACAGGGATAACGAATCTACAGATGACCCATTTGGCACTAAACTGATTAACCCTTGTGTGCGCAACGTGCCACTTATATATAAATATTTTGTTCAGAGCTGCGAAAGTCCAAGTTATCAATTTACATAAATATCAAAACTTTTTGTAATTTAGATGCTACAGGTTTTTTCTTGACTACTACTATTTGCGTCGGAGTCAAGCAAAGTATGAACCAAGAAGTAAAATTACAACAATCCAATATATTTCTTAGGCTATCCCCCATTTTTTTAAAAGATCGTTTTATTTTAAACAAATTTTTTTAATAGAAATGTAGGATTTGATGACACGGGACACAATGTATAAAAAATTAGAAATTAAATTATAATTTTGTTAAATGCGATTGCGTAAATAGTTAATGTATTGCCATGTTTTTCCAGTAAAGTCTGTCATTAATTTTCTTTTATTTTATTGCAATCATGACGTAAATTTGTCACGGGAACCACAAGTTTGTCATCGCTGATTCACAAGAACAATGGACAACAACTCAAAAAGTAAACGAAGAGACAGAGCTAATAAAAGAAGGAAAAAACCAATAGAAGCAAAAGCAAGTAACGATCCGAGAAGCAGAGATCAGCAACATAAAAAAGCAAATACGACAAGGAAACCAGTGAGAATAACAATAAAAGGAAACTAAGAAAATGTGACCAGCCATACGAGGGAGAGCCATGTAGCAGTTTCAGCATAAATTCTCACATTCTCAATGTGATATGTACATGTGTGTGTATTCGTTAGTACGCATATAGACGTTCAAAATTGCATAGGGGGCCTTTCTGAATATTTACCACCTAGAAGACAAAAACTTTATATGCAAAACACTATTAATGCAGCCAATTCCTCCTCCCTTCATCCTTTCCAATCATGCCACAGTCTCTTCCGCTGCTTCATTGCATTGATATATTTTTAGTTTTGAGTGTCGTTGCAATGAGTCAGAACTGCAGGAAATGTTTTGGAAGAAACTTGATTTTCAAAAGCAATTTATTGATTGGTTAGTTTGGCAAACAGCAAACACAATGAGAAGAAATTGTGATGACAATTCGCAGCTACAACAATAACAATATCGGAATGTATGGGATAGTCAACCAGATGTGGTTTCAGTGAAAGTTCTGATTAATTGTGGAGCGAAACATTAACGAGTTTGACCTATAGTATCTCATTCCGTCGTCTCAATTTTCCAACATATTTCCTTTGATTTTGAACTTTATTGAAGCCTTCGGTTTTACATTATTGTATTTAATTGATACTAGATTATTGGCGTGCACTATCAATCGACGATCTTTAATGGTATTCTATCGAAGGAAAGAATATCTTTTAGTTGGCTCCTAAAGAAGAATTTATCTGATATTAATTACCACAAAAGAGATAAAACATAGGAAAAATTTTTAGGAATGGAATCTCAGGATTGAATAAAGGATTCAAATAGTTAAAAATTTAATGATTATTTCATACTATTTAAATTTTAATACTATTAAAATTTCCCAACATTCGTACGGAACTATGTTAAAGGCATCAATTTACGTTTTTATGAAATTAAACGAAAGTATTTAAAGAGTAATTATGCAACATCGAATATTAAACATGTTGATTATTCTTCCATGTTATTCGCCTGCATAACTGAATAATGATTATCATTGTTTTCATCAGAATTCAGAAACAGAATACTTTTAATAAAGCCAGTAGGATGTCTACACTTTTTATCGGTATTAAAAATTTTATATAAATTTAAATTATTCACAATTTAAATTATTATTCAAATTATTGAAAATACATTAATTTATTCACATTCCGCAGTTTTTTTATTAAATTTATTTCTCTGGAAACCGATTTAATGGATAATAATAATTTTGAAAAACGTTAGCAAACATTTTAATATGTATACAACTTCCTTGACTGACGTCAATACTTGTTAATCAACTTTTGTCTAATACCATAATATTTATGGCTTTATCGCGTACCTTGAATGATATTGAAGAATTTCGGAATTAATAGGACAGGAAAGCGAAGACAAAAACATTGCTGAATTCCGTTAACGCGTTTGGTCTTTTGTTTTAATTTAGATTTGGTTTTTATTATAAGAGACCATAAGATAAGTACGGGATTAATATTTTTTTCAAACATGATATATTTCGACCATGATTGATTTGTTCATTCGGATTCTCACCCTGCATTTCCTTGCAGGGGAGAAACACTTTTTTATAAAAATATAATTATCTATTTTGTATATCACACATTTTGTGAATATCACACAATTTATTACGTGGCAGACATTTTTGGAATCGAAGGTAAGGTCTAAACTTCTAAGGTTCTAAGCTTTCTAACCTTTACGTAAAATTCGCCGAAAAACGAGCAATTAACATTAGTTTCTTGAAATCAACTGCTCTTGGTCTCAGTTTGAATCTTAATAACCAAAGAGGTGTAAATATTTTTAAAATTGACAATAATTTAAAAGTCGTGACGCGAATCATGCGTCGTATTTACATCTATCGCTAGGAAATTATATAATAAAAGTTTCCATATTAATTATTTGTCAAGCGCCTTAAATTCTGTTTTAAACCTTTTTTAATAAAGGCAATTTTTGAATTGGTTGTGGGCACAATCCATCATCATTGACAATTGAAGAAATCAAACGAACAATAATGAAAGACAAGACTGCTACATGTTCGCCCGATTAACCTTCTGCTCTGGTTCTGATACCTTTTTATGCAAATACGAAGAGGAGTATTTGTATGTATTTCTTGGGTAGTTACAGTGAAGCAGAGATAACGTGCATGCGCTTAAGAAATAATAATTGTTCAGTTTCTGAAGGAATGAAAAGTTTTGTATTTTGACAGAAACTTACATTTTTATAGAACCAAGTATAGACAATGCCTTTCTTCTTCTATTAATAAATACATACTACAGTATGCTTTCGACGGAGTAAAGGTTTGATAGTGAAAAACTTTAGAATAACTTCAATGTATTTTTATATCTTTTCATAACTTTTCTTAACATTCCCTTCACTAACGATTGCTATTTTTCCTTTTAGGAAATGCGTCGCATATTTATCGATCCTTCAACATCTGATGATTCAAAATTGTTTCCCCCTTCTGGTTTTCCTACATTTTTTGAGACTATTTAATTGACTGCTTTCTTGGCTGCAGCAATGACAATTTGTTTGTGAATCGAAACATTTTACCATGAGCTAAAAACTATATTCCTTGATGAGATTCCACAAAAACTATTCAGGAAAAAATCGAACTCATCATCATCATTTTTAAAACAACCACTTTTTTCAGTAATGTGATGAAGTATGGAAGTCTGTTCCCTTTGAGTGACACCATTCCAGGTACGATTCCCGATTTTGTCGATTTGATGTAAAAAGGAAAATTTCTAGTATTAAAGGAAGCCCAAAATCGCAAAACTCAGCAATGGAAAACGGGGATATTACATGGCGGCGACACCTTAATTTCATCTACTTAGCCATCTACGTCTCTGTTCTGACATTGCCTTTTGTAATGTCGAAGGAAAAGGAAAAGAAAAAAGTAAACCTAAGACAAAAACTTAAGACAAGGTTAGTCTTCATTGTCTATTTATATTCGTATGCAGGTAACAGCTGCGAATATTGTCGATTGCGTTTAAGAAATACCTCAATAATCAGTAAATACAGCTCACGTAGTAAATCGATTTGTCTGTGAGTAGACAAAAATATTTGAACAAGCTAGACATTGATAAGAATAATAATTACACACTACGTATGTATTGCATGATATGGTGAGAGAAAAGGAAGAAAAGAAACGTGACGAGGGGAAAAACAGTGGAATGCATGAGTGGGTAAGATAAAATCGATTTAACAAATGATGTTTGAATTAGACGAAGAAGAAATTGGTTTTGTTAAATTACATAAAGAAAGCAATTACCAAGTGAAATTATCCGCATTTTAATATTTAACTCTCGGAGTGAGAAAAGTCAGGAACGCTTTAAAAAACAAGATATTTCAAAGTATAAGCTGAGTAAACGTCGGAAAAGGGTCACAGAAATAATACTTATAGAAGCTCTGCAACAACACTTAGTTTATAAAATTTAAAGGCAACATAAAATTCAAATTGCAATTTAAAGACAGAAGTTAGGGCAAAAGTGTGAGACGAGGAAAGTCTTTAAATTATTTTAACATAGTTTAAGGTATCGCGATCATAATTATGAATTCTTAAACAAATCGAATCGGTGCTGAAGGTGTGTGCATAAATAAAATCCCATGATCATGCCTCTGATTTAGCCCGTACAAAAAACTCGAATTCATCGAAATCATTTAAATATTCTACAAAAACTTTAATTATTTTAACTTTCCTGCCGTAACTAAGCAATAAATGAATTCTTCATTATTATTTCAATTTAATTAATAAAAATTCTATTGAGAAGGGCAATATGTTCATCAAATATTGAATTCATAAGGGAGAGTGAACGGAATTTTGAGAAACTTTCCATCGTTTAATTTGCTTTAATGATTCATTGAAGAAGGACCATGAAGAGCGTGGTGGACACGTCTTTAGAACGCACACCATATAAATTACTCAGAATCATTCCGGCATCAATCGATCTCTGACATTCATCGATTCATTAGTTCATGATTCATGATTCTTCATCGATTTGTCATGAAATTTTCTGCTTCAATGAAAAGTAAACGTCAAGTTAAGTTCTTTCCTGAATTAACAAACTATTCCTGATTGATTTATTTTTTATATACAATCGGTTATTTATTCATCTATTTTTCCTTTGTGTGCTCTCGATTCCACGGACCAACCTTTTTCTCTTTTGAAAATTAATTCAATTATCGCTATTTTCTGTTGTCACTTTTTTGCCTCCGTCGTTGGAATTTCTTCGTTACAATTTCGTTTATTTTCTATTCCTTAGAATTTTATTAATTGAAGTAGTCGTTTACTTAGTGTCGCTTGAGAAAACAGCAGTAGCATTCATTTCTTATAGAAGCGACAATCTTAGCCCTGACCTTGTGACATATCAGTTGACATATTATGTGCATTCGTTTGTGAATATATTTCAATAGAATTCGTCGAGACGCTACAATGAGAATGTGGAGTGAAACAGACGTGTAATAAATAGATATTACAACAAATACAATGTGCAGAACATTTTCGTTTTCGGGAATTGAAACTCATCAAGATCCTTAAAAGACATCCAGAACATACATTGCAAGAAATGCGGGAGAAATTTCTACTAAGTAAAATAACCTCGCGGGAATATTGAAGCCAAACACAGTAATGATTTTTAAAGTAAACAAATAAAGCAATGTTTTTCGAAAAATAAAATATATACTAAAATATATTCATGAAAATTTGATAAGTAGATTTGATAAGTACATGACTAAGAAAATACTCGCGTTTTTTTTAGAATGTATTAAATTGCTTCGTACGCTCGAACCATAGATTAAGAATTTCTCTATAATTTAGCGCAAGGTGTCTGCGCATGACTTGAAACGTGTAACTCTTAAAATCTTACTGAAGTCGTTTGGAATTCTGTTCAAAAGATTTGTAAAATTTTGCGCGTAACTCTTATTTAACAAGAAGGACTAGAAAAGGATCAAGAGCTACAAACAGCAAAAGTTCTGCGGATTAAAAACTGTGATATAGATCCATTTGCGTTCTCTTAGAAATTGTCCTTTAATTTTGTTATATATATTCTAGAATGTCTCTTGGTTTCGTCAAAGTATTAAAGCAAGCTTCAGTTTTATCAAAATATTTAAATATTGTTGGTCTTTTATCTTTATTTTTAACTGCGTTTTATCTGTTACTGCTACAAATATTACTTTTTCAGCAGCTGACAGTGCCTTTGTTGTCCATGTCCTTCTTCCTTTCTCTCATTTGCCTTCCTCCTTTATTCCTTTTCTGCCTTCCTTTAAGCATCTTTTAAACAAAAATATTATTATTGCCATGAAATAAGAAACAATTTGCACAAAGAAGACCAAGGAAGGAACTCAGCAAAAATGAAATGAAATAAAACCACGACAGGAAAAGGTAGTATTCGTCTCTTTTTATAAATAATAATTATCTACAAAGTAAGTTCCACTATTCCTTCACACCATCACTCCACTCATGCATCCACCCAACAATCCATCAGTTGCTTTACTTCAACAATACTCGTAGTAGCACACTCCTCACAAACTTTCTACGTAAATATTTTTCTTGGTAACAATCAGCCTTGCCTTCCAGGTTTAACTTCCACGAGGACAAGAATAACGAAGCGAGTGGAGGAGGGTAATGAAAGGGTCATTGTTCGTGTTTTTGTTATATTTATTGCAGTAATTTTAATCTCCTTCTTTTTCTTACTCTTCATTTTACGACCAAACAATGAATCGGCAGCAAAAAACACAACATGTCTAAAAGGAAACAATAAAATTGTAAAGTTCTGAAGCAGATGTATAGAGATGCTATAGAGGCATTTTATAATGCAACATTGCGCTCGTATTGGTTCAGCACATTGAAGGAAAAAATACATTATGTATTAACCAAAAAAAAAAAAAAAAAAAGAAAATCGTTCTGCAACAGTTGTCCACCATCATGCAATGCATGGAAAAACAGAAACATGAAGCAGGGAGGATGCACTTCTATATGCTTACCCCAATGTATGATATGCACTCTCTCAATTTTGACACACACACGCACAAACACGCATTCACATGCAACCTCAGGCCCCTTAGGTATTTCCAGGTATTAAGTAAGTCTTATAATTTTGTATCTAGTCACCACTAACTGCTAGAGTCGGGAGCTTATCCATCATATTTGTACAGTGGTGTACTGGAATCTTATTATATAAGACGGGGCAGAAACGAGTCAACAAGTAAATATTATGGAACCAAAGAAAATGAAGACATTTTATGGTCATCTGCTATGGAATGACAACTTTTTTCTGAAGTATTTTCTCTAAGGTACCGTTTTAAAGAATCCGCGACAGACGTAGTAGTATTATACACATTCGGTGAAGGTATACTCCGAATGAACCCCTGAGCTAGCACGGTGTGTATGAGTGCTTGTTTCCTTGAGTTACTGTCGGAATCATGTCTACCGGAGAATGAATGGACGGTGATGCAGCCAACAGAAATTTATGGGTGGTTTTGTATTAAACACATGCGAAATCTGACATATATTACGCCCACTTTTCGAAGCTAATGCGAGTTCATGCTTAATTGAGCCTATAGGTCAATTAGCCAACGTGCTGAGAAGCAAAAATTATGTTTTGAAATTTCTCTTTCAGGAAATTTTTTGCTCCTTCGCGGACACCACCCACTAGTTAATAGAAGAAATATAAATTGTATATGTCCTCGCCAATAAGACCAAAATTAGCACTCTTGCATAAAATAAATTTAATCACAGGACATTGTGTTGCGCCCTGTCCTGCCTGAATCGAACTCCTTTACAGCAGATTTTAAAACAAAACTAAGACTATGATCAATTTATCATAATTTTTTTGGGTCTATTTTGCAAATCGCCTTCAGAAATATCGTACAGTGGATTACTGCTATTGAATATTTCTGAAAAATTATTTGAAATTTACAGAAATTCAAACCCAACACTTTGGCATAAAAATGATCTTCGAAATTTACTTTTGATTTATCTTCATTTATCACATCATTATTCTAATAAAAGTAGTGACATTTCGCTAATTAATTAATCTGTATAATTCTCAATTTCTTAAAGCTTTGCACGTTAGACTCGTGTATTAAACACGCAATTTTACAAAAATGCAACCCGTGGCGACGAATATAAATTCATTGAATAAATAATTTTCAGATACGATACAAACAAAGTAATGCAATTATAGAAATAAATTAAAAACGTTTTGGAATTCTGAGACTCGACGAATAGCCATTTAAATTTCAAGCACTCGTAAATGATATTGTCGTAAACACTTTTATATAACTGTGATAGAAGTTTTTATTAGGAATGAGATCATTAGACATAGTTGAAATAACCTTTTCCAGTTACAACATCATCACAACAATAGATTATTACTAAATATCTAAAGATGACTACTAGAATTTTCAATGTTTCTAATATTGTTTCATTGTCAATGCGATGAAGGTGAGGGTTAATGAGCGGAATGATAATTGAAAATTACGTTCGCAGCATGATCTTTTTTTAAATCAGAAATGATTAAACTCATTTTTAAGCGTTGATGGACAAACAGGAAAAGTTCAAAGACAGTTTGATTGAATACAGTACAATGTCGAGAATTTTCAGTTTGACTTGAGAACAGTGTTAGCGCATAAGACATGAATTCGCCTGCGATGAAAGTAGCTAACAAGAAGCAGGAGCGGATACTGAGCAACTTGATCATAATTTTCGGCTCCCTTCATACTTTTGGATACTGCAGTAAAGGGTTTGACAGACCATAAAAAGCAGTAAGCAATCTAGTGTGTTTCTACCAGCGACTGTGCTAAATATTTGCAACAAGAGGGCAGAGAAAGGGATCGTTTGGAATTGAAGAAATCGCGCAACTAAGAACATTTCCCCCTCAAAACATTTTATCGTTCAAATAAAGGAAAATTAAAGCTTTGGTAGCAAATATTTTTCCTATTACAACTATATGAAATAGAACATCTAATGTTGTTATTGCTCCACGTAGCTTTTCATTGTAGGGTAACTACAAAAGCAACAGAAATAATTATTCATTCGCATAAATTGGAGCAGAATGCAATGACTGACGTAATGTCTAACCGGATAATGAACTATTTTTCTTATATTCTCTAGACTTTTTATTTAACTACAGTGTGCCGCGGATGCGCTTTTATATCAAAAAATGTGCATGTCAAATTAAGAATTACAGGAACCCGACGGAAATGTTTCAATGGCCGTCTCGCGTTTAAGACACTATTTTGAGATAAAGGGAAATATGTTTTTATTGCGTTTGCATTACATGAAAACTTTTTCGTAGTAGATAATTACTTGCGGTGAGATTTCTTGAAAAGATAGCCCGAAGAACTGCCTTTGTTTGTAACAACTATCTTCTGCTTGAAATTAGTAAGCTTGAGATTACATTATTTGTGATCTGACGAAAAGTAGACATCACTTAAGTACTGAAATTAAATATTGATATAATTTCTTAATATCCAGAACCTTTTATTCAATTTAAATATTTGTGACCCATTTCCAAACCTTAAAAGCCCTTCCAAGCGATCTCAATACGTAAAACATGTTCAGTCTTACAAAACAAAAATAAACAAGATAATTTTTGTTGTTTGTCAAATAAACAAAGAAGCGAGCATGTTAGCTCGATGTAAAATGTTTTTGTAATGAACAAACAATCAAGCAAATACTTCATGATGATTTCGATGATTTTTTTAATAATATTAAATAATCACGATATGAAAAAAAGAAGAGAAAGAATTTTCAATTTTAAATGCAATAAATTACTTCATTCTTTTGCGAGCAACTTAATAATAATTCTTCATACAATAAAACCAACGAGAAGAGTCATAATCTGTTGCTTGTGGTTTTTGTATTTGTGTTTAAAAATAGTGTATCAAAGTCACCCCCTTATCTTGGCTGGATACGTGACTGTTACCGCATTTATGCTAGAAGAAGGGTAACGAACTGAAGCATTGTAGTTGTGGGCAGGTTGAATCTTCGATTTGAACAGGTAGATTCTTCACCATATGGCTTTATATGAACGGAAATCTAATAAAAATCAAGCAGTGGGCTCTTGATTGACACTGCTCTTAGACTACTTCATGGATCTTGTACAAAGTGCGCTGAATGTTGATCAAGTAAAATGAAAGGGAATTATTAGAACAAAGGAAATCTGTTTTTGTTTATATGATTATGTCCAATAATATTTTATTTAAGGGAATGGTTAACATTAGTGAAGGTTAACCTCATCACGTAGAATAATTATAAACCTCGAGTACGCATAAAAATGGTTGGGGATTAAATGATAATGAAACTAAGGCGTGAGACTAAACGAAGTTCAATTATTTCGAGGTATTTGCAGTGAGCGAAATTATGAAAGACATGTGATAGGATGATGTTACGTGCCCGTAGCTTTTTAGTAAAAATATCTATAACATGGAGCAATTGAAACCAGGAATAGTTAAAATTTCAAAGGCACTATCACTTTCATTTGATGTGATATATTCATATATAAAGCTCCATGAATATATAGCTTGTATTTTAACTGTATTGTAGCTTGCAACTTTACACCATTGGACGGCCTCCAGTTTCAGTATATTATTATAGTGTTGAGATATCATTAATTACAGATTTATATCTAAGGATTAACAAAATATTTATTGTAGTTATTTCCATCAAACCCGAAAGAGCCATTCATCCTGTCCTCTCAATTCGTAATTAACTTTTTTGTCCTATATCTTCTTGATATTTCAACCGAAAATAATTAGAAATAAAAAAGGGTTATTTTTGTATCGAACGAATATTCTTTGTTGTTCTTGTTATTTCTCTTCAATGTTTAACGAATCGATTTTTCGGTGTTGAATTTAATGGTTTGTTCGAATGATTATGAAAACACATAAAAATATTCGAAAAGAAGGAAACTCGACAGCAATTGTGATCCCCGATTCGGTTTGTTCTTTCTTAATGCGGATTGCATTTTAAGAAAAGAATAGGAATATTATATTCGATTACTAATACTGATTGACCTATACGGAATTCATTATTGCTCGAAATAAAATATTGGTATTTGTGTATAAAAATGTTCAAAGACATTCAATGGTCAATAATTCGCGAATCTTGGTCTCTCCATAGACACAGACAGACAAACACAAACAGACGGGCACATACAGAAATAGACAGACAGACAGTTAGATGGACGGACAGGGTTCAATGGATTAGAGATGATTCTGAGCGAGCATATATACACTCTCACCTGTTACGTCTCCTTTAATGCGTTACAAACGGAGGAAAAAATTGCATATACCCCAACCCTTTTGATGTAGCGTATAATTACTGCAGCGAAACACACACAGATTTTTGTAGAGTTGAGCTAATCGAGTAGTAATAAATAAAGTCTCCTAATTGTATTTTTCATCATGTGATTATATCTACTCGTGAGAAGAGTGTGGTTACAACTCTTTTAGTGTGTATTTAACAAAATGACGCCGAGAAATAACACAATGTTTCTTACAATTTTTCATGCTTGAAATAAACTAAAATTCTCTAGACAAAGGCTAAGCCTGGAGACTGTTGAATTGTAGTAGCTGTAATTGTTGTTTTGTTGCGGAAATTTCAACCAGCATGCAGTTTGATGTCCTTGGTTTTTCCTACCTCCCTTCCCCTTCTCTTAATGACCATAATGTTTTATTAGCCGCTATCGTTGCTCACGCTACAAGCTATCTTATATTCCAATATGGTCGTAATTATATACAAGCATATCATTACCCATCGGTACCTGAGTGTACGCGGTTCTTCTATTCATATGATATTTCTTTCCCTTTCCTGATGTTTTTGTTTATTCGGGTTTATCCATTGACCCTCATATTCCTATATGCATATGTTTCAAGTGGGAAGTGGAAAGAGCAGGAAACAAGAAAAAATATCTGGCCTCTGGTAGAGACGTTTTCGTTTCATATAATTTTAGTTTGTTAGACTAACGTCTGCCTGAGGGTAAGTAGTGTTATTCCTTGAAGCATGGCACAGACGCGGAAAAATTCCGGAAGTTGTACGCACAAACATGAAATATGATTTAGGATAAAATTCTCCTGCTAAATGAAGTGCCCTTCAACAACAAACAACAAATTATGGGAATATCTTGTTCGAAATTAAACCATAAAACTCGATTTTCATACTATCCTACTTAAATATACAATAGTATAAAATATCTTGACTACTTAAGGTTTGTGTAGTCCAGTGTCTGAAGGTGGTTTCCGTCAATGTCAGAAAGAGAGCCTTAGTTCTGTTGGAACTAAATGAAATTGGAGGGTTGGTCAAAGAGTAGTTTCTTCTTTTTCTTTTTCCTTTTCTTTTTTTTTGGCCTCTCCCCGTATTTTCTGAATAGGCAGCTACGAAGACGATTAATGTTTATAATGCGAAATAGTGAAAATTAGTTTGAAGTGCTCTAGTAGATCGTCAGAAAGTTATCTTGAAGGATATTTCGAAAATTAATGGATTTATTCTATTCAAATGAATGACGAGGTCTAGTAGAAGGAATGGGACGTAGTCATTGAATGGAATCAGACAAACAGATTGCTTGTCTCTCGCCCACAACGAATGATGTTAATTAAACACAAGTACGTTGCCCCTTGGGGCTTAAACATAAATCAACAATAATTTCGAGTTGCGGAACTTGAATTTCAGTATTTACAACGAAATGCTTCATAAAATTGATTTTACGCACAAGTCTTGCAGTATTGTTTCTTTAAAATTTGTTATAATTCTACTTCTTTCTTCAAACACACTTTCTTCTCCTTAGCACCCAAAAAATCAATGCTTTTATCAGGAATAGAAAGAAATAACGCAGTATAACGATACTTCCTTAATTAATTATTACTCATTAGTTGCTTTAGAAAATTCATAAAATAGTAAAACAAATTGCCAGAACAAATCAAAACTAGCAATAATTTGCCAACAATTTGCGAGTTCGTAGAGAGATTTTATGCGGGCGTGTCAGAAACACAAATGAGATATTCATCTCGCTATTTATTTTTTTCATTCTCTTTCGTGGCCTTTTCCTTCCTGATTTAAAGATTCACTTTTTGGTGTATTCAGATCATTCATAGAACGAAATTGTGTTCAGATCATTCATTGAACAAAAATGATAATATGCCAACATAATTTTACGAAAAAGTTTCATTAAACTTTTCCATGAATACAAAAACAAAACGGTAACGTAATCCCGTGTCTCTAGCGCCAATTCTTTTTGTTTGATTTTGTTTTTATTTAAAATATTAGCAGAATTTATTTCCCATTAATAATGTTGTTTTTGTTGTATTTTTTATACATTCATTGTTTCACGCTCCATTAAGTAATCCATTTCTTCTGCCATTGCTTTTATTGCTAGAGATGTTGTTGTTTAGATTGCATTTGTTTACAATATTATGTCGAGGATGTTGTTGTAGAGTTTACCCACATTACTGTGTTATATGTTTTATACATAATAATAAAGAGTATTGAACGCTACAACCAGCAGTTTATTTTTACAATTTATTGTTCTATAATTTTCGTTTTTTTCCCATTTTATTTTGTTCGTGCTGATTGTGCAAAATTGTTAGCGGTTGTAACAGAGGATGACGAAGCTCGTTGAATGTTTAGGATTTCGATAATCATATTATTGATGATAATTATTTGGCTCATAAGAATTATAATAATTATAAACTTGATTTCACTAAACGATGATATTGATGATGATTTATATGGTCGCCAAATATTTATTTATGTATTCATTGAGAAACAGTTTAGTATATATCTTGAAATTAGATTTTCGAATAGTGTTAACTTTACGATAAATATAAAACGAAAGATAAAAAAGAAATCACTCGATTTTGTGACATTTTTTAATTTAACTAAATGCTGTGAAGCTCCTTTAAATGTTTCTTCCATAATTAACCACGAGGTGTTTTCAATGCGACCTTAACCAATCTTACAGGGTACAAAATCATAACTATATCACTGTTAGATCAGATACCGTATCAATGAGTTGGCACCTTTGAGAGGACAAATATTCAGTTGAAGGCTTCTGAATATCACTCACGCATAGCGCTGAGCTATGGGTCTTTAAACTAACCAATTGTCACAAAACATACAGTGTTATCTACGTTTTTTGCCACCACTTCAATTTTGGAGAGTTTCATTTCTATCCAAAAAGATTCGTTATCTTTTAATACAAATTTATGCGTTAATGTTTCTAGAATGCCAAGCTTTGATTAGATAATTATTTTATTGATATTTAACCGATATGTACGAGCAGGAAAACACCATATTCTTCTGTGTGTGTTATTAAAGTTATCCGTTTATTATTTTTATTGTAAAATGTACAGAAAACACCCGCTTTATACGCTATTGAAAATGGTTTTAAAATAATGAAGCAACACACAACGAAACGATCTTCGCGCTTTTATTGTGAAGAACGTCATTGTCTCGCGAAAAAAAAACAAGACACATTTTTTGGTCTTCGCGTTTTTGATTATAAACAATAACAATTTTAAGGAAATGAAAAGTAAAAGCAAGAACATTGCCCAGCATTTTAATAAAAAATCATTATCTCTCGAGCATTTTGAATTTGTCTCATTCTGTCATAAATGCCTGTGTAATTGTCAACCAGTTGGGAAACTATTCGGTCTTAATACAATATTTTTATTCAGCAATCTTATCAGTTTTTAAAAATTTTGTCTGAATATTCTATTCTAGCGATTACACCATTTTTATTTTTTTTAAATAATAATTATCTACAAAGTAAGTTCCACTATTCCTTCACACCATCACTCCACTCATGCATCCACCCAACAATCCATCAGTTGCTTTACTTCAACAATACTCGTAGTAGCACACTCCTCACAAACTTTCTACGTAAATATTTTTCTTGGTAACAATCAGCCTTGCCTTCCAGGTTTAACTTCCACGAGGACAAGAATAACGAAGCGAGTGGAGGAGGGTAATGAAAGGGTCATTGTTCGTGTTTTTGTTATATTTATTGCAGTAATTTTAATCTCCTTCTTTTTCTTACTCTTCATTTTACGACCAAACAATGAATCGGCAGCAAAAAACACAACATGTCTAAAAGGAAACAATAAAATTGTAAAGTTCTGAAGCAGATGTATAGAGATGCTATAGAGGCATTTTATAATGCAACATTGCGCTCGTATTGGTTCAGCACATTGAAGGAAAAAATACATTATGTATTAACCAAAAAAAAAAAAAAAAAAGAAAATCGTTCTGCAACAGTTGTCCACCATCATGCAATGCATGGAAAAACAGAAACATGAAGCAGGGAGGATGCACTTCTATATGCTTACCCCAATGTATGATATGCACTCTCTCAATTTTGACACACACACGCACAAACACGCATTCACATGCAACCTCAGGCCCCTTAGGTATTTCCAGGTATTAAGTAAGTCTTATAATTTTGTATCTAGTCACCACTAACTGCTAGAGTCGGGAGCTTATCCATCATATTTGTACAGTGGTGTACTGGAATCTTATTATATAAGACGGGGCAGAAACGAGTCAACAAGTAAATATTATGGAACCAAAGAAAATGAAGACATTTTATGGTCATCTGCTATGGAATGACAACTTTTTTCTGAAGTATTTTCTCTAAGGTACCGTTTTAAAGAATCCGCGACAGACGTAGTAGTATTATACACATTCGGTGAAGGTATACTCCGAATGAACCCCTGAGCTAGCACGGTGTGTATGAGTGCTTGTTTCCTTGAGTTACTGTCGGAATCATGTCTACCGGAGAATGAATGGACGGTGATGCAGCCAACAGAAATTTATGGGTGGTTTTGTATTAAACACATGCGAAATCTGACATATATTACGCCCACTTTTCGAAGCTAATGCGAGTTCATGCTTAATTGAGCCTATAGGTCAATTAGCCAACGTGCTGAGAAGCAAAAATTATGTTTTGAAATTTCTCTTTCAGGAAATTTTTTGCTCCTTCGCGGACACCACCCACTAGTTAATAGAAGAAATATAAATTGTATATGTCCTCGCCAATAAGACCAAAATTAGCACTCTTGCATAAAATAAATTTAATCACAGGACATTGTGTTGCGCCCTGTCCTGCCTGAATCGAACTCCTTTACAGCAGATTTTAAAACAAAACTAAGACTATGATCAATTTATCATAATTTTTTTGGGTCTATTTTGCAAATCGCCTTCAGAAATATCGTACAGTGGATTACTGCTATTGAATATTTCTGAAAAATTATTTGAAATTTACAGAAATTCAAACCCAACACTTTGGCATAAAAATGATCTTCGAAATTTACTTTTGATTTATCTTCATTTATCACATCATTATTCTAATAAAAGTAGTGACATTTCGCTAATTAATTAATCTGTATAATTCTCAATTTCTTAAAGCTTTGCACGTTAGACTCGTGTATTAAACACGCAATTTTACAAAAATGCAACCCGTGGCGACGAATATAAATTCATTGAATAAATAATTTTCAGATACGATACAAACAAAGTAATGCAATTATAGAAATAAATTAAAAACGTTTTGGAATTCTGAGACTCGACGAATAGCCATTTAAATTTCAAGCACTCGTAAATGATATTGTCGTAAACACTTTTATATAACTGTGATAGAAGTTTTTATTAGGAATGAGATCATTAGACATAGTTGAAATAACCTTTTCCAGTTACAACATCATCACAACAATAGATTATTACTAAATATCTAAAGATGACTACTAGAATTTTCAATGTTTCTAATATTGTTTCATTGTCAATGCGATGAAGGTGAGGGTTAATGAGCGGAATGATAATTGAAAATTACGTTCGCAGCATGATCTTTTTTTAAATCAGAAATGATTAAACTCATTTTTAAGCGTTGATGGACAAACAGGAAAAGTTCAAAGACAGTTTGATTGAATACAGTACAATGTCGAGAATTTTCAGTTTGACTTGAGAACAGTGTTAGCGCATAAGACATGAATTCGCCTGCGATGAAAGTAGCTAACAAGAAGCAGGAGCGGATACTGAGCAACTTGATCATAATTTTCGGCTCCCTTCATACTTTTGGATACTGCAGTAAAGGGTTTGACAGACCATAAAAAGCAGTAAGCAATCTAGTGTGTTTCTACCAGCGACTGTGCTAAATATTTGCAACAAGAGGGCAGAGAAAGGGATCGTTTGGAATTGAAGAAATCGCGCAACTAAGAACATTTCCCCCTCAAAACATTTTATCGTTCAAATAAAGGAAAATTAAAGCTTTGGTAGCAAATATTTTTCCTATTACAACTATATGAAATAGAACATCTAATGTTGTTATTGCTCCACGTAGCTTTTCATTGTAGGGTAACTACAAAAGCAACAGAAATAATTATTCATTCGCATAAATTGGAGCAGAATGCAATGACTGACGTAATGTCTAACCGGATAATGAACTATTTTTCTTATATTCTCTAGACTTTTTATTTAACTACAGTGTGCCGCGGATGCGCTTTTATATCAAAAAATGTGCATGTCAAATTAAGAATTACAGGAACCCGACGGAAATGTTTCAATGGCCGTCTCGCGTTTAAGACACTATTTTGAGATAAAGGGAAATATGTTTTTATTGCGTTTGCATTACATGAAAACTTTTTCGTAGTAGATAATTACTTGCGGTGAGATTTCTTGAAAAGATAGCCCGAAGAACTGCCTTTGTTTGTAACAACTATCTTCTGCTTGAAATTAGTAAGCTTGAGATTACATTATTTGTGATCTGACGAAAAGTAGACATCACTTAAGTACTGAAATTAAATATTGATATAATTTCTTAATATCCAGAACCTTTTATTCAATTTAAATATTTGTGACCCATTTCCAAACCTTAAAAGCCCTTCCAAGCGATCTCAATACGTAAAACATGTTCAGTCTTACAAAACAAAAATAAACAAGATAATTTTTGTTGTTTGTCAAATAAACAAAGAAGCGAGCATGTTAGCTCGATGTAAAATGTTTTTGTAATGAACAAACAATCAAGCAAATACTTCATGATGATTTCGATGATTTTTTTAATAATATTAAATAATCACGATATGAAAAAAAGAAGAGAAAGAATTTTCAATTTTAAATGCAATAAATTACTTCATTCTTTTGCGAGCAACTTAATAATAATTCTTCATACAATAAAACCAACGAGAAGAGTCATAATCTGTTGCTTGTGGTTTTTGTATTTGTGTTTAAAAATAGTGTATCAAAGTCACCCCCTTATCTTGGCTGGATACGTGACTGTTACCGCATTTATGCTAGAAGAAGGGTAACGAACTGAAGCATTGTAGTTGTGGGCAGGTTGAATCTTCGATTTGAACAGGTAGATTCTTCACCATATGGCTTTATATGAACGGAAATCTAATAAAAATCAAGCAGTGGGCTCTTGATTGACACTGCTCTTAGACTACTTCATGGATCTTGTACAAAGTGCGCTGAATGTTGATCAAGTAAAATGAAAGGGAATTATTAGAACAAAGGAAATCTGTTTTTGTTTATATGATTATGTCCAATAATATTTTATTTAAGGGAATGGTTAACATTAGTGAAGGTTAACCTCATCACGTAGAATAATTATAAACCTCGAGTACGCATAAAAATGGTTGGGGATTAAATGATAATGAAACTAAGGCGTGAGACTAAACGAAGTTCAATTATTTCGAGGTATTTGCAGTGAGCGAAATTATGAAAGACATGTGATAGGATGATGTTACGTGCCCGTAGCTTTTTAGTAAAAATATCTATAACATGGAGCAATTGAAACCAGGAATAGTTAAAATTTCAAAGGCACTATCACTTTCATTTGATGTGATATATTCATATATAAAGCTCCATGAATATATAGCTTGTATTTTAACTGTATTGTAGCTTGCAACTTTACACCATTGGACGGCCTCCAGTTTCAGTATATTATTATAGTGTTGAGATATCATTAATTACAGATTTATATCTAAGGATTAACAAAATATTTATTGTAGTTATTTCCATCAAACCCGAAAGAGCCATTCATCCTGTCCTCTCAATTCGTAATTAACTTTTTTGTCCTATATCTTCTTGATATTTCAACCGAAAATAATTAGAAATAAAAAAGGGTTATTTTTGTATCGAACGAATATTCTTTGTTGTTCTTGTTATTTCTCTTCAATGTTTAACGAATCGATTTTTCGGTGTTGAATTTAATGGTTTGTTCGAATGATTATGAAAACACATAAAAATATTCGAAAAGAAGGAAACTCGACAGCAATTGTGATCCCCGATTCGGTTTGTTCTTTCTTAATGCGGATTGCATTTTAAGAAAAGAATAGGAATATTATATTCGATTACTAATACTGATTGACCTATACGGAATTCATTATTGCTCGAAATAAAATATTGGTATTTGTGTATAAAAATGTTCAAAGACATTCAATGGTCAATAATTCGCGAATCTTGGTCTCTCCATAGACACAGACAGACAAACACAAACAGACGGGCACATACAGAAATAGACAGACAGACAGTTAGATGGACGGACAGGGTTCAATGGATTAGAGATGATTCTGAGCGAGCATATATACACTCTCACCTGTTACGTCTCCTTTAATGCGTTACAAACGGAGGAAAAAATTGCATATACCCCAACCCTTTTGATGTAGCGTATAATTACTGCAGCGAAACACACACAGATTTTTGTAGAGTTGAGCTAATCGAGTAGTAATAAATAAAGTCTCCTAATTGTATTTTTCATCATGTGATTATATCTACTCGTGAGAAGAGTGTGGTTACAACTCTTTTAGTGTGTATTTAACAAAATGACGCCGAGAAATAACACAATGTTTCTTACAATTTTTCATGCTTGAAATAAACTAAAATTCTCTAGACAAAGGCTAAGCCTGGAGACTGTTGAATTGTAGTAGCTGTAATTGTTGTTTTGTTGCGGAAATTTCAACCAGCATGCAGTTTGATGTCCTTGGTTTTTCCTACCTCCCTTCCCCTTCTCTTAATGACCATAATGTTTTATTAGCCGCTATCGTTGCTCACGCTACAAGCTATCTTATATTCCAATATGGTCGTAATTATATACAAGCATATCATTACCCATCGGTACCTGAGTGTACGCGGTTCTTCTATTCATATGATATTTCTTTCCCTTTCCTGATGTTTTTGTTTATTCGGGTTTATCCATTGACCCTCATATTCCTATATGCATATGTTTCAAGTGGGAAGTGGAAAGAGCAGGAAACAAGAAAAAATATCTGGCCTCTGGTAGAGACGTTTTCGTTTCATATAATTTTAGTTTGTTAGACTAACGTCTGCCTGAGGGTAAGTAGTGTTATTCCTTGAAGCATGGCACAGACGCGGAAAAATTCCGGAAGTTGTACGCACAAACATGAAATATGATTTAGGATAAAATTCTCCTGCTAAATGAAGTGCCCTTCAACAACAAACAACAAATTATGGGAATATCTTGTTCGAAATTAAACCATAAAACTCGATTTTCATACTATCCTACTTAAATATACAATAGTATAAAATATCTTGACTACTTAAGGTTTGTGTAGTCCAGTGTCTGAAGGTGGTTTCCGTCAATGTCAGAAAGAGAGCCTTAGTTCTGTTGGAACTAAATGAAATTGGAGGGTTGGTCAAAGAGTAGTTTCTTCTTTTTCTTTTTCCTTTTCTTTTTTTTTGGCCTCTCCCCGTATTTTCTGAATAGGCAGCTACGAAGACGATTAATGTTTATAATGCGAAATAGTGAAAATTAGTTTGAAGTGCTCTAGTAGATCGTCAGAAAGTTATCTTGAAGGATATTTCGAAAATTAATGGATTTATTCTATTCAAATGAATGACGAGGTCTAGTAGAAGGAATGGGACGTAGTCATTGAATGGAATCAGACAAACAGATTGCTTGTCTCTCGCCCACAACGAATGATGTTAATTAAACACAAGTACGTTGCCCCTTGGGGCTTAAACATAAATCAACAATAATTTCGAGTTGCGGAACTTGAATTTCAGTATTTACAACGAAATGCTTCATAAAATTGATTTTACGCACAAGTCTTGCAGTATTGTTTCTTTAAAATTTGTTATAATTCTACTTCTTTCTTCAAACACACTTTCTTCTCCTTAGCACCCAAAAAATCAATGCTTTTATCAGGAATAGAAAGAAATAACGCAGTATAACGATACTTCCTTAATTAATTATTACTCATTAGTTGCTTTAGAAAATTCATAAAATAGTAAAACAAATTGCCAGAACAAATCAAAACTAGCAATAATTTGCCAACAATTTGCGAGTTCGTAGAGAGATTTTATGCGGGCGTGTCAGAAACACAAATGAGATATTCATCTCGCTATTTATTTTTTTCATTCTCTTTCGTGGCCTTTTCCTTCCTGATTTAAAGATTCACTTTTTGGTGTATTCAGATCATTCATAGAACGAAATTGTGTTCAGATCATTCATTGAACAAAAATGATAATATGCCAACATAATTTTACGAAAAAGTTTCATTAAACTTTTCCATGAATACAAAAACAAAACGGTAACGTAATCCCGTGTCTCTAGCGCCAATTCTTTTTGTTTGATTTTGTTTTTATTTAAAATATTAGCAGAATTTATTTCCCATTAATAATGTTGTTTTTGTTGTATTTTTTATACATTCATTGTTTCACGCTCCATTAAGTAATCCATTTCTTCTGCCATTGCTTTTATTGCTAGAGATGTTGTTGTTTAGATTGCATTTGTTTACAATATTATGTCGAGGATGTTGTTGTAGAGTTTACCCACATTACTGTGTTATATGTTTTATACATAATAATAAAGAGTATTGAACGCTACAACCAGCAGTTTATTTTTACAATTTATTGTTCTATAATTTTCGTTTTTTTCCCATTTTATTTTGTTCGTGCTGATTGTGCAAAATTGTTAGCGGTTGTAACAGAGGATGACGAAGCTCGTTGAATGTTTAGGATTTCGATAATCATATTATTGATGATAATTATTTGGCTCATAAGAATTATAATAATTATAAACTTGATTTCACTAAACGATGATATTGATGATGATTTATATGGTCGCCAAATATTTATTTATGTATTCATTGAGAAACAGTTTAGTATATATCTTGAAATTAGATTTTCGAATAGTGTTAACTTTACGATAAATATAAAACGAAAGATAAAAAAGAAATCACTCGATTTTGTGACATTTTTTAATTTAACTAAATGCTGTGAAGCTCCTTTAAATGTTTCTTCCATAATTAACCACGAGGTGTTTTCAATGCGACCTTAACCAATCTTACAGGGTACAAAATCATAACTATATCACTGTTAGATCAGATACCGTATCAATGAGTTGGCACCTTTGAGAGGACAAATATTCAGTTGAAGGCTTCTGAATATCACTCACGCATAGCGCTGAGCTATGGGTCTTTAAACTAACCAATTGTCACAAAACATACAGTGTTATCTACGTTTTTTGCCACCACTTCAATTTTGGAGAGTTTCATTTCTATCCAAAAAGATTCGTTATCTTTTAATACAAATTTATGCGTTAATGTTTCTAGAATGCCAAGCTTTGATTAGATAATTATTTTATTGATATTTAACCGATATGTACGAGCAGGAAAACACCATATTCTTCTGTGTGTGTTATTAAAGTTATCCGTTTATTATTTTTATTGTAAAATGTACAGAAAACACCCGCTTTATACGCTATTGAAAATGGTTTTAAAATAATGAAGCAACACACAACGAAACGATCTTCGCGCTTTTATTGTGAAGAACGTCATTGTCTCGCGAAAAAAAAACAAGACACATTTTTTGGTCTTCGCGTTTTTGATTATAAACAATAACAATTTTAAGGAAATGAAAAGTAAAAGCAAGAACATTGCCCAGCATTTTAATAAAAAATCATTATCTCTCGAGCATTTTGAATTTGTCTCATTCTGTCATAAATGCCTGTGTAATTGTCAACCAGTTGGGAAACTATTCGGTCTTAATACAATATTTTTATTCAGCAATCTTATCAGTTTTTAAAAATTTTGTCTGAATATTCTATTCTAGCGATTACACCATTTTTATTTTGAAAAATATCTGTTTAAATATTTGCCAGAGAATTCTTGAAATGGTTAGAAATTTGAATTATACTTAAGAAACTATTTTTAAATAATGAATTTTATACTATTATTAAACTTAGTATAAATTTTTACATTAAGGAAACCTTTATTTATTAATATTTTTCTTTTTGATAAAAAAACTACTAAATGTAATTTTATTTATTTCTCTTATTTTTTCCAACGCACGTATCGATTTCAGAATTTTGGCGTTTGTACTTTTGACCTATTTAATTGCACCTTATTTTGACTATATTAAATGCACTTATTTAAATTCTTTTTTTATATCTTCTTATTATTATAAATTTATTATTATTATTATTATTATTGTAATTATTTGATTTGATATCGATCTGCCGAAAAAACCGTTTCATTTAACTTCGATAAAAACAACCTTTGTTTTCCTTCAACACAAACAAACATTATCGTGACACCAAGCGCGAATACTCGACCGTCACGATCATCATGCAGGCAGAATAACAAGCTCCCAAGCAAAATCTCATGGAACCATTTTTAAGGAATTTAAAAGAAAATGAAAATATATAGAGAACATTAAGTGATCCCTTTCTCAAACAGACATAGTGGGCGAATTATTAAAGGCGAGCCAATATATTGACCATTTGCACAAATTTACAACTAACTGGCATGAGCGGAACTCAGTATATTTTTTCAGTTTTTTTATTTATTTCTTATGTATTGTAGCCTTGGTTTTTAATTAATAAAATAAACATTTTCAACAAATTGTTATTATAAGTTTCCGAGACTTTGTAATTATTTATAACATTATTTTACGTTTTCGTTGTCATGCTTTTAAAATTTATGCTCATTTTTATGGGAATATATAAATTTTCGTAAAACTGAACCGACCGCACGACATATTAGTAAAAGAGCTCAAAATAGACTGCGTCATGTTGAACAAGATCAAAGCATGTTGTGCAGCAACACACAGAATGTTGACAAAATGTTTGTTATGCTGAAATGTTGCTAAATTTTTCTGGTAGGGAGCGAAACAACGGCAGTGTGTGTGTGTGTGTTTGTGCGGCTGAAATGAGCGCGCAACATAGCAAATCAGAGAGAATACGATCGCACCAGTCAGAAACTGAGAGTTTCTGACTGATGTGACTGGAGAGTCTGACAAAGCCAGCTGTCCGATTGCAGGTGGTGTGCAGCGTCGGTACGTTTTCTGTAGTACAGTAAAGCAAAATTAGTTTGTTCGAAAGTGTTTGAGAGTGATAAGCAGCTGTTTCAGCTGGTCATAATGGCAGAGAAAGAGAGTAAAAAGGTATTTAGACGCTGGTTTTACAATTTTACTTTGTATTAAGCCTCATAATGGTATTATTCAAGGTATAATTATTTTGTATGATTGAAATCACTTTCTCTCAGCACCTTCCCACCTTAATTTTATATTCACTGATTATTTTCGAGACTACCTCTCAAAACTCAGGTTTCTTTACACTTATGCGGTTTATTACAGTTTGTATCAATAAAATATAAATTCATTATCGTGACAATGATAAAATAATAATTCCTTACGAAATTTTTTGACAGTACACAGCTGTTCGACGCGAATTCAAAATATACAAATACAATCCGGATCTTATTTTCACTTAAACCGAAGATGAAATCCGTTTGCGTCGCGTTTCGCCGAACAACTGAATCGCATTGCCAAGGAGCACTCACGAAATCAAAGAGACTGCCAAAATGCGATCACAACAACAATAAGAATCAACATCGGCAGCATTTAGCAGCAAACAACAAGGACAACAATGCGAAAACCAAAGCAATAACAGTTACAGCGGCGACAGCGCAGATTCACAACAGGGATCATAAATTTACAACACAAACAATAAAAACTATCTTATATTACAAAAACAATGTCTATATATCTTTGTGTCAAAACCAAAAACAATATTATTAGAACAAGGCATGTGTGGAGCAGGAGTGGCGTCATTGCCTCGCTGACGACTACCATGTTTTACTAAATGAATGAACAGAGAGCGTGTGTCTCTTTGCGAGCCAGGACGAAAGGGTCAATAAAACTGAGGCAGTGAAAAATATAGTTGTTCGGTGCTGTTATTGTTGGTGGTGCTCTCCGTTGACGTTGTCGCGTCATAATGACGCCAAAATTCATTGATCCCGACAATAGACGACACGGCACCATAAAGCAAAAATAGGCGCCAATAATTGTTTTTATTTGGGTTTTGCGGATACTTTTTCCTCTACAAGTATTGTATATAATTTGGTTGCGCGCGTATTCATATGGATGTATGCACGTTAGTGTTGGTATAGGATGAAAAACTGAGAGGGGTTGGGGAACTAAAGATGATATTACAATCTTAACAATGAGGAATATATTCACTGAAGAAGGTTCTTATTCATTCAATGCGAAAATGCTTACAATTGCTGGAATATTTTGTATTTTTTAAGGATTCTAAATTTAATGAATTCTCTTTCTTTTTATTTCATTTTACGGGAGCAAAAACGTGAAAGTGATGAATATTTTTCTTTTAGCAAGAAATACAATTTGTTGTCAGAAAGCCCGAAGAAAGAAGAGATTATCTTTAGGTTTCACTAATAAGCACCAACACAACCTAAACGATGGAGAATATTTTTCTCTTCTATTTCTTCGTTCTTCGTTTTTAAAGCTATTTCCAATTCTGTCATATTTGCAGCCATTCTGGCGCCAAGGAAAGAAAGAGGTAGCTTTTTATAGTAATTCTGTCTGAGGAAAAGCTGCAAAAATTGATGTCATCCTATTCACAAACACATAAAACGATGACATTTTACTCACTGCGGAGATATTACATGAAATGGGACCCACAGGAACAGATTTAATTTCTCAGAAATAATTCAGAACTGCGGTTAACAGATACGCAACGATATTTGGCGAGTTTTAACAGATACAAAACGTTATATTATAAAAAAACTTTTGGAAATATTTAACGTTGTAAATTGAGAATGAGTTGAGAAAAGGAAAATATATTTCCAATAATATTCTTGCTTAAAGTTATCTACTCACCAATTAAAACTGATTTGTTCATAAAAGAAAACGAATATGAATTAAATCGAACTTACCTAAAAAGAGAAAAAAACAACAGATACTATTAAAAATGCATTATTTTCATTATTAAATTATTAATAGATGTATATTACATTAATTAGTAATCAATAGTACCTAAGATAAATGTTTTTAATGACAATAATTGATGATGTAAAAGTGTTTTCCATTTAATTTAATGATAATTAGAGCCTCACAAAGTAGCTCGGAAACGGCACAGCCTTAAGCATGTCTAACATGACCAATGCTATTTAATTTATGTAGCAAAAGCAATTAAATTCAACAGCCCATTTATTTAATAATTAAATAACAGTCTGTATGTTTGACTCTAACAGCATTTATTGAGTAAACACAAAAACAATAACAACGACCACGACCGCATCCGTGTGTGTGTGTGTGTGTGTAGTGACAACCTATCAAATTTGTCCTACAAATTGTAATCATTTAAGCAAACAGATCAATGAAACTTTATCGTAAGTAAAAGACAAACATGACCACAACTAGCAAGAAAAGCAACAGCGCCGGCAACGGCAACGATGGCACACATCAGTCGGTATGCGTCTTAGTTTCGTGTGAAGAAAGCTTACAAATCTATATCCATTGAAAACTGATGCACATTTAATGCCAAGATATGAGTATACTATAATAAGACGTTTTAGGTAAGATTCATTAGATTAATCGTAACGATGATTAAAGTAATAGCTTAATTAAGAAGGCTTACTTTAAGTGTGTCATTATTAATGAAAAGTGTCCATGAATATTTACAAGGTGAAATCAACCATCGAAGAAAGGTAGCTGTAGAATAACAGTGTTATGATTAAAGAGCAATATATTTAGAACAAAGTTGTGTAGTAAAAACATGTGTTTCTATGTGAAAGAAATTCAAGCATAAGATATTTAAAAGGATGAATCGGATCATAAAAGTATGTCATGCTTCAAAACAAAGGATTTGATTTAATTATAATATATTAGAGTATAATCTTGCAGCTCATATAAGAAAACATATTTTGTATTCATGCGACGCATTTCTCTCACTTCGTAGAATATATTGGGGCTCTCACCAAGGATCTTCTGTCGAGGCTAAACAGAATGATTCAGTCTTACCATAGGTGGCCAACAATTTTTCTTCGAAAAATTCAAAAGAGAAAATTTAAAGGAGATTTTCGATATTCTTTTGGAATTCGGTCTGCCCATCGCCTTACTTTAGCTTTGAAAGACAGAATGTTAATATATTCGTAGTGCTTGAAGGATCGATTGCTTTTTATTGGAACACATTTCTTCTACTACTGATCACTGATCATCCAACTCATAAGCCGATCCAATTCACGGATTACTTTACCGTATCGACCCACTTTCATTACATCTTGAATTATCATCCTATATCTATTCAAGTCATATCAAATTTTCTGCGACTTATCATTAAAGTGTTATTTTTCGCATTAAATTTGTTCAAGCCATATAAATTTTGTGGCAGTTTTAGGTTTTCCCTCTTTCATAATCTGATGTGATAAATGATGGCATATTGACAATGACATTGACAGCATAAAACCACAAAAACATTATACGATTGCACACACCAATCACTTGCATTTGCATTCAAATAAAAAAGCGGTATTAAAATGAGTTCTAAATAGTAAAAAAAATCTGTTCTAAAGAGTAATTTTTTAATAATTGCGAATAATTATTTTAATCATATAACACATAAAAATGTGTTTTTAGGTAATCTCGTAAGACGACAGTTTGTTTGTTTGGAAGGAGCTTAAATGAATTATTAAATAATTTTACAGACTATAAAATTGAATAAATAGAGTAAGAATAAGAACAGAAAATAAAACGAACTATAAAGACTAACATATTCAGACAGAAAAAAAAACTGGTGAACTAATCAAGTTTGTTTGTTTGACAGTCCAATAAATTCGTTATCAGACATTTATTTAGTTGCGAGTAAATTTCTAAAGGAATTTCTCACAGAATGTTCTACCACAAAATTATAAAAAGCGCAATGTTGATTAAGTTTAAGGAAATCGAATTAACGTTTGAGGAAGTCTAAAATCGGATTGGATTATAAAATACTTTGAAATTTATAGAAGATTGTGCTAATTATCTAAAATTTATTCCATCTAAAAATCTATAATGACAAGACACTTTTTTTAGTACAGACATCGATTCAAAAGATATTAAATTACGTGATGGCGTTATATGCTGTCCTCTCGAATCGTAGTTAACAATATATGGGCACACTATCAAATGGTATTGAAACTTTGTCCTGCCAATAGCTAAACAACCTAGACAACATATTCCTATCGCGTGCACTCCATCACATGCACCATGAATGCATAAACGGAATGTCCACATAATCCGCCCAAAGCTAATAAAAAACTAATAAATAAAACTTATTTCGATCTGCCATGACACAGAAGTGAGACAGAACTGGACCATTTCTTTGTTGGAATACTATATATGGGAAAATATAACAAATATTAAAATCTCCCCCCACTGCTTTTGTTGTTGTTGTATGTATCTTAATAAATACGCATTACGAACTTATATGACTTGTTTTTTTACATTTTATTAATTCTTGTTTTTTGTTCTTTTTTCTTTTCGTTTTTTCTTCTTTTTAAATTGGAGTGAAAAACTAATTAAGGAATGAGCCGCACCTGCAGGTGTTTGGGGATAAGGGCTAAGAACGAGGTATGTAAGAACTGGATGAGTAACTACGCAGATGAAGAAAGAGCATTTTTAGACGAGACTAGTTTTAATAGACTTTGTAAATTTCAAAATAATAATGGTTACTGTTGTTAGATTGTATGAAATACTAAAGAGCATAAAAGTGAAGGAGAAGGGCAAAAATAACCACAGGTAAAAATTGAATGTGAGTGAGAACATAAAACTATAAACATTCCTTTCGCGGCCACAAAGCCAACTCCAACAATAACGTCAACAGCTGTAACTTATGAACTAACAAACATCATTCATAACCATCAGTGGTGTCGCTGGATTACGAACAACGAGCATACACGAACAGTAGGAGATACCATAAAAATTCAAGATATTTTCTGAGACATCCAAAACACTTTCCCTCCATCTTCGGTTCTTCAAACGCTTACACAATCAATACCGCCAAGTGAAAACTGTATAAAGCGGTGTCGGTGAAATAATAGCAATTGCTTACAAATAACAGTAAGAAAAAAAAACATCTCAGTTCAATCTAAACCAGCATCCGACTTTCGCGGTGTCAAACCAAAAATGAAGACGCAAAAATAAGAAAGTCACAAACCTCAGGCTTCTAAGGGAATAATAAAAACAAAACCACTACAGCAGAAGCTGCAATAACGGTGATAAAAGTAACGATGACAGCAATAGAGAAATGATTTTTATGTAGCAAAAATGTGGCAAAAGAAGAGGGAAAGAGCTGAATCAATTGGATCGATAACGGTGAAATTCGATACAGAGGGAAATAGAATACAGTGCGATGTAAGACAATGTAATCGAGGAACGAAGTTGAACCGATTTTGAATAAAATCCAGAAGCATTATGTATTTTATAAAAACAATAAATAACGTAGATTTCGACCTGCCGGAAGTTTATTCACCCAACCACCCCAACAATTTAATATTTTTTTTATTGATGGAGTAAGTTACCTACGTAGTACAGTCGGAACTGTGCATCACTTTGGTGTAAATGGGATACAGAATTCAACGACGAAACAAAGAAATACTCACTAAGTCCATTCAATTTAAGAAGTTAGGAAGGGCAAATTGTGACAGTTGTCATGTCACTTGACTGCAGGAAGAATTTAACAATTGAAAAAATAATAAAACAAACGACAAAAACTGAGGGTGTTGAAGACTTTATTAAGACTGAAATAAAATAATGGTAAAGTTTTGTTGAAAGCTTGACAAAGCAGAGATTTTTGTTAGAATGTTGTCAAGATGTAACAACGGACGATGGTGATAAATACAAGTTGACAAAGATTCATTTCGAAAGCAGAAACTAGCTCTGATTGACATTTCTAGAGTATAAGAAGGAAATATTTTAATTAAAAGGGGAAACAGTAATTTAATCTTTAGAATTCTTTACGTAGACCAATACTTTTTCATTAGCAATACGTCCAATGAAAGCTCTGCATATTTTGTTAAACAGCAATGTTTAGCTCCATTGAGTCTGTTCATATTTTGTTGGGCAATCTGTTATAGGAATATTGCATAGCGCTTTGTTTTAATTTTTATGAGATATCATTTCATTATTGTCATTTTGGTAACAGAGAACATAAATTCTTATTTTAATTTTGGGTTGTTCCGCGACTCCACGGATTTTTATTAAGCGTGTTAGTTACTACAAGTTACCTGCAGGAGAACCTCATTACCTCTACACGGTTACCTCTCAGTTATTTAATATTTTTGAAAATTAAATTTGTTAAGCCCTAAAAGCCCTTTTAGTATTTGATTTAAAAACCTTATTTATTAGTACACTGTTTTTGTAATTAT
This sequence comes from Physocephala rufipes, assembly GCA_963966595.1. Classification (NCBI taxonomy): domain Eukaryota; kingdom Metazoa; phylum Arthropoda; class Insecta; order Diptera; family Conopidae; genus Physocephala; species Physocephala rufipes. The sequence continues at coordinate 40,968,886 of OZ016502.1, read as the reverse complement.
TATATTATCACTACAATTTCAAGAGTTATGGAGTTAGGAGAAAGAGTTCGGAAAGGAATTTTTAAATTCCTAATTCTGACAGTTTCATTTCCTTAATCAAACTTTCGGTTTTCTTTTGTTTCTTAATTCTTCTTGAAACTTGCAATTTCTGCAATTGCTTGTGCGGTATTAAACTCTGCAGAGTCCTGCAGCTACGTTCAACTTCTTAGCCCCAAAGTTCGTGGGCGAAAGGCTTTATTTTAACTTTGTCATTTTAATTTGAACTTTTATTAATTTTTTTCTTTCATATTTCCTGTAGGATTTTAATTTCTTTTCTTTATCTGTTATCTTTTCAAACTATTCACGAGCAAGCGAACTCTGGTTTGCAGTCAAAGCATCAGCTAGTCAAAATTGTTTGACTCAAAATTTACTTACTCGTCTTATTTTATTCGTTCTTATTCTACGTTGGTCTTCCGTCTGTGTCTCCGGCATTTATGTCATACATTTACAGATTCAGATACAGTTCGTAGCATTATTTGTTTTATTTTAGTTTGTATTGCTTTCGCTTTGTCAAAATTCTGATGTTACGACTCGAAAAAAAATTTTTTGGACTTCTAAATTTATCGTTATTTTAAAAAATTATTTAAAAATTGCCGCTAAATGACTCACTAAGAAAATAAAAACTTGAGTTCTCATTTACACCGTTATTATTGTATACGATGTTTAAGAAGTCCGTGGCAACTGGCTCGTTGGTCTAGGGGTATGATTTCCGCTTAGGGTGCGGGAGGTCCCGGGTTCAAATCCCGGACGAGCCCAAGTTATCATCAACCTTTTTTACATTTTAGAACAATTTTTTAGCTCTGTTTGCTTAGCTAGTTTTCCAACTTAATCATAAAATACCTTATAAGCGAAGGTACAAATTACGATTTTAAGTGATTTGAAATGAACGTACTAATTAATAGTATCTTAGTGGCGTAAATACTTATTTGTCTAAATTATATTCTTATTAAATTTCTGTATTATATTGGTGCCGTTCGATATAATAAATATTAATTTACAATTTTTTTGCAAATTCTAGCAATATTTACTTACGTTTGTTGAAAGCTGACTGCTTAAACTCAGCACCTGCTCTCGAGCATCCAATAGTTCACGTTTTAAACGACGAATCTCATTAGCCTGACGTTCTTCTGCCGAGCCGTAAAGAGAACTGCCGCCGGAAAGTAAAGAAGCTGCGCTACCATGCACTGCAAAGCATTATAAAGGATTTACAAATATAATTAAAATTATAATTAGCAACTATTAACATAAACGAATTTCTTACCTTCATCATTTTTTTTATGATAGGTGAGACGATGACTGCCGCCACCAACATTGCCGCTGGTGTTGCTGCATACACCGGTGCCGGGTATACCTGATGCTGTTATGCCCATTATTGCATTCGAATGCTGCTGCTGTGTGGGCGAAAGTGTCCCACCAAAACCGCGATTCAGTGGTGTCGGTGAAGTTGGCTGACTCCAAGCCACTCCTTGAGGGCCGCCAGTGGATGTTTGCTGGCGAATTGTGACATCATGAGTTCCCGCTGTCGCTGTCGCTGCTACTTGTCCCGATATAATGCCGTTCTGCGCCGCTACCGTTCCGACTGGCAAACAATAGTATGGTTCAATTTCAACATCAGGGCCGCGACTAAGCATGGATGGATACATTTTTTCCGATTTAGTTGATCTGCGAAATTGATCAAATAATCTTAGAATAGAATTTATAAAATTTATTTTCGAATTTAAAAACTTGGAAAAAACAATAGAGGAAACGAAAATAGCAAATAAGGATTTAATTAACTGCAGAAGTAGGTCCTTATAGATTTTTCCTTAAATGAATTTAATCATCTCAGAACAGTTTAATGAAATACGCATATTCTAATTTTAGAATAGTTTTAATTTGAAGTTCCTAAAACAACAAAATTTAATGGTAGGGCCTAAGAGTATGCTACAATATATTTAAGTTATTCTGTAGAAAACACAAACTCAAATCATTTCCAATGACATATAGGCTCCAGGGTAAGGAGAAGATTTGTTATTCTTACAAATCAATCAAAATTGCTCTTCTTCCATTCTTAATTAAGTTATGTTTTACGTGTAAGTTTTTAAGATAATACGTCATAGTTTTAATTTTATACAAATTGTTATTCTTATTTACATTACTTAACTGTTTACTTTGTTATAAAAGCAATTTCAATTTCATTTCCAGCATCATGTAAAAATTGTGTACCTAAGAGTACTAAGGGTATAAAGCTGAACTGTCTAACAAAGTTATATATCTTAATTCATTCCTCAGCTCAATCTCACACCACTTCATGAACAACCACTTCCGGGCAACTACGGAAATTAACAATAGTCTGCCAATATTGAGAGAGGATCCTAATAAATTTTGGTGTGTGTGTGTGTTTGTGAGTATGTGAACGAGAAAGAATGAGGAGAATAGCGGGAGCTAGATAGTTAGGCAGACTGATTGATAGATATGAAATAGCGGGGGAAGAGAGCACAAACAGAGGAAGCCTCTACTGTCAGTCTATGCCGATGAACTAAACACTGCACATTATTCACATGATTTTTAATATAAAAACTTACTAAATTGCCTTTGCTTTTATTATTTTCTAAGGTTGGAAGAATCCAGGACCTTGATTGAATTTGGCCTTGGCAGAATCTAAATTACTTGGTCTGACGTCATATTGAGAGGAAAGGCGATTGTTGGCGACATAATTTAATTTTTGTAAGTTCAATTAAAGGTTCAATTAAAAAGCAAAAATTTTAAAGCTACAATTCGTTTAAATTTGTTTTCAATTCATAGAAATGCATAATGCCCACAACAGTTTCGAGTGCTAAACTTTACCAATTTTAGCGTGACTTTTTTCTAGCCCTTTTTATTTCCTTAAAATTTTATTTTGCCATCTTTGCCGGTACGAATGCAAATTAGACTAAAAATGCGGCTTCAAATCGACTTTGTGCCTGTCAAATATTCACTTCCTTCTATTGGCAACTCTTCCGCTCGTTCGAAATGGCTTGCAAATTTTTAAGGATACTAAAACCGTCGAGGTGCAAATGCTCGTAGAGGATGAGGATGTGCTGAAGTGGATGTTTGCAAAAGGTATGAAAGCTATGCACAAATTAATGCGCAAGAGTATGCAATAAAGTGTTAAAATTTTCAGTGAAGTAACTGACGGTTTGTTGTGCGGTTAGTCGTGGGTCCCAGAAGGAGCTCTCGCTTTATCAGTTCATATGAAATTTAGTGGCAGATAAGAGGCTGTCTCACTAGAGAGTACCGAAGACTTCAATGATGTAACGTAGCAATAGTTAAATATTGGTTTATTCATTTTTTGTTTCATATCGAAGAAAACACTTTTCTAAATCATTTTAAATTTTGGAGATACTTCTTATGAGACGGGAGATGTTGTTTTTTCGTTATTTCGCGTGTGTAATATTTTATGTTTTATGGTCCGCACATTATAAAATTTTGGCAATTAGTTTTAGCGTTTACCAATTTGTTACTTCGATTACTTTAAAAACGTTTTTTATTTTTTTATATAACCCGCAGCCTTTAGACAAAAAAAGTAATTAATGAAAAAGCTTTAACATAAGTTTCTTTTCGAACAATTGCAAATAATAAATTATCAAAAGCGAAAACCACAGCAAGGTCGAGTATTCTTTCTATAACTATCAAAATATTTATATTTATCACCTTGGATATGTCCGTTCTTTCAAGTAGCTAAGAAGTTAGTAAAATGCAATATTAGAAAAAAAGTTGTACTACGTTAAAAAGTTGCTGTACAAATTTCTATATCGGGTTAAGTATATAAGGATTAGACTACTAAATTCATTCCACTCCATTCATTCAAAATCATATTAAATAAATATGGAAAAAAAGAATGACCACTTGATTTAATTGCATAACTTACCTAATACTATTGCTTCGATTCATCCGTGGACTTTGCACGTAGGGTGATTCATTGACTGCTACGTTGACTACATTCCCACCTGCGGCTACCGCCGCCACATTGCGATGGTGCATTTGTAGTTTATGTTGACCGTGACGCATCATCCCTGGAGAGTTGCCTCCAATTTGAATGTTTTCCAAGGAATCTCCTTCGGAAAGTCGACTGCCAGCAGTATTGCTATGCTTTAGCCACATCGCATAACTGCTGTATTCAGGTTTAACTTCCGCATAAGTCTGTGTATCCGAGAGGGAGCCGTCGATTAATTTACCATTGCGGTTAGAGATTCTAAAAAAATAGTCGCTTTTTATTGGTTTTGAATGAGATTGTTCTTACGAATTTTAAATAAGGAAAACGATTGTAAAAGCCATTGCTAAATATCGGAATATACATCAATCTAGGCCTATATACTAGTCCAACTTTCGCAATAAACGTCCTCAAAAGAAGCTGCCTATTTCCTTTTCAACACATTTCTGGTACATATTTGTTTGCATAAGAACCCCATATGCTTTGATGACCCTGGTTACTGCAGCATATGTTAAAAATCATGTGGTATTTAATTACTTGATGAACCAATGAATATGACGACTGATTATAGGTAATCATTTCGTCTCTCGAAATGGGCACTAAATACAGCTGAGTTTATTTGATACAGACATAAATAGATAACTTTCTTTCTTTATCCCTTCTGTGATAACAATGAAAGCATCTCTACTGTTCAATTTATGCAACCTGTGGATAACTAACCACAACCAATGGCATTTTTAATTCCTTTTCAAATTTATCGTTATTTATTGTTTACATCCCAATCCGAAAAGTAGGAAAAAATACAATTAAATTATTATTTTATAGATATTATTTTATAATTTATTAAATTATTATGTATTTTTCAGGATTACTCGAATATTAGTAAAATGCAGCCATAACAGCGAGGGGGATATGCTTATGCCTGAAGTAATCATGGATTATAAATCGTATTATAAACCTGTAACCAAATAAGCCTAAAAACGGGCAACGCAATTTTTTAAAGCTGTTCAGGCCATTGTATTCTAAGGGTGGGGTTAATCACAACCGGATGGCTTAATCTCAGCACCACTAGCAACAGAGAAAACCAGATAAAACAAACTAACCACAGTCTGCCACAATTGCAGAAAATTATTAATTCCACCGTTAGTGTCAATAAATAGTTTAAAGCATTTAGATTAATTTAAACGAAGTTTGTTACGAAATTAAGCTGATTTTCATAATAAATGAGGACTTAGTACTCCTCGACGTTCTCATGTCTTACCTATTTTGGAAAATATGTAGATCAGTGCCAGGCTTAGGCAAGCTGTGTGAACCAGTCGATAAACGCTCTCTAATTGATTGGCTTAACTGCGTAGCGCCGGGCCCAGTCAATGAAAAGCTACGATGTTGAGCATTTAGAGCTAATTCTGTATGAAAAAGGGAGCAATTGTTAGAGTTAATCGAAATTGGTCATAACAATATGAAAATATTATTATAGGTAAATAGGGAGAGCTTGCGTATTGCCATAGCGCGCCGCGGCGATCGATGGTCTTTTGTTGCTCGCTCGCCTACGAGAAGGGCATCGAACTTTGTTTTCATACCTTGCGTTACTGCCGCGTTTCCCATCATCATTGTAATATTTTGCTGCTCTGCAGTTGCTGTTGCAGTACCATTGGCACGTTTTACGTATCCAAAACTGGGTGGCACACCTTTAGTACGTCCTGATGAAGAAGAGTGTGATGAAGATTGCTTCGAAGACGAATTCCCGCTAGTTTCGCCGCTGCGCCGTGAATGACTCGGCGATGATTTGGTCGGTTTCGATTCGTTTTTTTGGTTATTTGACAGTACGTTGGGTTCGGGCATTTTACCCCAATTGTCACGCCCATTACGTGCATTTGAACGATGCGATGGTGATGACGAAGTATGATGATGGTGATGATGATGTTGTTGCTGCTGGTGTTGCGGGCTGCCTCCTACACCGCTAGTAATGTTAGAGGCATCCATTCTACTGTTGTTGGATGAACTGCCGCTTGAACTGGCCCCAGAAGAGGGCGGTATTGTGCCAATACTATCAAGACTGCCTCGACTACTGCGAATTCTAGAAACCATAAGAAACGATTATTTTTCAGCCACCACTTAATTCGAAATTCATGAACAACATTTTGAAATATTATTAAGCTTCGAAGAAAATCCTGTACCAGAAATTAAAACATAAAGCATCTATCTGTCATAAAATCTATAACAAAATTTTATGAACCTATCAAAGATTGTTCTCTTCCTTCTGTCTTCCCGGAAGGCATACACTTCACCCCACTTTCACAATACTGTCAGTTCTATGGGACAAATTAGCGCTGGGTGAAATTTCTATAAAGTCATCCTGCCAGAAGCGGTAGAATCGAAGGTATGAGGAGAAAGTACTGAAGCCTGAAAAACCTCTTAAATCTTGTCAGTTAATTTTTTAATACGTTTTGATGTTTATGTAGATTTAATGTCTTGTTGCGTTTGTTGTCTACAAGTACTTTAAAACCTCATTCGGTCTCTTGAACGATAAAGACATCGTAGATGGCACATCGCCGGAATCAGTTTGTCTAAAAACCAATTTTGATAAAGGAAGACGGAATATTGCTCTAATTACCTAAATCTATTTAAGAAGTTTATGTCACAAAATAAAGCAAATATTTAATGATATGCGCTTTTCCTTCAGGAAGTGCTACACTCTTTTAAAGAAGTGTGGTTGTGGAGATTTTAGTAAAACATAAATGTTTGATGAGAATCCTCGGTTTTATTGGAACACGTTATAAAGAGTTTTGGTTAAGAACGTTTTTCAGGCTAATGCGCCCGTAGCAATCTACTTCATATTTGCAACTGCTATTGACTATTAAGACGTTACAGACCACTATCATGCTATAAAATATAATGACATTACATGGGATAATATGCGACAAAACATCGAAATATTGCGCTTTTGCGGGCGGTATTTTAAAAATTTAAAAATTTAATTGGCTCACTTTCTTTCCCACAAAACGTTCTCACATTCTTTTTCAAAATATATATAAAGATAAATTTAAACTTAAATTAAAAAATTAAACTTAAAAAATTGAACTTAATTTAAATTTAAACTTAAACACATTAGATATTTAAAATGTATTTACTCTAAGTGTATCTGGTAGGCGGATCACAGCCCTTTTGTGTAAAATAATTTAATATTCGTGCGTAAATTCGAGCAGAAAATTTTGTCATCCAGTTCGGTCTACAAAAGTTGAAGGTGAAGTAGACGTGTATAAGTATTCACATTAAGTATCACAAGTGGGTTTTGTTTTCTTTCATTTCATCCATTTCCAACACCAACCAACATTTCCTATAACCGCGATCTCTCGAGACACATAGACAGACAGACAGACACTCAGAGAGACAGATAGATAGATGGACATAGCTAAATAGTCTCAGATTATTTTGAGCTAGAATTTTGCCACAACTGCCGCGTTTTTTTAACACGTTGCAGACAAAGAAACAAACGTAATATACTCTAACCCATCGGATGTTGGGTATAAAATAACATTAGGAGTAAAAATAAGAAAGAGACAGAATTTATTAAGCTTTAAGTAAATACGACGTTGATTGTAGACAATTTTATTTAAATAACTACTAACAATGCTGTACTTGTTTCATCGAAAAACACTTTTGACAAACTGTGCCCAATTAGTCAAGCACCCATTTTCTCGTGTCAACAAACCGTCTGTTCTCTTTGTGCCCTTTCAGGTCCAAATTTGTAAATAAAAGACACAGAAGCGTATGCATATTAAAGACTTTCTTGTATTGTATTTACATTACTTTCCTCTCGTTGAATTGAAAGTAACATTTTTGCCATGGCACCCGCATATCAAGAATGACCTTCTGTTTTTCTGTCTCCTCTCTATACATCTGATCGCTTTGTTGGTTTGCCTTGTTGTTCAGTCTGCTGTTTGCTTGTCTGCTAATAATTTTTATATTTCATATCTGAATATTTACATCTTTTTCAAACAATTTCTCCCTGTCTGTGTGTCTGGAGCTTCTTACGTGACTGTTTTACAGTCATAAATGGGAACATTTACGTCGGGTCTACACGCGAATGTTAGGGTATGATATTCCCCTAACAATTCCAAATTTAGGAAACAACGAAAAATAATTTTACTATTATTTACTAAAGATCTGTAAAGCTGCGCGTCGTTGCTTAACTCCTTTTATTTTTTTGGGAAAAATTCAAAACTAATTTACAATACCCGGATAACTTAATTATGCCTCAAATATTTTCAAGTATATGATGTTGTGAATATGAATAATTCGAAAATGAAATAAGAAGTATTCATGGACGCCCCTATGCCATTAATATCTACATTTTGGTAACCCTTCTATTCCTTCCCGTAACAAAGTTATATAAGTGTATTCTGTACGTCATTACTTAGTATTAAAATGTAAATGTATGTTGTATGAATGAATTTTCTTGGCTGATAAATGCTTCTTAATTGCACATCTATGACTGACTAATTTTACACAAACTAATACTTTTCATTAGTCTTAATAGTTTTCAAGAAAATAATCCTTTTGTGTGTTGGTTCGGAATACTAAGGGCGGCTTTTACGCCACTTGTACATATATATAAAATTATGCTGACTCATTTCTCTTTGAATTGTAAATGAAAAATTTTAATTCAGCATTGGATTGTATTCATTTCCAAAATTATTTTTGAGTGATTATTATGAGCCCTTATTCCTCGTCATTTACTCGTTTGGGTCTTTTGAGCGAAAATTTATATCGTTTAATCATTTCAAAACAACTGTCAATATATGTTTAAGGTACTGTCTCCAACATTCATTACTCAAGGCCATTAAGACATGCTCTACATTCGATATTGGTAACCTACTCCACTGCTCTGGTATTTATGTTCTTTAACCTCATTTCTAAAGTAATTTTACCTCTAAATTTATTCATTCTTTTTCTTCTTTTACTTCATTCATTTTTCCTTTGCAGTCATATACGTTATAGATAAAAACGCTTTTGTCAGACGACTTTAATTATCTTCTCATCGTTTCAATATAATTGTGTATATATGCATTTCCATGCCTTCGGGGCAGAGGCAAAAGCAAAGGCAAAGAAACAACGGCAGCCCCTAGAACGATTCTATTAGTCCGTGCCACTTTCCGACGACGATTCAAAGGCTTTCATTCTGTAAAAGGGTTTTCCTATCGAAGCTCTTTTCTGAACATTAACGTACGCAATGTAAATGTTATAACTACCTTTACGCCTACCTTTGCATTGTTGTGGATACTTGTGCAAAGATGTAGTACGTACATTCATGCAATCAATTTTGCACTCGCTGCCAACTCATTTATTAAACATTTCCTGCACAGCATTTGTACAAAAACACTCAAGTGGAATCAGCAGGATGTGCGAAGGTTTGACATGCTGACATGCTTCAATTTCACTGAACAGAATTCGCGTATTTTGTTGTTGAATGTATTCGCGCAGAAATGGCGTGGACATTGATAGCATAAAAGGAAGTATAAAAAGGAGGTTCTACACAATTAATTTTGAATATGCGTATGCTGTTCTGAAGCAAAAAAAAATTAAAATTAGGTGGAATTATCGAGAACGGACTTTCGTTTGTGCAATTTTTAATTTGTATGAAATTGAAGTCAATAGAAGTCAGTTAATGTAGAAAACTTCCTGGGAACTTAAATTTTAAGCTTGGCTTTCACTTATTCTAGGACTTGACCGGACAATAAATAGGTCTCATTGGTTATATGTCGAAAACTCTCCTTTAAATTTGCATATAAACGCTTAGGCAATAGTTCTATCAATTATTTAAGCCTCCTTAACTCCACTGCTATTCCTTAAATTAACTAAATGGAACTGAATTAACTCAAAATTTCCTAACATTATCCTGGCATTTTTTATATACTAATGAGATTTGCATGACAGAGAAACCATATTAAGACCTCTGCTTCGTTAACTATTCGGAAATAATGAGAGAGTTTAAGAATAATCCCTATTACGAGTACTTACAACACACTTAAAGGAAGGTTTTTATGTTTATTGCTTTAAAATTATTTTATTATTATGTTTATTGCTTTATAATTATGGATTCGCCGCACTCCGAAGGAATCTAATGCGTTCCTTCTGTGCTTTGTAATCTATTTTAGGATGCCGGACGGACGTAGGGAAAAAGTATGCACATTCCTATTAAAAGCGACCTTAGATTTGATGGCGCGTAATTTTCCGCCCCGCCCGTCTTTCTGACCGTTTGTTTATATACCTGTCTCTATGCTTACCTGCATAAACCACAATAATAAGTGACTAATCAGAGGTATTGTAACGAAATTTGGCACAAATATTCTTGTTCTTCTTCTCTATTTTTAATTTTGGTATTGAAAAAGGGAGAAATCGTGTGAGTGACAGGGGCACACTTTAGATCTAATGCAGAGCTATTAATGGAATTTGAAACCAAAATTTACACCGTCATAAATTTCGTGGAAAATAATCGTAGCTTTACAGAAGTAGTTATGGTCAACACCCACGGGGTGGACGGTATGGAGAAGTATACATATTCTGGCTCTGAATCATCGATAATTTGGACGAGTTCGTCCGTGTCTCTCTGTCGGGAGAAATCACGATTACGGAAGAACGACGAGAGACAATATCATGAAATTTGGAAAGAATATTCTCAGGTATTATAAGCTGTGTGGTATTGTGCCATGTGTGACCTTTCTTAAGACAACATTTGTTGAAGATCAGTTAGAAGATGTGAATTAATCGCGAAAAGGAAAATATAATATTTAAAGGAGCGTGTACCGCACACTGCACCGTCAAACTATGAACCTATATTTCGACTGTAGCTAATACAGGCTTCGACCAAGTCGAAATTAACGTTCTTTCTTATTTACTTTGGAAACGAGGAAAATTGCACCAATGAGTCGCTAATATTTAACGTATTTATTACAATATATTATATATTATAGGAATATGTATATATTATAGGAATTCATCTACAACACATCGCTTTTCAATGAAACCAACACATAGTATGATATAGTATTAGGTCATTGGGTCATGCTTTGATGCCTAAAACGTTTTGAGTAAATTTATAATGTGCATCACTTATAGCTCGGCCATAAAATTTGAGCTTAGAAATTTAAATAGAGACCGAAAAATGGAGATTTACGACTTCATTTCATAAAAAGTAGGCGTGGAACTATCCTAATTTCGTTCATTTTCAATACAAAATAATCTACAATAACAGACGTTTCATGGCAATACTTCCTTTCGTGACCTTGTATACACTTTTCTTTATAATTGCGAATACAAGTGATTATTTTATTATTTTATTTTATTTATAGTTTTATTTATTACATTGGTTAATTGATTAGTTAAATCATTTACTATAATAAATTAGTAATACTTTTGGGTGTGTTAAAGAATAATTTCTTTTATCAAGTTCCGTCTACTAAATTTGAAAGTGAAGAACTTTTCGTTTTTCTGTAATCGCATTTCTCCCGACAGACAATGAGACGGTCTTTCTGTCAGTACAGATATAATTGACAGAGCTAAATTGACTCAGGAGAGGATTCTGAGAGAGAATATATACACTTTTTTCATACCGGTCATGTCTCCTTTAATGCAGTACAAACGGAGGTACAAACTTTGTATATCGTTCACCATTTGGGTGTAGAGTATAAAAATAACGCAACACACAACACACAACGCATGACGTCATTCAACGTTTCTCTTATTTTTTCCCCTTGAAATCTAATAAACGCGAGGAAGTAATATATACACACAGTTAGCTAACTTTTTGTAATCCTTCTTTGCGTTCTCTTCCTGTGTCTGCTAACGGTGTCTCTTCTGTCGGAGGAGCAAAGGGCTATAAGGATTTTATTTTATTTCATTTCATTCTCAGCATGCTTTATGATGGTTTTAATGTTTTTGTAGGCACATAATTTATTGTTATGCGTCATCTATTGAACGATTTCGGGGGAGACAGATGATTACGATGAAAAATGTATCATACTTAATTTTTCTTTCCATAGGAAGTATTATTTTCTAAATTTAAGATATTGTGGATCAATATTCTTCAACCTGAACAACTTCGAATTAATGGTGGAGATAAAGAAGTCTTGATATTAAACTAACATCCAAGCATGCTAAAGGCTTGAAATTTTAACCGTAGATAAAAAATAAATAGCAATGCAATAATCGGCGTAATTTGACAACTGACGACTACTTTAAGACGAACACTTTAGCGTTGCTTTCAAAATAGCATAAAAATATTTCCCGTGTCCGGTTTTGGTTCCTGGTTATTCAGACGCTAAAAATTTTAACCATAGCCCAAACCTAGATGGTAACTTGATAATAAGCATTATTAAGCTTAGAATTAGATGGCCATATAATACATATAAATAGATAAAAACTTGGCTTCTTTCGAAAAGTTCGCTATATATTTTACAATTGATTTTAAACAAGCTTTCCGGTGAGCTAGAGGGTCGAGATTTTAACCACAGTTCAGAAATGGATGGCGATGCAAGATAAAGCGTAAACACAAACATGTTATATATACTTTATTTGGAAAAATACTTCCAAAACTATAAAACAAACTAACTTAAAGCACTAGCATATTTTCGTCACACGAAGTGATGACGACCAGGAATATATACGAGTATATATAGATTATGAAAGCACCCGTCGTTTCCTCCCGCTATTATGAATTTTATGTCCGAAACAGAAAACTCTAAAACAAAGAAGTGTAAAAACACTCACATAGAACACACATAATAAAAAGGTGCCCCGCGCCGTCCAGGGGATAATTTTCAAAACATCTTACAGCCTACAGCTGTCTGCTTAAATTACGTGAACTCTAACCTTTAGCACTCTGTATAGATAATGTCGAACTCTGCGTCACGATCGCTAATAACCAAATTGTTATGTCGAAAACCGCATTCAAATCGTCACAGCCGTTCTTAAGGTCATTCGTTTTAAATGAGCAAACAACATATGTACGTTCGTTTTTATTATATAGATATATAAGCATACTTTTCCATAAGTAACACGACAATTTGCATACGTTATGCGCGTGGATGTTGACGGTGTAATAAATGTGACGTGTTTTTAAATTTATTTGCAAAATATTTGACTTCGAAATGTATTAAAATATGTTAAAAAGAAGGAATTAGTGTTTCTTTTTTAATTTTTTATATATTGTCGTTTAACACTTTCCACCATGGGAAGGCTTTTAGTAACAACTTTTTATAGCATTAGTGAATTAGTATCATTATAAAAAGTTTTTATATAAAAAATTTTTATTGATATTGACAACTTGTTTTACAATTAGACTGCTTAATTTTATTGTAACTTTCGCTTTTAATAAATTCAAGCTAACAAGCCTCAAAACTTTAGTTTCATAAAAATAACTTTTATTTTGCACACAAAAATCAATAGCCATTCAATTATCTTTCCCGTCTTTGTTGTTTTATTATTTATCGCGTCTATTATTTATCTTGTTCTATTATTTCACCTCTAGTTTAAATCTATCCTTGCATAGTAAGCAGATAATCATTAATATGTCTAACCATCGGCAACACAGAGTATGTGCAGACATGGGCTAAGGGCAAACCCATCAAGCTAGTGGAACGAGGGCAAAGAAAGCAAGGAGAGAAGCAATAGCACGAATTCTCGCTAGTTTAAGGTTAAGTCCTTCATTAGGGCGAGGGTGAGAGTTTCGTTTTAGGTTCATCCGTTTGCCGGAGTTCAACAGAGTCAAGAAATGTTCATACAGTTTATTACACTTCCAGTGACACTTAATGAGTTCTTGTTCATAAGAAATTCTTTTTAGTAAAATAAAATATTCCAATTTTCCTATCTTCCTTGTGTTTAAAGTAATATTTGTGTCTTTAAGGTTTCGATTTTAGGAATTTAAACACTAATAGAATAAATTGATTACCGTTTGCTATTAATTGAGTTTCTCTTTATTGCTCTACTATATCCGTATTACTTTAAGGTAGCCTTGAGTTAGAATTGTCGGTAATTAGTTCAGTTTCAATAGTATCGCATCTAGGACTAGTTTCATTAATACCTGTAATTTTTTCTTCTTTAAATACTTGAGAAAAAAATTTGAGAAATGTCCAGCCTGTTCGACAAATACGACAAATTATTCTCTCAAAGAAATTCTAATTCGAACACTACATTTCAATATTTAGAATTGCGAGCACTTTTAAAAGAAATTCACGATTTTTTTTTCAGGAGTTTATTAAATCGGATTATGAAAGCGATCCAAAGAGCAGCTCGGTATCATTATTTGCAAACTTGATAAAAAAAATTATTTCGCCAGTGGATGAACATGTCCCCGATGTAAATCTGTACTCATCATCCCACTGTTCCGCGGAGAATTTGTTAGCAATTGTTGATAAAGAGAAATTGTTGAAATCGACTTTCTCGTTAGAAATTGTCCTTATTAAAATAATTAAATAAAATAGCATATTAATCATTCTGATTTCGTCTCAATAATTTTCTAAAAATTCTTCAAAGCAGTCAGACATTTAACACTTCAATTAGGAGATTTAAGAATTGTTTATAAAAATTGGTAGGAATTTCTTTCTTTTAGAATTGTGGATTTTATTATTCTGATAAATTAATTTCTTTCAGTGAAATTTATATATCGCGATGCGAACAAACAATATCGTTTAGAATCCTTCCAAAAATAGCCCGAAAAATAAGGTGATTTTATCGCTCGCAATTTCGTGACAAATTCGTACTGAGATTATCCTGACTTTAGTGTGATGGTGTGTTCTTTTAAATTATTTAGAAATAGTGCAAACAATTTAATAAAAAAAAGAACAATTTATCAGAGAAAGGGACCCAACAAGGCGTCATAATAATGTTGCATATATTCAGGCGGCGCTAAGAGTCTAACACCATTAAAAATCCTAATTAAAAGAAACCGTCCAGAAGAAACCGAAGCAAGAAATAATATAACATTCCCTTTTTTAGCACCAGAATTGAAACAATTTAACAACTGAGATATAAGAAACAGAGAAAAACTACAGAAAAAATAAGAAAATAACGAAACAAAGAATCATTACGGGTAATTGTTTTAATTAGATGAGGGTAAAGGCGCAAAGGGCCGTTAAAAGGACTTTTCGTTTGAAGAATTTCGATTTTGTAATAAACTTTGATGTTGTATGCTTATCGACTATTATTTCCTTTCGACCGTGAAAATGGCGAGACTTGAAAATCTATTGTATTTTTCAGTTTTCGAGTTTCAAGGTGTTCTATGAGATCATAGGATTTCTATTAACATCAAGGCGTGGTCCATGCCCACAATAATATTCGCTTTAGTTTTTTCAATTAGTTATTCTCATTTCCTCTTTTCTCTCACACACACACTCTCTCTCCCTATCTCTCAGTTCATGAACACGGATGCGGATTTAAATTAAGAGACGAATTCTAGATTAATTGATTTACTTTTAATTGGAAAAACAACAATTTTTCTAGAAATTTTCTTAAAAGCAACCTTTCAATCTTTTCTTAAATATTTCTTAAAGTTCCTAAGAGAAAATTAGGAGATCTCCGAGTTTTGTCATGAGCTTAGCGAGAATAGAGAATTTATATTATAAATACATAATTAGTAAATAGTTTTTCAGCTAAAAACGAGTTCTGAGTATTCTATTCTGATTATGAGAAGCTCCATTTAGAAATTTGATAAGGTACGACTCTCATTTAAACTTTAAATAGGTTTTGTAGGTTAAAACCTTTAGTGCCATCTTAGTGCAGTCACATTACTCGATAATAAATAATAATGAAGATAAATACCAATTTGATTTATTTAAACCGCATTCCTTAAGATGTCATAGTTCTACTTCTTTGCAATTTATTATTTCTTCGTTTTGCATTTCTTTTATTTTCGCTTTTCATTTGAACTCCTCGTTAAATTCTTTCTCCACAAAAAAACAAAAGTTGAAAAAAGATTGAGGCAACACATTATGAAGCGAAGCATTGTGGCTAGTTCTTCTCAATATTTTTCTTTCTTTTAGTTTGAGACGTGCAAAAGACCTTGCCACAAAGCTCATTATATTTGTGAGTATCACTAAGCTGATCAGAATCATTTCTAGGCTATAGTATTAAGGCCATGTTTTTCTTAGATACCTACCAGCAAATAGGGTAAGTATGCATAAAATCTATCTCTCCTTTTCTTAGAAAATATTTTTTATGTGCTTACGTTAGGGGTTGATAACTGTGCTAAATGGCATGTGGAAAGAAATTCTATATAGAAATGACACCCTCTGTCTAGCTTCGACATAACAATTATGTGTTTATATTCGATAAGATGCTTTATTGAATTAAAATAATGAGCTTCTCTGTAAAAATTTTTTCCTGGAATATAACAAGACGGGGCAAGAAGCAATCGTCATTGCCCAAAATAAAATCGGGATGAGTCACCCATTGATTGAGAAGAAGAAGGAGAAAGAAATTAAATTTTAAAGAAAATACTGAAAATCAAAAATTCATTAAAGGCATATGTCCTCCAAATACACCTGCATACGTTTTTCAGTACACATGCATATGTTTGCGTTACTGAATTATCGATGCAATCAATTGAATTGCCTCAAGATTAATTTTTTGATTCAGGGTTTTTATAAAAGGACAGTTTTCTATGACGGTCGCATTAAATTCTTTTTAGAGAAATTAATTTTTAATCTTTATTGTAATCGATATTAAATCTTTTCTGCAACGACCTTTGTCAGTTTTTTAATCAATTTTCTAACATTTTTCTTTTCACTCCATTCTTCTTTAGTCTTTTGTTTCTGATAAAGTTTCCCTTTCGTTAGGATATTTTACTCATATCAATTCACTGCCAAGTTGGTTTATTGTTCTCACTCACTCAATTATTCACTTTTCACTCTACTAATTTATTATCTAACGACTAAGGATACGCACAGTATCTTTTGCTCTTACTCTTTTCATCTGCTTTTCTATAGTTATAATTCCATTGTTTAGGTGAATAATTGTAAATATTCCCCTCCACTCTTCTCTTCGAACAAACTTACTGATTCACCAAGAGGATTACAGAAATCGACTTGGGAAATATCAACGAAAGTGAGTTTTGCAAAATTGAATCTCAATGTTATCATAGTTCATAGCAGACGATGATGATTAAAGTAGTTTATGGAAACTATTGCAAATAGAGTGAAAAAGTAGTATTTGTATACAATTAAATAATAAACACTTTTAGCTAAACTTTTCTTGATTTTTCATATTAACAGTTTTCAATTCATGAACGGAGGATTCTCATTAAACTGTTTCAAGTTGTTTTAAAATAAAATAAAGTGTTCTTCATCAAAACACCAGAGAGAATTAGACGTCGAGAATTAAGACCGTTTAATTTGATCTGTCCAAAGAGTTTACACGCTGAGAAACAAAGTATTTTCTTATTCTTCAATATGCATTAAAGAGATCTCAATCAGCACAAATAATTAATTTATTCTTTAATAAAATGTTGTTAAATGTAGACTTTAATATTATTGTCTTGCTTTAGAAAGGCATTAGAAAGGCAAAGTAGGCACATTAAAGAAACAGTCAATATACTCCGATTCTGTCCCCGATTCATCTCTGTTTTTCATATTCTTTGTTTAATAAAAGACCTCAAAACCTTAAAAAAATCAAAATTGATATTTATTGTGCCTTCACTAAAACAAATATCATCAAAATTTATTTTGATCAAAATGCCCTAATTTTTTGTGGTTTCTGAAGATAGTCCAAAATAATTAACTATCCCTATTTGATCAAAGTCAAATTCACCGCAATGAAAATGGAAAACTTCCAGAAATCAATGAGAAATATTATATATTTTTATCTTCCAGTGTCGGATTGGTTTTGTCCTTTTTTCTGCTTAAATTTCATCCTATGTGCCTTTTGTGTCACCCAGAAGAGATACCGAAATTCAGACAGTCAAATAGAGGCGTACGTTTATAGCTCACAATATTTTTATTCATTATTTACTGACAGACAAACTACTGCAGACAGAACAAAAGTATAAACAAAATATTTTTAAAAATTTATAAAATTCAACATTAAAGCGTTGTGCGATTAAAGAGGAGCGGAAGTACTTGCGACGGTTGTTATTGCGAATTTGCTGACGAAGAAAAATGGTTAAGAGTTCAGTTATTTCACTGACAGAGCAAATAACTTCAACAATATTTATAATCAAGTTTTCAATTAATAACAATTACTTGATTAATTGTTTCAAAAATTATGCTGGCAGCAAGAATTTTGTAATGAGTTCCTATAGGAAAATTACTGAAAATTATTAAATGGATTATTTAGTTTAATATTTAATTTCAATGAATTTCAATGAAACTGTGCAATTATTTATCTTTTTCCTCAACTAGACAAACATATAATCACCGATCAGACTTAACAATTTGAGTGAAGGCTTCTTTACCACGCATAAACCTTAGAAAGTTTATTTCTTCAACAAAAAAAAAAAAAAAATCTGAAAACCAAACCAACTTTTTGAAACAATCAGCAGTTTTCGAGTTTGTAGGGTACTAATGGTAACAGTACAATCCAGTCCAGAAGCGATCTCATTTATTGGAATGCAACTGTCATGTTGGATAAATATCGCAATTACTTCGTGATATGAAAAAAATGACACAAGGACGTGCCAAGGGCACGTGTCTATTATTATTTTATTTAAGGTTTTTGAAATTAATATGATAATCCGCCATCTCTTATTGGTAGAGGTTAGGAGTTTTAACCAAGGACTTTTCGCAGTCGACCGCTTACAATTTCATCTTCTTTTTCATGGCATATCGCGTACCACGATGTGAAATTAATATCGTGCACTGGGGCCAATGTAAGTATTAACTTGTGCGCGGGCAGACGAAAAATGAAATATAAATAAAAGTTTAAAAAATAAAAATTAATACATAAATAATATAAACAGATTAAAAATTTAAAACAAAATATAATTCTTCTTTATATAATTAAATTAAATTATACCAGTGTCGTCGAAAGTCAAACAAATAAGCACTGATTATTAGTCTTGTAAGGGTGTGGAACAACAACGAATGTCTGGATATTTTATAAAATGGAACAGGATATGACAATAGTTGTCAAAAAAATCGATGAGATTTAGAGATTTGGCTGCAGTTTTTGAATGAATCACTTCAGTAAAAGACTCCCAAAACGTAAATGCAATGCATTTAAAGTAAAAAATTCGACACATTTAGTAACAATACAAAATCGAAGTGTCTGGGATGCCACTTCAGACATCTTGTTGTGTCTTTTCTTTTGCATCCACTAAACAAATTACTAATTTTTTATATAAGTTTTTTAATGAACTCAACATATTTGTTTTCAGCGCTTGTGGTAAAGTACACTAATACCTTTAAGTTTTAGAATATTTTATTCATTCCATTCCGATGGCAATTAAGAAGAAGCACTTATATGGTCACCACATTTTATGCGATGCTGCAATTTTTTTATGCGATAGTAACAACGCATTTTCGATTAACAAGTGTCACAAATTGTTTCAAGAATATCGGTAAAATTTTATCAAGCTATGAAAAAATGAGAAAACGTAAACCACGATAAGAAGGCGCGGTTTTAACAGTATGCACACAGACTTTACGGTTTAAACTTAAGCTTTAAGACACTGCAAACAAAACCAAGGATTAGCACAAGCCGGCTTCAAAAATGACACACGCGAGTATTTAGGAAAACAGTGTTAAGGATACAGGGACAGTTCTACATTCGTCATACTTTAAAGCCACTTAAGCATTATTAATTATGTGTGTGTTCGGGGGTATATACATTTTATTATTCCCGTCAATATATGCACCAGCACAAATTAGAGTTTCATTTTGAACACTTTGTTTAAATTTAAAAATACATTATTGTAGTATTTATATTTTATATATGTATGTATTTCTTCCATTAATGAAGAATAAAAACAAAACACTTCAGACATCCATCGACAGAATTTCGTTGACCGCACCGCCCGACTGTCAAAATACGTTTATTTCCTTGGGGTGGTTTCAATTTCAAAATATTCTTTGGCAATAGATATTTCGAAAATCAGCCCGCAAACAAAAGACACAAAGAGTTAAAAGAGCTTTCGTCAAAGAGTAGTTTTCGACATGCATTTGTTTAGATGATTCGAACATTGGAGAGAGTGAAATAAAGAGAAACCATTGACACCAGAGTTGCCATGCTCACAATTCAAATTTGTTATTACTGAGATATTCAATTAGGAGCTCGTAAAGTTCGACTTCAAGGAATTTTTTGGGGAAAAGAGATCATTGGATTATATTTTAATATTTTAAACTGTTTATTATTCGAACATTAAAAAAATTGAAAAACAAATTAATGAGAATTTGGCAAAAAGAAAACTACAAGCATGTATTTTTCATAACAATAACAATAATTTTTTAGATAAAAATGAAGCATTTGAAAATCATTGAAATCATCAATCAAAATCATTTAATTTTCCAAACGTTCTGACCTTTTTTGTAAGCATAAATTGCTGGTGGCGCTTTTTCTTTCTTAGATAGAAAATGGTCCACGATGGTATCGGAACACTTTGGTTGTCTCTTGAATAGCTCGCTGGTAGCATGCTTCTGCCTGACGTCCTTTAACGTAAGATTTCTATGAGCGGCCGCTTCTTACGCCACTTAATAAACACAGTCATTAGTCATGAAAAGCCCAAAGACGAAACGAAAATGCAACCGAAAAATGTCGAATTTTTATATATTTATAACTATTGATGAAACGAATATTCATTTAATAAAAGTAAGCAAAATTAATAAAAGTAAGCAAACAAAAACTAAATGAAATTAAACTCATTTCTTAAATGTTTAAAAGTTAAATCGCAGATTTCTTTTTGAAACGGGAAAACATAAATAAATTGTAAATATAAAGAGTCTCTAATCCTCTCTCTGTTCCATTTTATTTCCAGCGAACTTTCGAAGGACATGCGTATTGCAATCAACGTGAGTTTTCAAGCACCGGTTTTCTAAAGGAATGTCACTCCTGAAATGTCAAAACGTATACCAAACTCACCAAACCTTACTACCATTTAGAAGAATCTCGCAAATCATAATCTCAATCGGATTTCCTTCGCATAACCGAAGTAGAAACAAATGCTTTTCTTCTCAGACTTATTCTTGAAAGCGAAGAAGAAATATATCTCATTGAAAGCTTATCTTCCCACTTGTTTGCACTATTACTTTTTTCCTTATTGTTCTCTAACGCCTTTTTCTCCTAGCAACTTTTTTTTAAAAATTTATGAATGGCTTGTATTTGCGCAATCAACGCTCTTTACGTAAAGGTTGCGAGACGTTGATTTTTTACAAGTGACTGAATTTCATTCATATCTCAAACAGTTCGCTAAAAACGCACCGGTAGAGATTCAGTACAAGTAAAAAATCATAAGGCAGTTTATTTTATAAACAAATTACCACAAGGGCGGACTGGTTTCCTTCTCAACCTGCGCAGCTGACAACATACACCAATTTTATCGAAATCAACTCTCCGATTAGTTTTTCAATCCAATGAAAACAAAAAGAAAATTGAAAAATATTGTCACAAATCTCAATTTTTTTTAAATGTCAGCAGTCTGGTAAGTAGGAAGAGAAGTTTGTTGGACAAAAATTTAAAGTTTATTTTAGTTGGTCCGTGAGCCGAAGGTGGGCAGTGGCAGTGGTGCCTAAAAGGCTGGTTGTTTCTGGCACAGCTGGGTTCGTTGTTCGAACACTAAAGACAATGAAAATAAAAAGCTAGAAAAAGAAATAATGAAAATTATCAATTTAGCACGACCATTGATGATGGTGTTGCAAATTGCTGAGGCGGTTTGATTTACGCTTATGGAAAATAACAAGTGGTTTTAAGAGAACTGCCAGTTTTTCTATGACACGATTAAACCATTGACTGGCAGAAAAATATTAATCGTGATCTGTGTGCCATGTTTTAAAGAAAATATTAAATTTTAAAGAATATAAGAATATTAAGATGCTAATTTAGTATCATAATGGCATTTACAATAACTTTTATTAAGAATTTTATTACGAGAAATCGCCGAAAGAAATGGTTGGCGCGACTGGAAAATATATCTGTGCTATGATATAGTTTATAACTTTATCGAGAGTTTTTTGTAGTATACAAAACGATTTTAACTAATACATAAAATAACTCAAGGTAAAATTTAATAGCAAGCGCTTTTCTTGGGACAACCATTCGCTGGTACATGAAAATGAACATCTTCGTGCATAATACATATTTACAATAATTAGAGAAATCAACGCAACAAAAAGGCGATGATCTTTTAATTTAGAAAATCGGATCATACATACTTAGTTAATGGTGATAGTAGCACTGCGGCAAAAAGCAGACCGCATAATAAAATATTTTCAATTTTAAAATATACAGATGAATACTTTCGGAACGTATTGGCCTTGGTAACCACAGGGTTAATAACGCAAAATGTGAAAAGTGGTGCCATAAGTGTCCTGGGTATAAAAATTATCTCATATAATTATAAGCAAAGTCACAAACCTGAACAGAACAGTATATTTTAGTACCTATTCGATAGCAGCATTGAAGTGCCATCTAGTGTGGAGGGGCTCAAACAAATGTTGCGGTTCCTTGTAGAATTATGTATGTTTACTATTCTCAGAGCGAGCCTGTTTAGCAGAATTATAAAATTATTGCACTGAGCATTCTCTCCATTCAACTCCATTGGAAATTGAATTACAATTCCCTTGTTCTCTTTTTCCGCATACAAAATTGAAAAAAAAATTTAACATTATTTACCATAAAGGTTTTGTTAAATTTTTACTAAATATTTTTCAGTTTTAAAATCAAGAAACTTTGGAATAATCCGTTTTCGTTCGTATTTGGTGAAGTGGAATAAACAGTCACTTAGTGATAAATTCGAAAACGTATTTTCAAATTTGGTTGGATAATAAAATTCAAATTTGAATGAATTTTCTTTCACCGCGAAAGTTAACATTTTTTATGTGTAAGTCTGCTCATGTTCATCTAACAATAAAGTGGCAGCAAATTGATCCATAAAGCCATTTAAGTCGACCGGAACTCATAACTTCGCTGTAGGGTACTAAAAAACCCTCAGCAATTTTGAATGAATGAGGATTAAGAAACGCTGACAGTTGGTCATATTGCTAATGTTTTGTCCTTGCCATTTTCACAAAGAAATCGAGTTGAGAAAACCCATAATTAATAATTTATTGGAATTCTCAATAACTTCCTATGCATAGTTGTTTTTTGGAGCTAGAGAGACTTGCATATTGTTACGACCAAACTATTATTATTTATACATTTTTATGGCATCGAAAATGGTGGAGGGAGGGCGGAATTATATACATCTTTGAAAATTAGGGTAAAGGATCAGATCGTTAATCTCCATTATTGTCAACAAAATTTTCGTTGATGGAAATATTATTTTAATCGCATCGATATCAATTTAATTTAATTACATTTGGTCATATTTTGACAACAACAAATATGATTATAAGCCAATAATTCATTACACTCGGTAAAACAGAAAACCAATTACGGGATTCATGCCGTTGCGTTAATGTCATCCGTCGATAATAAAATACTTATTATGGAAGCTTTAATGGATCACGAAAGTGCTAAAAATGTATAAGCTTAATGAAATATTTTCAAAAGCAATAATGTTGAAAGGAGAGTCAGAAAAGAGGGGAAAAAGGAGGATGGAAGTTAGGAAAAGATGGAGAAAGGAGATACAGATTTATGAAACGTAAGTGAAAGCAACAATTTTTCTTATTGTGGAATGGTTTTCCTGCGTGGAAAAGTAATCTGGCAATGTGGCCATGCCCACGCATGGTCAACGTGAATTTATGACCATGACCATCAGATAGAGGAAGCAATAACAAGTAGGTTTGGCTTGGACGAAACTTGTATACCCTACAGCCACGGAAAAAATTCCACAGGAACAGATATATCCGTTAAATATTTAGTCCAGATAAATTATAACGTATGTAAACTATTAAATTTATCAATGGAATCTGAGTTTATATAAACAGAACAAACTATAATTATTGAATATGCTTTGGGAGAAATACATCTATAAGCCTGAATACCTGAATGGTATGCTAGAAACTATATCAAATAACCAGTCCATTCAAGTGTGTGGCTCGAAGGTCGGGACGCATCCATTTTATTATTACACTGCCCTTTTCTTGGCTTAGATCTACAAGCTCAACACTGTTCATCTTCAACACAAGTATTCTCAAAAAAGTTCACACGTGGTTTGATTTTAGAGAATAGGAAGACATGCTTATGGTGGGCAGTCGCGATTCCCACAAAGATATCCCATACACAGACAGACAGAAAGGAATCGAGTCAAGTCGGCTCAGAATGAGGTCCTGAGAAACAATATATGTATTTTTTATACCTGACATCCCTTCCTTCACGCGTTACAAACGGAGGAAGTAAGTGAATATGTCTTATTCCTTCTGGTGTAGAATGTACAAATATTTTTGCACACACTTCCTTCTATTCGCTTAAAGAGCGGGGACATCGCTTACGGCATACAGACACTTTCCTTCGCCTTTTGTGAAAATTGAAAATAAAGCTTAAGATTATCATCTTTTACTTTTCGTGCCTTTTTCTTCACACTAAAATGCTTTTAAAAATGCTCTACAATGATCAATGATCCTGCATTTTTTTCGGGCTTATTTTGGTTTCAAGTAAATATTCCAGCAGTTTCTAAGACAAAAATTTATAGTCTTTGTATGCACGTCAAAAACAGTTTTTGATGTCGTAACGTCTTCGGGGTCTGGTAACTATAATTCATGATTTATTACGATAACGATTACAAACCAAAAACCCTTTTTATCGCTATCATTTCCGTTTGCAAGCATTCACATAAATTTTATATCTAAGTATCTCTAATAAAAGGCGCATGCTGTCTGTACCACCATCGTCTGTTCTAATAAACCTGACGATAAGATTGAGTAGGGCTGACAAATGCAGGATAAAGAAGAAGAACGAGCATGGTTACATCCCTCTGTGTTTATCTCGAAAGGATAATACGCGGTCTTTATTGGAATATAGAAAAAACTGCATTCCATTCTCTTCCCCCCCACATTTTTTGTTTTGCCAACGAGCTTCTTTCCAAGGTTTTTGGCCGATTTTTATTGACCGCCGAATATTGTGTTTATCGATTCTGAAATAGATTGCTTCCACGTTTTAGCCAACACTATTATTGTTATTTTATTACTATGGCCATTTTATTGTGGTTGATTTTGTTCAGCTCGTTATTCGTTTGCCTCGAGGCCAAGCGCATGAGGCGTAAAATAACTTTTTTCGTAAAGCTTTTAAAAATCAATTTAAAAATTATGAACGGTTCTATCCTGAATGCATATGCAATAAATATCTTTACGGAAGGACATTATCTTACACGAAATATAAATACATAAAATGGAAAAAATGAATTTTTTGTGTTCAGATAATCTAACGTTTCAGCAATATTTTTTTAAAACAGTGATATGTTTTCTTTTAAACAGAGATATAATTCTTAAGACTAAAATTGATATAACTTCATATAATAATCTCACGATTAACTTCTGTTAAAATACTTTTAAATAATTAGAAAGGATAAACAGCAAAAGTAATCAACCCGTTTTCAATTATGTCTCTCCCAATTAGAAATTCAATCCAAAATTTTGAAATGCAGAACTATATCAAAAAAGAACATGGAAAAAGAAGAAGAAGGAGCAAACAATAATCTAAATATATATAATAATAATACGGTTTCTTAAGTGAGCGAACACCTAAATAACCACGACTTCTTTGGCAAGATGATTCACTACGATGCAAGTCAGGATTATGTCTCTCGACGTGAGACAATAAAACGAACCCCACCCGAACTGTATTCAGGTTATCGATGTATGAACCAAAGGAATATGAAGAGGAGGGGAAGAAGTAATATATAAAGTTGTCTCAATTATTTTCTTATTTACTGTGGAAATGCACTGCCTGTCACTCATCCATGACTTCTCTCGCTTGCTAAACGTTCTGCTTTATTTAATTGCGAGCTACTCGAACGCACCGAAAAGGAATGTGCAAATCTTTGAAAGCAAAATACCCGAGAACAAGAACAAACTGGCAACAAAATTAGCTACACTTGAAAGAGTGTTCCTCAATTTTACAATTTAAGGGTAAAGAAGTGCTAAACGAAGAAGGTGGCGCTGGAAGGTATCGATATGGTTGTATTGGTTCTCGTCAGCTCATTTGGGAATGTTGAAAAGCGTGACACATTCAAATTCTGGGAGGTCGATATTTGGCAAAAAAAAAAGAATAAATTAAAAAGAAACGAAATAAAGGAATAGTAAGCTACGCACAATCAGTAAACATTTTAGAGTGACTAAAAAATTAATTTGTAAACAATATTTTGAAGGTTATTAAGGTTTTCATTGTGTTCATCTCCAAGATTTCTTGAATGTTTGAGTTTATATTATAAAAAATGTGGCAAAAAACGGGCGTAGTCCACCCAATAATACTGGAGTTAGCAATATCTTGTAAACGATAGAAGATATTGAATTGAAATTTTATACGGGCGGTCATAACATCATCCTCAATAAAAGATCTAGTAGTTCTAATATTTATGTATTATTAAACTAAGTCTTCCGTGGTTTTACTGGTGTCCTATTTTTTGAATTAATTTACAACCTTGTGTTGTTTGTTTCTGAATTAGTTTTTGACTTTCAAAAAAAAAAAAAAAAAAAAAAAAAGAAGGAAGTTTAGAAAAAAGTGTCTTTTCATGAGTGACGACTTATAAAAGAATGGGATTTCAATTGGTCACATATGGTCTAACGCGACATGATCCGGGCAACATGGATATCGTATAACAAATTAAATTTATCGACAACTACTCACCGCTCTTCAATTGTAGTTGGCAGCTGCGTTCGATTTCGCATCATGCTTAGGAAGTGTTTACCATGCGAACCAGAACTTGAACCTGAACTTGATGATGAACCTAAACCAATGCCAATACTGCCCTCCGATAAATACCCATTATCGATATCTGTCGTGAAGCGACTGTGTCCTACCAGTCGGGTGCCAGTCTGACCGCCCATTCGGGTGGCCGAGTGAACACGTAAAGCATCACCATCGCTACAGTAACCACCTTGCCCCATATCATTCTCTCCAAAGTCTGAGAAATAATGATTGTGATGACCACGTGATCCGCGTGTCGGCAACGTTACGTGACTGTTGTAGCCCCGCAGCAGGGGTCGCATCGGCAGAATACTGACTGGTTTTTCCTCCTCGTAAATGGTCCCTACCGACATCTTTGGCGGAATCGTATGGAATTTGCTCAGCTGTTCATGGTGTTGACTTTGCTGCTGTTGAAGTTGTTGATGATGCTGATGCTGATTTGGCTGTTGTTGTCGTTCTTGTTGTTGTTGCTGCTGGATGCGCTGGAAGTGATATTGCTGCTGCTGCTGCTGTTGTTGTTGTTGTTGTTGAAGTTGTTGTTGTGGCATTTGTTGCTGATGTTGCTGCCGCTGCCCTACCAAAGTATCAGCGGTGTGAGTTGGTGGTGTATTGATTGCGGGTGCACCACCTCGTTGCATAGTTTGATTGACGGCGCGCATTTGTTGGGGCGTTGTCGTTGTTGGCGATGCACCGTCTGTTCCTTTTACTGACGAAGCAGGAACGGAGTTCACATTATTGACGTTATGATCAAGTTTACGATTGGCAGTATTTAAGGAATTCTTCGGCGGTGGGAGACGACTTTGAATACCGTATATGGGTTCATGTGGCGATGAGGAGGAAGAGGTAGAAGGGGAGGGCCGATACATGATGGCATTCTCGGCAGATTGCGTGTTTGCGTAATAAGGAGAGGATGAAAATGCGGAAGTCTTGGACCCTCCAGGCTCTGGAAGAATTGGAATAGGTTTTACGATATGTGGTTGTTGTTGTTGCTGCTGCTGCTGTTGATGTTGCTGTTGCATGTGCTGATATTGTCCCGATTTTAGTGGCTCCAAGTATAGTTGATGCTTGGGCGATATGTGTGTTGATATGTTTTGACTCATAGTGGTTAACGTCGTATTTGCCGGCGTTACTGCCCCGCTATTTGTTGGCGGAAATGCCAGTCCCAAATTGTTCTTATCTGTCTTCAAATTATCGCAATTAGGATTAGAATTGTTAATTCTTGACTTCTGACTGGGATCGGGCAGTTTGCTTGTACCCTTAATTGCCGCGATTGGTTTAGGCAAAGAGTTACCTCCTGCGGACCCTGTCATTCCTACGCCTGCGAATCCACCACCTCCTCCAGGACTAACCAACGTCTTGTTGGCTGGCACGATAAGCGAAGATTTCGATTCCGATTTGGAGTTTAGCGAGCTCTTTGAAGACGTTTTCGAAGTGTTCTTTTCATTGACGCGTGGCAACGAATTTTTAGCGCGTCCTACCGTTAAGCTACGTGTGTCAGACTCTTCACGTTGCAGAGCACGTGCCGGACTTTTTTCCTTTTTGTCAACCTTGGTGCCTT
Organism: Physocephala rufipes; assembly: GCA_963966595.1. NCBI lineage: Eukaryota > Metazoa > Arthropoda > Insecta > Diptera > Conopidae > Physocephala > Physocephala rufipes. The sequence goes on along the minus strand of OZ016502.1, from coordinate 40,940,348 downwards.
TATGTTGAGCAGTGGCATCTTTCTTGGCCGCCGAGGCTGCCAGCAATTTAGATTGCTTAGTGCTAAGTTTGCCATCTTTTCCGGACCGATTTGCCGCTGTCACCGACATCGTGGGCGGTTTGATTTGCGATATGTGACCATCGTTCAGGCTTAGACTGGAATCGGAACGTTCGGAGCGTGCTGAAGAGAAACCCGAACTAGACGAAGTACGTTTCGATTGCACTTGCGTCTTCGAGTTGGACGCGGCATTTTGCTGCTGCTGTACGTGCTTTTGTTGCTTCTCTTTATTGAAGAGCATTAATTTATCTAGCATCGAGTGTTTCTGGTGGGTGGGCGCGCTAGCAGCATCTGTCGCTGTCGTTACCGTTGGTGTTGTTGGTGGGGGTATACCACTCTTGGAGGCCTTCCCAGAAGGTTGTCGTAAGCTAAAAAAGCAAACACAAATTTGTTGTTTTTTCGATAATGAATTTCCATCTTTGTTTTATTCTTTACCCATTATTGTTCCCGCTTTTGATGGTTTGTATTGTGTGATTGTTTGAGGGTGGACTGCCGGGTCGGCTACTATTGTAATCGACTCCACTTTTGCCCAAACCAGGGATAGCTATAAAAGGAAATCAAAATGATAGACAGATCATAAATCTTGGTTCAATTTCATAAACACAAGCGGTTCAAAATAGTGCCCCTAATTGCCAGAAAATCTTCATTATTGTAATAATTTTATATCTATATAAATTTTTATTAGTTATTTGAGAAATTCTATTACTCCGTGATGAAGAAATATTTTACATTAGTATGATATCTGCCAAAGTTCTTTAAATTGACGCATTATAATAAAGGGAAACGTATAAACACAATCGTTCAATCGAAGTTGTTTCTTTTTCAGAGTCTCGCTGTCAAAACAGTCAACAGTAATTATTTTTTTTCTTTCATTTTACATCGTCAGATAATGACTAAGAGAAGCGCACAGACGTACTAAAAAAAGTGCAATCTGTGACGAAATGCATTGCTTGCGTCCGCGTTTGGGTTTCAAACGTAAAAACTCTTTTAAAAAGTAAAACTGTAAAAAAAGAAACGCGATAAATAAAAGTACAAAAGGATATTTAATGGGGGAGAAATGGATGAAAAAGTTTATACGACTAAATGTCATGAAGAACGCAATGCGTTAATTAATTTTCGAAACACGCGCGCCTGCGATGCTACGATGTAGATGGAGCAGTTGGATGGAGCAGTTTCGAAGAAAATATTTTTTAGCAAGAAGAGAAAAAGGAATTAAGAATACTATATCATATACTGCGTTAGTAAATCAAGTTCAAAGATTGATTCTACAAAAACAAGTAATTCAACATTCAGTAATTAATTAAAACAGAGGTAAAAATTGGAGGTATTTTACAAACCTCATTTACAAAACTAAACACACACCAGTATTCGGTTGTTTATAAACGGTATTCTCTCAATAATTCTTAAAATTGGTAATATTGTCCATCCCCATAATGCCCCCATCATGCATAATACATAATGTTTCCCCATAATGACTCCCCATCACCATATGTCTTCACTTTCTGCGTCATTCATTAGGCTAGCTTTTGTTTAAAACCCTATTTTTCATTTATTGCTTATTTCTGTTTGTTGCAATTTTCAACCCCTTTTGAGTAGCTTTTTTGAGGAGCTCACGAATCACACAACTCAAGACTATGGATATATACTATTTGTACGAGTTTTTCATTTGCCTTGATGCGTGATTAAGTGCATGTTCTAATTTAAATCTCGGTCAGTCAAAAAATACGATACTTAAACATAAATAAGCAATTCAGTTTTTTCTTCTTTTCAAAGAATTTCCTCTCTTTGATTAGTCCTAAAATTTTGGGGATATCCTTTTAAAATTTCAACAACGATTGAGGTCGTGAAGCTTTCCTTAAATCGCAAAGGAACAAGAGCTCATAAATTGCGATGATCGCAAAGGTAGCAAGCTAATGCTTCACCATTTTCTTTTCATTAATTATCAAAACAGTGATACTTTCAGGAACAATTGAATACAACATTCCTGCCGTAACCCTAAATACAATTAATCCTGTATTCCTTATTCCGCAGACGGTACTTTTCTAAAACGGTTCACTAGTTCTTTCACTACGAGGTACGCGAGGGCTACCAAAGCAATTAATGAAGGAAAACAATAATGAAGTTTAAAATTATTCAAATTAAAAAATTATTTTCCTGATTGTGAAAATTAATCAGTTGAAAAATCAAATCAATAAAAAGTAAATCAAAATAGAAAACAGTATATTTAATACTTTCTTTTGATGACGAAAAAATTGTCTACAATGCTTAGGCGCATCTTTTCTGCTTTGCGTTTTATTCTTTCTTCATAAAAGTTAATTTTACTTTTACCTTCTTTTAATTCAAAAATAATAAACACTCATTTTGATTATAAGAATTTTTCTAAATCACAGAAATTATTGTCTTTCCTTCCTCTTTGTTTTCATTAATTCTTCTTAATGGACTTAAGGTAATAATAAATTTTCTCAGAAATAATTCTCTATTTAAAACTTATAAAAGTAATTTTTGTTAGCATTAATTTTTACTTTATTCCTCGTACAAGTTTTTACTTACATGGCGTGTGATTCGGTGTAGGCGGTAGAGGGCGCACCTTATCCGGCGGACAACGTCGCTGCACCATAACGGTGGCGGGTAAAGGAATAGCGGTGCCGCCATTAGTCTTTGAGTAGGCGGTGGGTATTTGTCTGCAAGGAAAAGAAGAAGAAGGAGAAAAATGTATAAACAACTGAAAGGTAAGAGAAATAGAGGCAATCATATCGAATAAAGTGTAAATTGCAAAAAGAAGAGAAAACAATTTTACGTAGGGAATAACCATAATTGGCAAATGGAGCCCACAAGAGTCAGAATTTATATGAATAGAAAACAAATCCATAAAAAAACAAATCCCCATAATAGAGTTATATAAAGAGAAAGGGAAAGAGAAAGAGAGGGAGAGTTATTTATACAGCGAAAACCTACAATGAAGGCAAGTGTGACTACTTTGTAGACCACCCTGTATTTTAAATAAATTTTGGTTCGCAAAATTTCGTATTATGACAATATTGTCAGTACCCAAAGGAAAATGTTATCTGCTTCTCTTAAAACTCATCAGGATTCCAACGACTGAGCCCGATATTCAAATGGTTTGTCGAAATTTTTTATGCTAATACAACTTGTTTCATCATCTACTAGACTTTCTATACAACGTTGTTTTTCCTTTCTTGAATTTCCCCTTGCTTTTCCTCCTCTTTTTTCCAAGGTGTTTGTCTCACTTTTTGTTATTTTTTTATGGTAGTCATACCAATGAAATTATGTCTAGTGGAATGAAACTGAATTTGGATTTTTAGCAACTAAGGAAAACATCATAATGAAACAATACAGAAAAAGGAAACAAAGTAATACTTTAATACAAAAATACTTCAAGATTTCTTTAATCAAGGAAGGCAGAGAAAAAAATAAAAGTTTTATTAAATCCCCAGAATTATGGGATAGGGTTTTGACGTAAAATGTTTCGTATTATTGTACAATTACAATGAAACTTGTTGCTTAATTTCCGTAATCTGTTTATAAATTTCGTATTATTTTTATCGTGTTTAAAGACTATTATTCGTCTATTGCTTACTGTTTTTTTAGTTATTGTTTTATAGATTATTGTTTTAACACAAAATATGTTCTAGAAAATTCGTATTAAGACAAAATTAACAACCGTGGCTATAAAATAAATTAATTAAGTGATGAAGGATGAAGCTACGCAGTAATAAAAAACGAACAAGAGGAGAGAAATAGATGTAGTATAACAATTCGGTAGCAGCAGAATTAATTTCGTACTACATCTAAAAACTCTAAAATTCTCACACTGTCTAATTTCAGCATCTATGTAGTAAGGAATTAATTTTAAAATTGCGTTTGTTGGAAGCAAACAAGATTATGTTACGATCTCAAAGGTAATAAACCTAAAGCTCGTGCAACATCATCCTTTACACTCTCTGAATAAAAATGCACACAGAAGCTCCAAATTAGGAAAAAAATACGGAAAAAACAATAAAGGACATTTCATCTCCAGCAAAGAAACCAGATAATGAAAAATAAAGCTGTTGATGAAAAGTTTCTGTTTTACTTGAAAAAGGAAATATCCATTTAATATTCGTGGATGCTCGTATAAATAAAACAGAAGTAAGAGCTTAGTGATTCCAGAGTCCTGAAATACACTAATGGGGAATGCTTAATTGGAGGGAAAGAAGATGAAAGTTAACAAAATTAATAAATTGTGTGATTATCAAAATGAGGTATGATTATTAATTCTTCAATTCATCCAATACAAATTATGAAGAGACTGATAGAAACTGTTTGCAATAAAATCCTGAATTTATTTTTCAATATAATACTCTTAAAAAATATTCAATTATTATGAATTTGAATAATTCCATTTTAAAGGTTTGTTTTGCTTTTAATGTTACTTCCGTGCTAATGATTCGTTTGTCTGGAACTAACTTAATTTTTTTTTCTCTTTGTATCAAAGAATTTCGTAACAAATCTTTCGAACGAAAATGAAGAGTTATGAATAATCAGCTGAATGCATCCCATTCTCAGAAAGGCTGAGGTCCCACCGGGGTCTTCGACCTTATTGCTTTATTGTTTAGTTGATTTGGTTGGCTCGTGTTGGTTGGCTATCAACCAAACCATGGTCTAAACAACTAAAGTCTTTTCGAGATGCTGCTGGTGTTGGTGTCGATGTTGGTGCCGTTCCTGGTGCCACTGTTGGTGGTACCAATTGTAACATTTGCATGCCATACACGACTCGCATTTCAATTTCAAGAGGGTCCCGCGAATTTATATTTGAATAAATGCGAATACGGAGCACAGTCATGCACCGACATCTTATGAAAGATGTTTGTGTTTTTTTATATATATTCTTTTTCCTTTCATACTTTTCGTTTGTTTCTTTATGGCTTGTTTACATGCATTTTCGCATTTTGCATTTTTCTTTTGTTTCTATAGAGGTACCTTCTTGTCATTGGTGTTGTTGGCTGCTATAATGACACTTGTGAAAATTACGTTGTGAGGGAGGGTGTGCGTTGATGGAATGATGGATAAAAGCTTGGAAAAGGTGAAAGGAATGAAGGAAAGGACCATCTAAATTGTAGCACGGTGTTTGTGCGAGTTACATTCGTAACTCCAGAGAACCTGCCATCTTCGATGATAATGTCGGTGACAACATTGCTACGCCCGCCCCCACTTTACAAGGTGTTTTGTACGGAGTATAAAATACTTAGAGTTTTGTGATATGATGGCTTTTAAGACACGACATTTATTATCTGCTCTTAGGTGTCGGGCTTGGGTGATCAAAGAGAGACTGAGCTTCTTATCGAGAAGTATATTTTCCTGTATGAAAGTGTGGTTTAATAGGGGGGGGGTCGAAATAGAGGGACACCTTTTTTTCATAAATAAATATTTTTAATGATAATTTACTTCACACTTATTCTCCACCTCAGCCTCCTCTTCTTTTATAAATTCCTTACTTTTTAACAAACTAGTAAATACTACAATATCGCCATAAAAATTCTATGAAAATTTCTTCAATACAGTTCATTCAAGGTATCAGTTAAAAGACGTTGACTATATTCAATTTTCTGTTAGGAAGGAATGGTTCCTTTGCTTTGCATATTCATATCAAAATCAATTGCTTTATACCGTTAGTCAATCACTCACAAAATGTGGTTCAAACTAGTTGCGATCGCCAAAAGATTTCGCAATATTCTGTGATGTTAGAACAAAAACTTCTCACCTTCCTGTTGAAACCACCTCTCTTTCTAACACGTTCCCTATGGACCGTGTTCTACCGCTTTTAAAGTGATCATCATGAACAAAATTTCACCCAGGGCGAAAAGTAGTTTATGAGTAGGCGTTGAATAACTGACAAGTAAAGGTAATCACAGCAACATTTCGAGGTTGTTCGTATTGAAAGAATGAAAAAAATGAGGACGGAACGAGTAAGTAAGGATAGAGTTGGATGATACGTTCGCACTCAATGTAAAAGTGGAGATCGGATCAAGTTATTCCTTAGTGTTGCCAACCAGCTTAATAACAGATTAATTGTGGGACACGTTCTTGTTGCAAAAATCTCTAGTTCCGAAACAGACAGAATGAAAGTGCGAGAAGATCAAAGGAGCTCCTCCAGAGGAATTTAGTAAGTTGGTTGTGTGATAGTTATGATGACGTTGGATAACTGATGAGAAAATAAATGAATAGTTGATGGTGTTAAATGCGGTTCAGTCTTCTTATTTCTTTTCACAAACAGAATAAGAGAGTAGTAGAAGCTATTCCGACCTGGTGTCAAAAGGCTTTTATTCAAATTTAACAAAATTATATAAAAGAATGTAGCTTGTTATCAAAAGAAAATCGAAAAGGATACGAATCCTTCTTCCCGAGGCAAAACAATTTATAAGAGAAAAAAGTTATGGAAAAGTTGAAAAAACAAATTTATAAATTCAAATCGGCGATTATTTGATTTATTATTTCTAAAAACTCATTCAAAAATCGCATAAAGGGATGAAATAAAATAAAAATTATCTACCAAAATTTAGAACATTCAGATATAATTTCCAGCGGAAATATTTTCTTTAAAGACATTCAAAGATTTTTTCTTTGTTTTTGTAATATTATTGTTGCCATCATTACTGCGTGGGTTTTAAAAGTGGAATCTTTAAATTTCCTGCGGATAGTAGGTTCACCTGAATGGATTCTAAGTGGATCTACTGTTTGTGCTAGAGCCATTCAAGCCATCACTTGAGTTAAAGCGACATTATATACGAAAGCATACCACAGAAGCAACAATAATAATAAGCTCTTCAGTGATCTCTGCCTGATAAAAAAGGAAGAGGGTGTTAGCGGGGGAGGAAAGATGGAAACTCTTCAGAAATCTTTTAATGATCTTTTTTTCTTCTGGTTTCATTCTTGCTTTCACACTCCGTTTTAGCTACTCATGATTGCCGTGAATGACGAGTTCATTTATTTCAACATGGAAATGTCAACAAATCAGATGACATCATCGAATGAATTTAACGAGCTAGTTTTGTTTTGACGCTCTCGCACTGACGTATTGAATGATTTCAGTGGCCGATGCATTTGTAAACATTATGAATAGTGGCCGAAAATATCTGGTGGTTACCGAAACGGTTTTACCGTTTTTTTTCGGTTACCGAAACTTTAAAATTTTTATGGACTTCTTTGTTAAAACGCAGAGTTATCTCATGATGCAAATTTAATGATTTATTACATAGGAAGCTATAAATATTTCCTAGGCTTCCAAATATATATTTCTCAGGAAAAAGGAAAGAGAAGGAGAATATTAGAGACTTTCGCATTGTTTTCCATTAAATGCAAAGCTCCGAATAATAAACCGACCAAATCGATGAGTAAAATTTTAGATCTATTTGATTGAATGCGATCTGTCTTGATGCGTTTAATTCGGATCTGGTCGTACTTTAAGTTGAATCGACCACCAAAATCGTCTACACCAAAATTTGTAAAATATCAAAATTTTATTTTGAGTAGAATAGCAATACGATTCGTATATGACAGTTGACAGTTTGGGTAGTTCCATAAACGTTTCCAAGATTCTTCAATCAACCCGCCTTTTCAACACATTAGTAAATATACTTATTGCGGGTAGAAAAACAGTGGTATCGTGACTAAAAAGCGGAAGAAATAGAAGGAAGTGTAAGGAAGGCCCAGTAGTCAACTAATATCGGGTTTCATGCTGTTAAAAATGTTTACCATTTCCTTTAAGCTTGACCTTTTTACGACTAATTTTACTGCACTTAAAATATTTATAGACCTGAAATTTAGACTACCCGTTATCGAATCATAACCAATTTTATTTTGTTATTTTAAAGGTCGCTTCTCCAAAGCCATCAAACATGGTTTGAATGGAGTAGATACGATAGAGGCAAACGTAAAGCGGCAAAACAAAGAAAAGCAAAGTAAAACAATATTAAAAACTATAGTAAAATCGAGCATGAGCCATGTAGTCACAGACATTTAGTTGGATGATGCAGTTGGTCATTCCAATAAAACGTAGTTTTGAAAATATGAAACGAGAAAGGAATCCCATTAGGTAGCTCACGATAAAAAAACGTGTCGCATTAAAATTTATAATTCATAAAGAAGCATGTCAAATAATCCAACTCCATGCCTCACCGCTTTCAAAACACACCACACTAACTCACTGGAATTGAACAACACTGCGAAGTTATTACGGCGTGCCACTGCCTTGCCCGCTTTGCACACAAAAGTATATTGCACACAAAAAATTTAAATAAAAGAAGAGAAAGGTATGCACGAGTATTAAAAATGAATCTTAACGTGCAGCAGCTCGGGACAAACAATTAATATGCAAAGGATGTCCTGATGAAGGCAAATTTGAATACATCGACATTACAGTTCGCAACGAAGGTAAAAACTTCGTTTTGATTTGAATTAAATTGAAATAAATTTTATGGAGAAATTTCGCAGTAAAATAGATTAATATAAATCTGAAGAGTAAAGAAGGATAGCGAAGTACGAGGATCGGGGATAAGCAAGATGTAGGAAATAGGTGTGAGGTTGCGATTCAAATGAAAATGAAATAGTTTTTTGATATCTTGAAATTCATAATTTATGCTAAAGTTGTTTGCATCGGTTTAATTTTTACTGAGGAATTTATATGGCAGGTTTCTATCCATCTATCGCTGTCAAAGTGTTAAGAATCGAAATTGATATTATTCAAACAATCGGAAAACTAGTCTTCACTCAATAAAAAAGTTTTACACAACTCGGATTAGCATTCTAAAATATAATCATATTAGTAATATACGGTATTATTTCTCAAACTTCTTATCTCTCCAATTTGTCTCAGAATCTGTACAACCATCTGGTTTTACGGTTTGTTTGTCTGCAATGAATGATGGGACAGATTTCGATGCGGTGCAAACAACTTAAATAGACATTATTTTTTCAGTAAAGAAATAATTTCGTAAATATTTTCAGAATATCACAAAATAGCGCTAAAGTGAAGATTCAACAGTTAACAGTTTCGTAAATCAAATTAGAATTCAAGAATTCTAAATTAAGTTCTAAATTCTAAATTATATCAAATTTTGATGAAAACAAAAAGCAGTATTTTTCCCAAAGTATAGAGTAGTTCAAATATATGTCGAAAATATTATTAAAATAAATAAATTGATTGGATGAATCTTTTAAAGAAAAGAGAAAAAGAAAAAATCAATTTGTTCGAAGTTTTTATTAGGAGGGAGACCATATTTTTCCAATGACGCATCCAGATTTTGGGCGTAGTGTATTGTCCCTCATGCAGGAATGTAAAATGAAATTAGTTTCGACATATCTGAAATGGGCCAAATTCATTTTTATTGCTCTTGATGCTTTTCTTTCTCAAAACTGCAGAGTCTTTTGACATAATTAAGACGTGAGGCATGAAAAAGATTTATTTTTAGCACCCAATTAATTTTTTTTAAGAGACAAGATCCATTATTTTTCAAAAAACCATTATAATAACTCCAGCCAAATACGATTTGTGTAATAGTATTTTGTGCACTCAGCTATTGCTTTTGCTTTGACTGAATAAACAGAATGCTTAGAAAATCCAATAAAGATATCAATCTCTTCCATCACTTCATACAACAAGAACCGCATCGCGCCTCCAAAAGATCTGAATGTTTCAATATTAAGAGAAAAATGCAGAGAGAGCAGTCGGAAATCGCGTAACTGAACTCAAATGAACTAAAAGCAATACAGAAAGCCTCCATAAATTGAGGTAATTTTAGAAAAGTCATATACATGTACGCATATTTTCATAGAGAAATAAAACTTCGAATCAAATGAAAACAGCAAGAACACGGTAAGGCATTCTCCTAAAAAACAAACAACCAAACGAGATGAAATTTTACATGGAAAATCGCTCAAATCAACAACACCATGTTCGGCGAACGTAACACCGAAGAAGCAGCGACGTCAGCAACATAACGAGACATTAATAACAAGACCAAAACAAACCAACGGCAGTCAGTCCGGGACTGATATTGAAATGAAAACCATAAAAATAGAATTAATACAAATCATAATAATAAGAGGAACTTTAAAAGAAGAAGAAGAAGAAGAAGAAATAAATGCAATTACTGACTGCTTGTTCGTCTGAACCTTAAAAATCCTGAAAAAATTCTCTTTGATTTTCTCGGCAAAAGGAATAAAATGAAGAAGGAAAAATTGCAACAAATTAGGAAGGCGGCTATTTTTAAATCTATGGATGATACACACTGGCTAAAACAGAACTTGAAGGGGGTTAAGTAAAGTATCTAGGAAGGCGGTGGTGAATTTAGAGGTGATGATGGCGAGTATTATCACAAGATTGTGGCGCGAAAGTGAACAAGAAACTGATGTTGACGGGTATTCTCACAGAATTGACAGGATAAATAATAAGGCAAGATAAAGTAGTTACCTAACTGTGAATAATAATCATAATTAATTTATTAATTAGCATTAATAATATTCTAGTATGAATCGAAGTTCTTTCCAGTATGTTTTCGTATTGATTTTGGCCTAAATAAGACCCTAAAATTTGGCCTATATAAGACCCTATTTAGACCCATTACCGAAAATTTCCGCGATTTCTAAATACTATTATAATTTCCGGATGTAGAAAAAATCAGTGACCCTAAATCCCTTCCGGCAAATTCTGGCAAAGACTTGTCAAAATCAAAACCGTTTATTTCGAAATACAAAAAATTATCTATATTATGTGGTTTATGGTTTTATACCCATGGATTTTCTTTAGGTTGACAATTCTTTTTTCTATTTAGCTTCTGTTGGTTTTCGAAAACGTTATAAAGTTACAATTCCTAATTTAAAATTCCTGCACACTGCTTAAGAAATTATGAAAACTCAGAGACATTTAATTATGTTGAAAAGTCTCCAAAGGCATTTCAAAATTTATTAAAATTTATTACATGTTTTGGCTGTCTGCCAAAAATCATTGCGCTTGAGGGAACTCATTTATATTTAATTTGCCTTTTGTGGATTTTTCGCAACAAACTCTTATGTTTATCTTTCATATTCCATTTGAAAAACAGCATGTAGCAAGAAATCAGAAGAAAAGGTACAAAAAAGTGCTAACAAGTACTTTTTAAGCCATAGAGAAATCATCCGAACATTGTTAGTTTTTAATCAGTTTGTGAAGTTGCATGACATGATCTCAGCGAAGAAGCCGGAGGGCGCTAACGAAATAAGTATAATGTAGAATACTCTTATGATACGGTGTAGTCGATAAATTATATATAAAAAACGTGTTTGTTTAGTACGCTTTATGTGTGCTCAAGGTGGTTCAATACGAATTGATGAATTTAGTTATAAATTATGTTAGTTCGGGTGGCCTCACTAATACCAGTAGACATACGAAGACCGCTATGCGGGAACACTTTTGAAAAAAAATCTCTATTGAAACAACAAAATTAAGGAAAAGTTAAAAAAATTAATAATAAATACCATTAAATTTCAACAAATCAGAAAAAAATGTTTATAGATGAAGACAACTAATCCTACTTCTTGGTTGGGTATTATAGACGGAGATTATTAACCAAACTCCTGTTATATTACAGAAACTTATCAGGTGCTTATGTTATTATAGAAAATAACCACAAGAAACTAAAACTAACAACCAACAACTTTAAGGGAAGAGCTAAAAGCGCAACAAATCAGAGAAAAACACCCTCTTTAGATGCGGGATAAAAATATTAAGAAATCAGCAAGGGAAAAGAAAGTAAAAATGTTATAATTAGAAAGAACAGAAAAACAAAACGAAGTAATAAATGTTTAAGAAACGTTGATGGTTAACTATAAATTATGCCTCAAATACACAACTCTGTATACTTTCGAATATTTTTTCATGCGATGGAAAAATTAAAACAGAAAGCTTTAGCTTGTGCAGGGTAACAACACAGACCACGTGAAATACGCTCATACCATTATGTGCCGAGGACAATAGAGAGGAAATATGGTTATGCTCATATTATTATTTTGGCGATATGTGACCATACATGGCATATTTTATTCTAATCAAGTAGAAAGGAAGAGTAATTACAATATTGGATGTGTTTAGCAGCAACAAAAACTCAATAGGTATTGATAAGAAAACTAAAGTCAGAGAAAGGACAAATTTAAACACAATCGATACCAAACAAATAGATAAAAGACAAATAAACGGTAAGCGCAGTCGCCAAAGGCTTCCGAGCAACTAACGGCTGAGATCGTGCGCATGCGTTCAACCAACCATCTCCATATTGAGCGAACAATACAAATACAAAGTCGGTTACAGAAACAAAAACAACCACATTGCACTAGTGCAATGACTGTCGGATCGACAAAGTCAAAGCATGAGAGGACCGGGTAGAACCCTCCGGACATGCACAGCACGAGTTGTGCGCATGACTAGCCGGCCGTATGCGATCAAGTACGCTTACTCGTACCCACTTTTCAAGATTTACTTTTTATTGAAATTTCCTAACGGCTGTTTACTTTAGACTTTCTAACCAGCCTGTTTGTTACAAATATTTTATTTTCCCCCGGTAGATGAGATGAATCCTTTGTTTTTTTAAGTTTTTGCTTTTTATGAATTTTGTTGTTTTATTTCCCCTTGATTTTGTGATTGAGCTTAGAGCATAGACTTAAGGGTTGTTTTTTGGCAAACCTGATATTAATTGAAATCTGGTGTATGTGTGTGCATGAAAAGAGATAGAGGAAACGTTACACAAATGTCATAAATTTTCTGATTACTATAACCACTTTCAGGATGCGGGTAAGTGCGTTTTGAGGTAATGAATTATTCCGTTATAATTTGAGCCATCAAACAAAGTTTAAGAATTTATTCAACATTTTTTTATTGTGAGAAAATAAAGTTTAGAAAATAAAAAATTTTTACTGTAATGCAACAACACTATTGAAACAATTCGATACTTTCATTAAGCTTTGCTTATTGCGATTACCTTCTGACGTCTGGTGAGTTGGGTAGACTGCGACATTTTCTACTGGTTTTACTGCTTCCATGTGCTGACGATGAGGAATTTCCCATTATTGATTTTTAGAAATTTTATTTCCGAAAGAATTATTTATTTTTCGTTACAATTAAGTTATAATTAATTTTTTTGGATAATTGTAATAATTAATATTTTCTATTTAAACAATTTCTTTAATTGAGTTGAAACATTTTTATTGTTAGTTTCTGTTTTACATAGAACGATGTGTCCACTCTGAGGTAGTGTATTTGTTCTCTTCATCAAAGATTTAACGATTATAAATTTTTACTTTGATATTATATTGATAATTAGTATATTTCAAAAATTATATTGATAATTAGTATATTTAGGGATTGAGTAAGTAGAGCATAAAGGCATATTTTATGATACGTTAAATAATCAAAATTAGAGAAAAAATTAAATGAGGACGAAAAAACATATATAAATAAGCCTCAAATCCGCCACAGGCTTCACCACGTACTGCATCTCATTTATTGTAAATTAATGTATGATAATACTGCAATTAATATCGCGTCATATTAATGAGACTAAATTAACCTAACGTTTGTACTCCACGCATACTTAGCCTATCGATTTTTTCATAACATTTCATCAATTATATTCTTGTCACAATATTTCTCCGAGTTAACTAAAATAATGCTTAGAGTATATTTCTTTAATATTCAATTAATTCATCGCCACACAAACCCATATCGCCCTCTCCACCATGTTGGTCCAATAAATGTTTTTGGCATTAAGTTACCCGTAATTCAGAAATACATTTCTCGAATGAAAGAGAATGGAATAAACATCTAAGGGTCCATTCATGTGTGCTCAAACAAATGTCAATCTTATTGAAGAGCATTTTTCATCTTTATCTCGATTTCGTCCTTCGTTCATCGAAGGACATCAAACAAATGAAGCAAAATAGAAATCCTTGTTTGTACAATGAGAAATAAATAAAAGAAATTTACCATTAACGCATTAGTAAGAGTGTGAGTACGCACTCACAAATTCTGGGGATTGATACATAAAATGGTGCCTTCTCAGAATGGACTGTACAAACGGAATTGATTATAAAATTATTTGATCATGTTCATCATTACCCTTCGTAATAATGATTTATTAATGTAAAAGCATCCCAATATGGGCGGACATCACAAGCGACGAAGTTCGCATGAATGTGGGCGTATGGTATGATATAAATACTTTGCAGGGTAGAATTTGTCATTTCGTGCAGCTAATAAAGCAAAGTGTACGTATTTCGTTTCCTAGCACGAAAGAGGGTTGATTTTTTTTAATATAATTTTGAAAATTGTTATCAAGTTTTAAACTGCATGAGGTTTCGAAGTTTCAATAATGTTATATGAGATGATGATGCTGAAAGGGGTAAAGAGTAGAAGGTGTTAAATAGAGGGGCGTTAAAAGCGGAACAAATTTATTATGTGACAATTTCACGGAGTTTGTTCTTCGGGAAACGATTACACTCAAAGTTTTTAAAATTATTAAAAGTAATTCATTTATTTTTCATTCTTTTGTAATCTTTTGTTTAATCATTTTGGAAAAGGATATTCCATGAAAATAATTAATTAACAAATTCTGTAAGGGCATAACGTGCGACACAACTGACGTCCTTTTACACTTATCAAAACTGTCGCACGCTGCCTGTCAAATCGAATTACTCGTGTCAAAACTAAAGTACTCAGAAGTGAAGTTTCTGTAGCCATATCTCCAATTCCATTATGAAACTTCAGAAACAAAAGAAAGATTTAGTGAAAAATGGCACCCACTTGAAGCGAAATAAGGAAAAATTTACTAGCTGTCAAAAACGGAAGCGTGTTTGTGATGCTTTTCTGATTTTAGGCGATAAGTTCAACTTATATGGGTGAAATCGACTAAAGAAAGAATTATTTATGGGCGCAGCTGGAGATGGCAGTGTGCGATGCCCGTCTGGGTACCATTTTGGAAGAGGGTGGCAATCGAAGGCTTGAGTGCGGCTCTGGCTGGTGTCACTTAACAAATTGTTTAATAAATGCATATAAAATCAATAACTTCAATCAAATAAATACTCCTTCTTCTTAATCTTTCCATCGAAAACCTCTCAGCAAACTTTCGCATTTCCGTAATCATAAATTAACACGCCATTTCCAAGTTAAAGGAAGAACGTTTACCACATAGTAAAACCAAAGTGACGCGATGGCGGGAAGGCAACACGTGAACACAACGAATTTTTCCCTTTGCAAGTAATTGCAAAATGTGGGATGTCATTCATACCCATCAGTAGACTTCAGCGTTCAATACTGGGTTTATCACATTTTCCCAGGACACTTACTTTTTTTTAGTGATAGTACCCTCTTCCTTTAACTGCCTCATTTTTTTAATGGAATATCTTTATAGGGCAGCAGAAAATATGAATGAATGAGGGTAACTACGCGTGCAGTACTCCGTGGATTAAACAATTTGTTGTAAAAATTAATGAGTTGTATTGGTTTACGAGAGAGTTAGAGAATGAAATCATTAAATAAACCAAGACATTGTCTGAAGGGTGGTAAATTTGTATGGTCTTAACCGAGATTAATATTGCTCTCGGGAAATAGGCGTGGTACGTGTTTGGAAACTTCTAAAAAACATTAAGCTTCTCTACATCTTTAGTACATTTCGTTTATGAACCCTGAGAGAATAATTGAGAAGATTTTTAAAAAGTCATTACAGGTAATAAATTTGATTAGAATTGTGTTCCAGTTTCTTAGTTTTTTAAAGATTTAACTAACGAATATTAATGTCAAATATTAAAAACAAAATGTAAGAATTATTGAAAAGAATAAAAAAATTCCAACAAATTTTCAATAAGAGTATTTTCAATCCTCAATAAAATTTCAATTCAATTTTAATAACTTGATGATAATCGTATGAAATTATATGTCTACAATTCTAATAAACCTAGGAGACGATTCTGAAAAGCAATGCATTGTTAGCATACACACATTACTGTTGGGCCAATACGTGGGACGGCAAAGTTCCTTCGACTGACGGACATAAAATTAATTCAACTTCAGAATATATCCCGCGGTGAGAAGTGGGCAAAGCCCGTATTTTTTCTTTTATCTGGTTTACGAGAAGATTTTATACGAGCTAGGTATGAATACTGATTAATTATTTAAATTTCTCCACTTTGTCGAGTTTCAAAAGTGGGACAATTGTTTTCTCCTGTTTTCAAATCAGGATACCTCAAAATCCATGATTTTTTGCTGAGCGATAAAGTCTTGACGTGATTTAGATTTTGCATTAATTTTGTATACAATTAATATTCAAATCTATTTTGAAATTCATAACATCCAATGCATTTATTGATACCTAGTCATTTGTAAGACTGTTTTCTCATGCTCTCGCTAAAACATTCAAGCCCAATAAGCTGCTCTAAACCAAGCAGCTAGTACTCTAGAGTCAAGAAAGCTGTTTTATGAACTCCGTATTCTTTTGTTATTGCAGAAAATTTTTTACATTATTCAATCAAAGATTGGCAATTATCAACACCGTCAAGGGTGACACAAACGTCTTAAGAAAACAATGCGATAAATTATTATAATTATTGATGCTAATCAATACATTCAATCGTTTATATGCTTGGCTTAGTCGACTCTGGTTACGTATTCCAAGAGAGATCTCATATTCCTTCATATGGAAGTTGCTTCAACAAGTCATTTCAGCTCAAGATGAAAATCAACATAAAATAAATCATTTTTTTTATAAAATTATAATACTTTTATGAAATAGTTCATGAACACGCTGGTCGTTTGCTTTACTATTTCTATTTATTGTGATTTCGCCCCGTCGTGTCACAGCTTTGTTTTAAGGCTTACAACCATTATGAGTAAATAATTCTATTAATGTTGAAATTAGGCGACCTATTTGAATCATCATAAAATAAGAATTTAGGTTTTTTGGGAAATTGGAATTAATCAGATTATACAGTAAAACCATCCACATATATATTGCGCAAAAAAGAAAGTTGCCCTACTTCTAGTTTCGGATAAAGCAAAGAAAATGCACGATGGATAAAAGTTGTTTGGTTAGAGCTTCGGCCTGAAAGAAGGCCTGAAAGAAGGCCTCAAAGAAAGAGGGTAAAGACGCAGAAGATTTTGTTTCACATTTGCAATTCATAAAAGCCTTTGATTGAGAATAATTCTTTAGCTCAATAAATTTTAGAATTGTTCTGACCTAAATATTAATATATCCAAAAAATATGACCCCCTGAAACATCTATCCCTATCAAAAATACAAAATACAGAAGTTTTTCGTGATCACCACGCTTTCACGTGGCTGAACATGAACGGCTTCTCAAAATGCTTCAAAGCCAAGTCAAACAAACGTTGGTCAACCCCGCATCGCGTTCAGATTGCGTTCAGCTAACATTCCTGTGCTTTTCCAAAACCGCCAATCTGACGTTTAGATCGCGCGGATTTCTTAAGGATTCGCAACATAAGACTGAAGAATGTTTCCTTTAGATAATTCTCCATTTTCTATATTTCATCCTTCTTTTAACAATCTTTAGTACTCCAAATAACATTTCAGATAATTAGGAAAATTACTTCGTGCCCAATATTTTTAATACTTATCTTATTCAATCGCTAAGGTCTAAGCAATACTTTAAAGATTTTATGGTTATTTGAAGTCATCAGCATTTTGTATGCCAATCGAAGCATATTATTATTTTTTGTGGTATGCTCTTAATACTTTCTACAGTAAAATGTATTAAAAGTGTGCCTTAAAGAATAATTTAGAATTTTATAATATCTATTTAAAATTTGTTTTAGAAAGATGTACTCCTTTGTACGTTTTTGCTCATTTACTACCCTCTACTTTTCTATTTCCTTGTCGTTTTCTCATATTTTTTTACATGTCCTGCCACAAACGCATTATAAAGTCTTCTTATTTAAAGCGTACGTGACAAAATGTCGATTTCTGTGAATACATTTAAGAAGTTTATTATATTTGAAGAGTTTGAAAAAAAGGAATCAATTCGAGAGCGGAAGTTGTTAAAGCTACTATCAGTGTCACCCACAACCATCGCAACTGCCGTCACCACAAGTTCTGGAGCCTTTTGGGCTTTTCTCCTTTACGCAAAAAGCGAACTGAAAGGCGACGTGGTACCACTGCTAATCTTTATTTTGGCTCGTTTTAATCTTATCGAAAATTCGTCATTTAAAGCGCAGGGGCGTCGAAGTGTCATAGCGGCGTCAATACAGGCAGAATACTCAGGGTTGAAAAAATCGATGCTCTGGGAAATCACTGTTGTTTTCCTACGTGATATTTTCTATTCACGCTAAATTTTATTCATCACTTCAGGAAAATTTTAGAGTTTTCCATGGGCATCATCCCGTGGCTGCGGTTTCCATTGTTGAAGAAGCGGTTCAAGGGGAGAAGGAAAGAATGTAGATAGAAGTAGAAGATTCGAATCGCGTGCTTACAGTGTGGGTTGATTTTAATTCACATTGGCTGCGTGCAAACCACAAAATTAATGATAGCTCGATCCCAGAGAGGATAGTCCCTTCTTTTGACAAATTATCGGACTGTAGTAGTTAAGCTTATTTTGAGTGTGTGGACATTTTCTAACGCTGCGCTCAAATGATACCGCTTCTAATCCTTACCCGCTGACTTTTCTCACACACTTTTCTAAATTAAATTTGTATTTAATACCCTCACCTTTAAATTCATTAAAAATCCACTTAATGAGCTTAAATTCTTTTGCTTCCTTTAAATTAAAAATTATTCAGAATTTTAAAAAAATATCGCAAATGTTTTTTCTGATCCTTCTACTTTTAGGATAAAAATTATACCGCCTGTTTAAATTAAAAAAATGCAAAATAAAACATTCAAAGAGTGTAGCATTTAAATAAGACTAAAATCGGACAAAATCGCAAAATAATAACATTGCGTAGCGAATAATGTTCGAGATATTACAAAATATGTATCGATACTATCGCAAAATCAATAATATGTCAAAAAATAATATATATTGGAGACTATTGATGGCAGCTAAATCGGGCTATTATTTACGGAAGGTTAAAATTGTAACAAGTGGTCACTATAGATAAAACAAGCTGTTAGTGGATATACTGACACTATTTTTAATGACTATGGTAATCCTTCAAATGGAACCAGTGGACAGACATTTATAAAAAAATTAACAGCTTTGTCGAAATTTAGCTCACTGAAAATAACAATCCTTGTCGGGGCTGTATGCTGTCATACGAAAGCACTTGTTACACAAAATGCTGCTGCCAACGAAGGCAAAACTGTACAAATTGGTGCTGCTGTCAGCAACGTATACTGAATTTTGCGAAATAAAGGTGGTAATCCTTATAATCATATGCAAGTACATTGTAGACCGTAATGGTGTTAACAGCGAAACAGTTGTTCTATTTAATGAGAACTAATTGCGCAAGTTGAAATTTGGTATATGCATTTCGGAATTTTTCTCAATTTGTTCGGCAATTCGTTGTTCGTCTTTAAGAACTTTTTCGTTCAGAATTGTGTCGTTCGCGATTTTGTCGTTCGGAATTTTTTTAGCAACCAACAATGAAAGCATAGACTGATTTAGACGTTTGACACAAGTCCCCATAAACGTCTTCGATATCACACAAAACCATTCACGCCAAATCTGTTTAAAAATGGCTTCCACAATTACGATAGGTCGGATAAAAGCTTTGAATAGTGATGTCTTGTCTGTCAGTTGAGAGATTCAAAGGACAGACAGATCAACAGGAAAAACTGTTCGCAAAATTTATTTATAAGCAAGAATATCTTTTTATATCTCACAGCCCCTTTAAGCGTCAAAAGGTACAGAAATCAATGAATATCTCGTTATCAATTTGGGTGCAGGGTATAAATATCTCTGAGGATCACATGGGCAGTAACGCGACTAAATACAACGGGAAATAAAGTAATATATATATTTTATAATAGTAATATAATAGTAATAGTAATATATATTTTATAGTAAGTAATATGTATTAGTGAGAAAATTCACGTCTACCATACGTATTCCCACTTGGTTGTGGGAAAAAATGGTATAAGGCTTACGCTTAATCAATCACGAACATATTTTTAAATTGCAAGGTATTTAGGAATTGAATGCGCTGAAGAAATCTTCAAAAGTTAAATAAGAAATCCACAAAGAATCATAGAGTTTGATGGGCAGCGGTTTCGGATTTAAATGCCTCGTTATTTCGATTTTGAAAGAACAGTAAACAACCGTGAATGGAAATTTTTGCCAATTGTGGTCATCGACATTGAACGAAGAAAGCCGCTGGGGAAAGAAATCACTTTGAGCATTAAAAGAAGCTCTTCGGCTCTTTAGGAACTCTTTGACGCGAACCAAAACTTGACTTGAGCAGAATATCAGGAAAAACATTAGGATAAAAAGCAAAGAAAAAATTAAAAAAAAACATTAAAGAATGACAAAGTTGCCCTTTTGCAACTTTTTCTCGTTTCAGTTCTTTTATTTCTTTTTTATATTTCTGTTATTTTACTTTGGACAAAACAAAGAACTTGTATTTCGTTCCTCCTCAAGTGTCCAAACAAACAAAAAAACAAGTCGATTGTTTGTGCTTGTAGATGCTTCCTTTATACATTATTTTCCTTCCTCGTTACCCCCTCCCCCTTCCTACGTGAAAAATAACAAAGAACCTGTGCAAATCAAGCTAAGGCGCGTCATTTGTCATTCGGTACGAGTCTTCGTAGCACGAGTATGTGCAGCAAATGTCAACCGTAAATCTTTAAAAAGGCAGTCAATCGGATAGTTTTTTAATGCCCACAAACTGTCGGGGAAGCAACAAGTAAACGTTATTGAACAAAAAAAAAAAGAGGAATGATTATACATAACGTAAAAGAAGGAACGAAATTTTAAAAAATTCTTGCATATATCTTTAATGTTGTTAAGAAAATATTTCGAAATATCGAAACTATGAAAAACTATGAAAAGAAATGTCGAAACTATGGCCGTAATTTCGAATATATAGTAATACATTTCTGTCCTTTTGGACGATGAAGACCAGGGAGAAGAAGATGTGTAAGCTAATTATTGCCCACTAAGATTAATTAAATGTGAAGAAGTTGTTAAGGGATCTATAGGATTTGGGCTGGACAGCACTAACGTAGAAATTCAACAAAAAAGTTGTCAATGCTGGAAGTGTTCTGATCTATTAAAGTTGAAGGGTTCAAAACTGCAAAATTTTTACTTGGCCACGTTGTTTACATTGCTGTCAGTTTTGTCAAATTTGAAAATTTTAATATGACTTATTATCTGTTTTTCAGTTATTTCAGTTATTACAAAAAAATGTAATAACTTTTCAGTTATTACAAAAAAATGACAACTTTTTTGTTTATTTCTTCCTCCGTCGTTCGCTTATGCATGTTAAATATTCGGGTCTAATGAAATGCTGTGTCTCCCCCACTCTAAGGTTCATAATTTATGTAAACATAAGTCATTC
The DNA here is from genome assembly GCA_963966595.1 of Physocephala rufipes. Taxonomy (NCBI): domain Eukaryota; kingdom Metazoa; phylum Arthropoda; class Insecta; order Diptera; family Conopidae; genus Physocephala; species Physocephala rufipes. The sequence continues at coordinate 40,918,762 of OZ016502.1, read as the reverse complement.
TGGCAGCTAAAAAATAATACTTATAGTGGATAAGTTACAGTAGAAATAAAAATACTTAGGAGCTATATTACCAACTATAGAAGAGAGAAAACAAAACTTCGATCATAATTTTAATGTTCAATTTTTCATGAATCTAAACTTAAGAATCCTTCTTGCATCTTACCATCGATTGCTCCTTAGAGGTACGTCATTGAAAGGTGTATTAGCGAACTTCGAAAGAACAGAAAACAGAGAAAGGAAATTTTGAAAAGGACAATGGACGTTTAGTGGAAGCATAAGACCAAATAAATCAAGTATCAGGTATAGATATTTTACAGTCTCTTACATATAAATTCCAAATGATTCAAATCATATGACACTCCAACTTTTTTACTCTCCACTCTAAAAATCTAATTTTTAGTATTGTACATAAACGGTATTAACAACCTGCATAGTGCTAGGTGGATTACAATTTGGGACCAAACTCACCATAGCATTTTAAAACCAAGTTTGATACACTCTATCCTTCTTATTCTTTTTTAATAACTAAAATCCCAACACTATCCCGAAGTGATCCCAAAATGCATACGGACACTGTCGCATTAGAAGAGACAAAGAAAAACAACAATAAAGGAAGATATAAACTGGATACAATACGATGAATGTAACACTTTTAATGTCATAATCGTTATTTATGAATTTATTATTCATAAACATAATTACGAATTCAATATCCGTTTCTTTAAATCCCATGAATGCAACAATTCTGATACGATCGAGCCTCTTTTGAAAAGAAAGGGGTACCTTTTAAACCCTCGCAGCTGCTTATGATATTATTGAACTTATGAAATTTTCCTTTTAAAGTTAGGAATTTTACATCCGATAATGTCAGATTGAAAATGAATATTGTTGAGCCGAAAATGTGTTTCCTAAACTTTTCTCATTGAGGTCCAAGTGATTGACAGCTTCAGATCTCAGATTACTCAAAACGACACTAAAAGACCAATTGAAAATTCGATAAATAAAATAAATTTGAATTGAGTTTTGTCAAATGAATTGGTTTTCTCTTATTCGTTCGTTTATTTGTTACTTCGCTATTATTTCATTTCGGTACGGCTTTAACAGAGTTCATCGACAGAATAAGTATTAAAAAAAATTGTTATTTTCTGAGAAAGATATTGTATGCAATGATGGGCGGGTGGGATGCTGCTACTTAGATATAAGCTTTTATTTGAATAGAAAATGTATTCGACATCTACCTTGTAGTGAACAATTGTAAGGATTCTAAAAAAGGTGTAGAGAAGAGAAATGAAAAAGAAAAAAAGATCGAGTATTAAAACGGCGTTTATCTGATTTTGAAAGCTATTGAAAAATCTCTTAAATAAATCGTCTTTACAAATCATAGATTAACTGTAAAGATAGCTAATACATAACATGAAAGGAGAATTAAAGTCGATAAAAGCGAAAACATTAAAATCAGAAACAGACAATAAAATATTAAAAGTTCTCCCAGCCAAAATCAGTTAACAAGGAGCGAAGTAGTAGTATTCACGACAACAACACCGAAGGTATTAAAACCAGCGTTTAACAATAATGACCTAAGTGATTAATTGGCAACCAACTCTTGCTGTCTTAACTATATCAAGTGGCAGAACGGAGTAAAGGATGATTACTCATTCCACACATAGAACTCGAGCCAGAAACAACCCTGACGATAATGATACTTAGACGGACGAACGTAGATTATTATGATAAAAATTGAAGGCAATAAACTGGAAAATTTAGCCCACAAATGATTACAATCTTAAAAATTACAAAGTGGTATGGACATTTATTAACTGGCTAAGTACTTAAAATTGTTCCAAACTAGACAAATTAAAAGCAAATCAAAAAGGAAAACCACAAAGTTTAGACAAAGTTTTCTTTTACGTTGCCAAATTTAATGGTCCATACAATGTGTCAATTTCCATAAGGATTATATGCCATTTTGTAATAGCCATAAATTGTAGCTTATCTTAACTGTTTTTTAAAACCAAACGCATACACTCACACAAACGTAAATACAGAAATTTACCGCTCTCAACTTTTAATGCGCTTTATTAGCTACGATAACCGAACAGCAAAAGGCAGTTAGGCAACATATATTACAACGGTGATGACGATGAAGGCGACGCCATCGACGGACGAATTCACGAGCGAGCCATAGACTCAAAGCCTGCAGCGGGTATGATACGCTTAAAAGCGATTTTAATTTTTCTTAACGTGCTTTTCCAGTCATTCTGACTAAGATACGATCAAATTTATTTTGTTTGAATTGCAAATTTTCCTCCCCTTAACTACGCTTTTCAACAATACGCAATAATGAAGAGCCTACTTGAGAACTGAGAAAAGGCATTAGGCGCTATGGCAATTTATTGTCAATTTGTCGCAGTTTCTTTGAATTGGTTGCCGTTCTCATCTCGCATCAACTCACGCTTTAAACCTTCGTCTTCTACCCTTTCTTTTTTTCTTTTATATAATTCTATCGTTTTTACATCATTAATCTATTAAAGGCTACGACTGGCAATCTGCCGATAGACGACAAACTGTGAGTAAACCAAATTATTGTCTCGTGATATTTTTGGAGAACTCTTTTTAATACAGACTTTGTTTAACCGAAAAATATCGATTATAAAGAAAATTTTTAATTCGATTTTGATGATAGGACTTTTTTTAAAAGCTGTCGTCCGATCCTTAAGATCATGCGTGTGAAATTTGTTGTTTGTTATGACATACTCTGAGCCAACTTTCCAGCTCAATTTATGTCAGACTGGTTAAGGAAAGCGCTTAGATATTTGCAACTGTTATTGTTTAATTAAAAGTATTCCAAATTTATTACTAAAATTTATTTTTAATTTTTTAATTTGTCAACTTTATATCAATGAAATATGCTCATATTTATTAGATTTATATAACTTTTACAGCTTCTAAACTCGAAACGTTTCATATTTTTTCGCCTTATTTGTTTTATTTTTCATGTGTGAATTTTATTAACAATAAAAATTAAATAGATCAGCGGAACAATTTTAGTTTGAAAGTATAAATTTGTCTGATTATTTTTCTGATTATGACAACAATAATATTTCCTTTTTTTCATATAACTTTTATATATTACTTCATGGATATTTCTTATTTCATACCGTTTTTTTATTTATTCGGATTTTTATTTATTATAATAGAAAATGCTTTTAATAATAACAAATATAAATAATCACTTCAATAACGGTGACAAAAAATCACTTTAATTAAGGAAGTGACGAATATTGAAACCATTTCTTTCAGTTCACTTCGAAGCAACTATTGGAAACCACTTTTTAAACTTTACGTTTATCTCGGAAGTATATTATTTATATTAGTAAAATTTTTATATTTAGAGAAATAATTTCATTCCCATTTATTTACTATTTATGCCATTATGCATTTGAAGCTATTTTTATTAAGCCGGTTTCGGCTTTTCTGACGCCAAATAAATAAATGCTTTTCAATCAAACATTTCACAGCTTTTCATTGTTCGGATACACGTCCCACGAAATAAACGCAAACCACCCGACATCCATTCACATACTGAACATCCCCAAAAACAGTATTGAATATTAAAGTCTGACGTCGTTGAGGTCGTACGAACCAGCTTAGAGAAAGGCATGATGGCAACAAAAACCAGAAGCTGCAACAGCAGCAAGTTCCAATAAAACAAAACCAACAGAAGGTACATTTCCAACAAACTAAAGCTGTTTGGTTAGCAATGAAAAAAAGATATCAGAAAATAACTGCCTGGGTGAAGAATCAGCATGAAATACAACAGTGTGCTGGCGGAGTGAGACGAAAAAGTACATATTCAAGCAACCGGTTTAGAATGCCGGTTATTCAGTAAAGAAAAAGTAAGGCCCCTATTACAGAAAACGAAACGAAACTTTCTTTTCTATTTCTTGTTTTTTTATTTTTTTTTTTAATTTTGTTTCCTTTCTCCTTTGAAAGCTTGTAGGTCAGCAGATAAAAATTCGACATGTACGAATAGACGCAATCCAGTTATATGCTTGAAGCCGAATATTATAAAGGTGGGAAAACGAAGCAGCTGGCGAATACAGAGTTAGCAAGAAATCTTTCTCCTCGGTGTGATTTTGCGGTGAGTGAAGTGGAGGCGTAAAATATCCTTCACTAATATTCAAGACGTCATTTAGTATGGAAGAGTCTTGTGTTGGGCTAAAATGGAGGCGCGTGTTTCATGAAAACCCAATTTTATCTAGGGAAGCTTTCGAAAGTTTTACATACTACAAAAATTTTAAGCGCCTCGTCAAATCCTGCGTTGCAGACCTTCTATTCGTTTCTGTTTGCGTAGTGAGGGTCTTAGATGTTATTCGTTACCGCCAGGGATGCCAACGACAAAATTTGAAAAAGGTTATGATAATTCTTATATAATCCTATCAAAAATATTGAAAATTGTTAGGAAGAATTACAGGATATTTCCGGTAAAAACGCGTCTTGAGAGTCAATAATTATATAATTACATACTTTATTCCATTTTCCCGTTATATTTACCATTATAATTACGTTACCTCAAAGATGTTATTACCGTAATAGTATTAAAACTGTATTACTCAGATAATGTGTGTAGGTTAATAACGTAGATCTTTTTTGAATTCTTCTTTGAGGCGTTGAAATCTCTACGATTGGTTGCAACGCAACATATGTTCCAACGCACATTTACAATAAGTTAAAATAAATTTTATGAAACAATTTTGAATGATGTTGCGCGACGTGTTTGTTTGCAACTCATACCGCCGAGTAAGCTCTTATCGGTCGCCGAATTCCATTCAACTAAGAGGGATTATTCCTCAGATATGTATGGAAGGAACGTTATAACTCAAATAAAGCAAAAAACGACACAATCTCATGTAATCTGATAAGAAAAGGACAGAATAAGTAGAACTCAAATGGCAAGGTGAACTGTTACCATGGTGATCAGAGGGTAATATTTTCGGTTATCGTTTCGAGTAAAAAGGGTGATCTAAAGGTATTGAAATTATTGTTGAGTAAGGGTAAACAAATTTTGCAAATAAATATTTTAGACCCAAAAACCTATTGAATTTATTTACTTTTCCTGATAAACTAAGGGCATTTTTAATTGAAGTAGAGTCTGGAGTGTTATCGCAGATAAAGCCCTATGAGAATCATTTCGCAATCCAAGATATATTAAAACTGATTTTGCAGCAAAGATAGATTTGGCTACAGCTCCAATCAAACTACATGGTCTTGTCTTTCCTGTTGTTAATTCTTGATTCCTCATCTCATCTTTTGTTGCTTACTGTGTTTTAAAAGCCATTGGCGAGCTTCTTGAATAACTGGTCCATAATTGTTACAAACAATACGTATCTCATCTAGATCATCAAGTATTTGTTGATCCTTTCATCATATTTCTTTGAGATGATTTCCTTTTGCTTATTCGAAACGAGCTCATAACGTAAAATTCGTGCATATTGAACGGAAAATCAGCAAAGCATCAACATGAAATTATAAACAGAATCCCGTCTAAACCGCAAATAAAGTTTTTAATGCGGCGTACATATTGAATATTAAATGATTCTTCATCTTGATAACGGTATAAGTCGAAGTTAGTTATCAGTGAGTGACAGTGAGAGGAGCAAAAAGTCACAATGTCCAATAAAAAAGATATAAAGTTTGCTTCAGTTTAATTTGTTGAGCTCTGTGTGCGCGAATATTAGATCGTGAGACTTTCCCGGAGATTATTTACGACCGTCATAAAAAATAAGCTCAAGATCAATTTCAATGTTAATTGTTCAGACTTGTCGGGGTATTAAACTAGTTAGGTGTTTTAAATAGACACTAATTTTTCAATGGTTGGTTTAGCCGCTTGTTGGTTGCTTTTCTTTCAACCGGTGAAGTTTGTTGGGAGATTAGTTTTTGCTGGTGGCATATACATGATATATTTCCATTCTATCTCTGTATTTGTATAGAAATCAGGGATAATGATGATATCATTATATTCTTCAAAGCACGAGTACTGTCAATAATAGTTTCAGGTATCTAATATTGATAATATCTTATCAATATTATAAAACGTCGTTCAGTATTTTGAATTTATACATTTATATAATATGTCTGAAAGCACGGGTAAGTCGGAACTAGGAAGGCCTACCACCTATCCCTTGTTTTTTTGGTATATATATGGTATATCTATTCCTTGTTTAATTTCGGTTTTGGAGATATCAGTCCCTGATGAACTATTGCCGAAAAGTTTACACGAGCTATAAATGTGAAAATATGCTCGCAACTAATGATGGGCCCATCTTTGAAGAAGTAGGCATAATAGTCACGTTTATAGAAGCATATGTTGGTCTTGATACTTAAAGAACAGCTCCATAAAAATATTATAATTTTGCACAAAAATTTGTAAGCTAAGTATAAGGCGACCAAACTGTAAAGTGAAGTATCCTGTTAGTTACTTTTGATTTTCTTTTCTCTTTGCATTCAGTCTGCCTTTTTCAATATTTTGTTTCCATTCGTTCTGACATTCTTAAGCGAATATGAGTTGTATTATCCTCACTCCGAATTTATCTCCATCCTGCTAGGTCCTTTCCCTTTCTTATCGATTTCAGTTAATCCTACAATTCTGCCGTCTCTCTCCATCAACCCTTTATAACCACCGCCTTCCACAATTCATTGATGGCAACTCATTCAACCTGTCAACTCCATCCATAACAACAAACAATACCTCGTTGACAGTCGTGTTTATAATTTAAATGCAGTTAGGCGTATAAGGATACGACAGCCGAAGGATAGATTAGACCTTAAAATGTGTGCAAGGCGTGTCCTTGTGTATGTGTGTGAACTTTTGCAAGGGCTCCCCAAAGTATCGTTTGCTCTCCTAGTGTGTTGCAATATAATAGAAATGTATCCTTTTCATTTATGTTGTACATTTTTGTATATCCATGTGTTTCTACTACGGTGTGCTCACATTTTCGTTGCTACCGTTGAATTGTGTTTGTTATCCCTCCGGTTGTTTTACATTGTGTTTTACGGTTTAGCTTTTTTCCTATCGTGGTTTAACGTCTCATCGCATCGAAATAACCCAAAATAATCAAGAGTGGAGAAAGTTTGCTCCGCATGTTTCGGATTTATTTTGATTAAATCTATTTAGAAGTAATATAATTTGTTAGAGAATTTGTGTGGGTTTAAAGGATTTCATTTGAAAATGGAATTTGATTTCATTTCGTATCAAATTGAAGTAATAAAGCAAAGAATTTCAGACGTTTTACAATTTTTTCTTCAAAATTATATTGAATCAATTGGAGGAGTTGAATCAAAACTCCTGGAGTTGATAACGTTAAAGCTGTTGAATCAATTAATAACGACCATTTAATGACACCGCCACTGTTTTTGTTAAGAAAAAACTAACTCCAACTATTAAAACGATTACGCATTCAGCAAGGTTCGTGAACTAGGATGAGTTTTTTAAACATAAGTTTTAAAATAGTTGAATTTTATATAAACCCATAATAAATCTGAATTTGGTCTTTCTAGAGGGTAGTATATTTTTAGTTTGGGACACATCGAAGTCTCTCCATAGCACCTTAGTTATCCGAGAACCTTAATGTTCCATCTATGTCCTAAGAAAACGAAATGTTTCCTCTGTTCATTCCGCTATTTTCCTTCTAATGACTTGAAATGGCCTTTTCATAGAAAGGGTTATCTCGTCTAAATGAGTTCCCACCTCCTCGCCGTTTGATTTACTGACAAAGTTAATTTATTGAGAACGATATTAAATCTGCTCAGCAGTGTTGTATGATTTTATTGTACATATCTTTTCTTCGTTATATTTTATATTTTCGAACGAAGGGGAAAGTATGCATTTTATTTCTTAAAATATGGATTTATCCACAGCTGTTAAAGAGTGTAACCATATGTTAGTGTTTGTGATGGCAGTGGAGAATGTGCAGTGTTCGTAAAGTTAAATTGAGTTATTACAAATTTAAACGCTCTTCAGAAGCTTAAAACCTTTCCATAAATTATAAGAATTTTTAACTTTTCGAAGGAAAATTCCTCTAATAGAAAACAACTGGATTACTTCTTAATATGGCAAAAATATAGGATACTAAAAATTTATTGTATCATTTGGTTTTTCACTAAATTAGTTCATTATTACATGTCATAACTCTTACACAAAACAGAGCCTGCATAAACTTTCGTATATTGAAATCTATTGAATAATTGCAAAGTCTGAGTAAAGTTTTAAGTTGTTAAGATTTTGCAAGAAGTCCCTGAGCTTAAAATATAATTTCCTGTTCCAAACAACATATGCCACAATTTTAGTCTATTCATTCAAATTTACATAAATATTGATGGTCTTCTCTAGAGAATTAATTACAAAGATTTTAAATCCTACGACCATGTTTTGACATTAAAAAAAGCTTTTAACAATAATAAAATATGTAAGCAATTTTAAGGGTTTTTAAGGGTTGTGTGAATATAAGTACTGTTCTCATTTCGTTTAAAATTCAAAAGCATTCCATATTCCTTTTAGTCTTTTAAAGTTGTCAAAACGAACACCATTTATTGTGGATGATATTTGTCTTAGATGAGTTAAAGCTTTATCGGGGTAAAAAAAATGTTGAAATAAAAACGATATCGAAAAGATCTTATCTCTGTTAGTTTTGCTAAAATAAATGAGTTCACTGAGATAAAACACACTCGGAGATAAATGTTTTAATTCCTATGAAAGCACATATTTTTCCCCCACATTAGTGTTTTCTTATTAGTGTTTTCTTAAGTTTGGTATATAAAATTATGATTATAAAATAATTGCGTTATAGAAAGGCTTTTACTTCCATGCATTTCCAAATTAGGTCCTTCGATTTCGAGGCCACTTATCGTACAACGCATGAAATCTCAGATCCAATGAACCCCAAAAGAATCCTGCCAAGGAGTTAAACCTTTTGATAAATGAGTGCTACACAGCTGCTTATATCAAAATGAAATTGACTAGAAGTAATGACAAATATGAATTTTAAATGAAACTAAGCAAAGAAAAAAGTGAAAGAAAGACAGAAATAACAAAAGAAGTCTACTTGAATTTTAAACAATAATGTCTGCTTGTCAGACTGCATAGCTTTTATTCAACTTGAGTTGTCATAAATATATTGGCGAATTTTTTTTTTTTTATTTATTAAAGCAGTAGACAAACGTGACTAAACAAACATGCGTTGATGAGGTTACATTGTCACGGTTTGAATAAAATGCGGAGGATGATTTTAAAATATTCAATTATTCATTCATTTGATAGCTGAATATTTATTATTATTACTCCTTTTTGTGCTGCGGCATGAAAGGGAATCATTAAAAGAAAATCGGTCACCCCAAAGCAAGTACCGGTGATTAAGTTATTGTAAAATCTGTAATAATATCAACCCTTCATATTCCTTCATTTGATGATGTTCCTTCGTATCCTAAATTAAGTCTCTTTTCTCCCTGCTCGCTATCGTTCATAACGGCATATCTGTTCAACTCTCAGGCCATGATGTTGCCTCCTCTTCCTATTCCTGTCTTCCGATTGTAAAATGCCTTACTTCGCCAATATTCGACGAAGTAATTGAGATGAGGGCTAATTTTTTGTTGAAATAACTAGGCGAAAATTTCGAGCAAAAAAAAAATACTGAATAGGGGAGGACGCTGACAATTAGCCAGAACGGTCAAGTGTATAATAAGTATTATAAGGGTCATTTAGAGAAACTTTAAAGTATGTGTTACCACCATCACACCCTAGGTAATAGCAATGACCATGTGCTAGTGACATCTTAAAATTTAATCACAGACTGTAATTTCTGTCGTCGAGTAATCAAAAATAATAATAATAAAATAATAAGTAATCAAAAATAAATCATCATTTTTTATAGTAAGTTAGTAAGCTTAACCTTCGCCAACCTTAGAAAATTTAATAATTTCAAATTTTTGCATTAACTGATATTAACAAAAATAATTAAAGCAATGAAATCTTCATAATCTAAACACAATAAATTTTTAACAAATTTAGTTCGAAAATTGGATTCGAAATAATGAACTTTAAGAAAATAATAAACTCATAGTTATTAAGTATTCTGCGATATGTTCTCTCCCCCTTTAGTTATGTCTCTATTTCCCCCTATACACTTCGCCCACGCAAGGCTTTTGGCAGTGAAAGTTTCCTTTAACTTTCGCGCTCAGTTGAAACAGATCGCTATATGTTTTGCTGTTTAAAAACTCTGGCAAAGCTTAAACTCAGTCCTCTCTAGTAACAACAAAATCCTCAACAGTTTTCTTTAATAAACCGACCCGATTGTCTGCCGTTTTTAACAGAAGCAAAACACTTCTTGTCGTCATGGCTTTCAGATTCAAGGGCGGTTTCCGGGAGTTTTCTCGGTGTTTTACAACTACAAGAAATAGTCTGTATTGTATTTCTTGTTTTGTCTTTGTTTTGATAAACCTTTTGGTTCCTGCAGCTGCCATTTTACCGTTTTGTCGGTCTGCAATTTCTGCTGAAATATTTCTGATACTGAAAATACGGACATTGTTAAAGCCATCTCTACGAACTCTACAAAATGTTCATCTTACGATTAATTTTTGAGAGAGGTAAAGCAGAAGAATAAAAGACGGTGTGAGAAAAGAATAACGTTTCTTCAGGTGAATCTGAAAACGGAAGTTAGATCCAAGACAAGAATTTGTAAAAATTCATGTGTTGGTACGCCAGTCGAAAGAAAGGGAAGAGGACAGAGATGAGGAAAAGCGAAAAGAAATTAGTTTTCAAGAAAAGTCAAGTCTACAAAAAGTTTCGGATAAACATAAATCACATACCTTCTGGATTTGTATTGTGTTTCTGGAAAAATACAGTTTAAAAGTGATGACAAAGTGAGAGAGAATGCAATACCGAAGAACTTAAGAGATGGAAAATTCAAAAAAATGTATTTTTTTAATTCGAAGGGAAAGAACAAACACTCGACAAGGGTACGAAATTTATTGTTGCCAACATGTTTTTCTTATTAAAAAATATCTTAAATTTGTGTTCTATTCTTGACAAATATTCCTGCATTTCCTCTCAACCCTCTCTTGTATTTTATACAAAACTGAATTGGGAATAAAATCTTGCTCCAACTTTCACTTGCTCCAACATTTTCCGCTGGTAATTAGATCTCGTTGTCGTTGTTGTTGTTGTTGTTGTTGTTGTCATGTGTTCTTATATATTTATATGTTTGACGTTATAAACAGTCTGCGGCTTGACTCATGCCAGGATTGTCATAACAACAAGAACAACAACAACACCAACCACGACAACAAATCTTACTAATAATTCTCAACACACTGACGCCTGTAGAAAACGTTTTAACAGTTTTGCAAATGGCAATATTGCCATACACATATTCATACGCATCCATTGGCGCAGAGTAACGTTTAGGGCAAGAATAAATGACTGCGGCGAATGGACGAAAATAAAACAAAACATAACTGAACAATTAGACAAAAGAACATCAACGGCTATGCTTTTTATTTGTTCTTTTTTTTAAGCAAACAAAGTACCGGATAACTGTTTCTGTGAGGACAATTAAAATATACCCATTTCATGCAGCATTTGAAGTTAAACCATTAACAACAAAAATTGCCAGCTGCGACCCACATCAAGAAATGGAGTAAGCTGGGAAAAGGAGTTGTGGACTGAGGTTTTGAGTCAACAAAAAAAATATTCAAAAATATTATGTGATTACTTAGAGGAAACATGCTCGAAAACAACATTTGGAACTCTGAAAAGTTACAAAAAACACAAAACTTCTTCACCTCAATACTTTTAGTAACCGCTTTTAGCAATAATCGTTCACCCTTGCAGGAGTTTAGAAGGTTTTTGATAATAAAATCCACCTGAGTTAAATTTATAGATTTTTTGGTTGCGCCAAAAGCCATATTTTTCTAGGCAATGTTGCAACAGATTGTGGTGATACAAATGGATGGCAATTTAATAATTTAATAAACAAATAATTCATTATCAGAATACAAGAAATTAATAATAAAAGTAATAGCAAATGATTTTATTAAAGTATTGGTTAAGTCCACAGGGTCGAGGTTTATTTTCACACTGTCACCTTGTGACTAAAATCTGTTACTTTTAAAACGAAATGGGAATTTCAGAACCAATCATTAAGAAGACCTCATAAATCGCTTTAAGTGATATTTATAATTCGAAGCTTAAAATTTGATCAATGCAGTAATACGGAGCGTGTAAAATTAAAGTATGTTGAAAAACATTTTTGGAACATTTTTAAATGCCAAGTAATTGAAATCTATTTAATTTCAGAAACACATGCCAAACCGTATACAGTGTTTATTTATTTAATGTGGCAAAAATCTTTTTGATATCGCAATAGTTTCTTAGTTGCAACAGTTACCCTCGTATTGGAACCGTTATTCATGTGTGGTGTGGTCACTTTTATTTGTTGAGGACAACTATTGCGCAATTTTAATCTTTTTCACAAACCTTAATTATCCATTTTCAAATACATCGAAAAAACGAACTCACCTATTCACCATGGTTTCATTTCCATTTTGTACAGATTGCGCTACCAATTGTTGTTGTTGGTTGATTATTCCACCACTACCGGAGACACTGCCGCTGCTAACGCCATCGGTGCCACCACAGCTCCCACCAATTACACCTTGTACACTACTCCTAGTCTTCGGCAGAATATTAGCATTAGTGGTTGTTGCCGTCACTTGATGTTGTTGATTTTTTTCACCTATTACACTGGATGGTTGTTGATGAACTTCAGCCTTTATTGTACAAGCTGTATTGGCATTTCTTGGTTTGGATTGCTGTTTATAACGGCTCAATGCGAAGAAGAGAGCAAGCACAGCTTTTAGGCGGCCAGCACAAATGTCGGTCGGGGTTATGTTATCAAGTCCACCAACCGATTGGTTGCGTAATACGTTAAGACACGAATTGACGTTGTCGTACTGGAAGTAAAAGATTACATAATGAGAATTTTAGTACTAAAAGTTGAAAAGTTGGTTTACTAAATAAATTTATCTGGTACACAAGAGGGTGACTGAATAGAATTATATTCAATCTATTGCATGCTCATGTTTATGCTCATTCATATGGTCATCAAGACGGATTCTGGCTTTGCACAGTTTCTGTACAAATGTTTTACTGATGATCAAACTATTCCAATTGCATTTGAAAATCATTCAGTTGTATTTTTTTTAATTTTTTAATTTTTTCATTTTAATAATTCCTGGTCAAGAGATAATGTTTAAAAATTTGTTGGTAGAGTAGAAGCACAAGAAGAGGACAAAATTAATCACTAGTATTTATAAAAGCTCTTATTTTCTTTTTGTTATCCAGGTAATGAAAATGAAAGAATGCATATTGAATTTTATGTCTCAATTTAAAAGCTATAAAAACCACCGTGTGACTTAAAATTGATAAAATGAAGAAAGGGTAAGTAAGAACAGCGCAAAGGATACACAGTTGTGATATTTATTATTGATAATGTCTGAAGGCAGTGATGGAGGCAATTTTAATTAATTAGTATTAAAAGTGTTAATCAAAATTGTTGGATAATTTCATTAGGTAAATTATCAATGCGATTAATTAATGGAGCTATATGCAGCAAACGCACTAACAATTAAATGTAAAAATTCAAATTTATTATTAAATTTTAGAAATTAGTTTATCCATGTGGAAGAAAAAATGAGAGACTATCTAGTTCAGAAAGTGAAGAAGTTACAAATAATATCAAAGAAAATGGAAAAGAAAGAACACCGAAAGAAAGATTGGTGAAATATACATCAAATAAAGGTGCGAAATAATAATCGGAATTCAGAAAAAATTATTGTACTTATGCCGGAAATACCGTACCATCAAATGTTTTTCATACAAAGATTGCCGTTGTCGCAGAGCTTGCAGAAAAGTTTACGAAGACGAATATTTTTGAAATGTTTTGGTTTGTTTTGCATGTAGTTAGAAATTTTATGAATGACATAAATTATGTTTTTGAAGTATTGTAAAGAAAACTAAAATTATTATCGTTTGCTTTTTGAAAGAGAAACATCCTAAATTGTGTGTAATGAACTTGGGCTCCTTTAATTTTCATGACGAATTTGGTTGTTAATTTTAAAAATGACCTAATGCAATACCGGGTTATAAAACGCATATTACTCACTAAATATTTGCCGTTAATTGAAAAGGAACAATGAGTTTAACACTTTTAGATACCCTTCAGCAGTATGACCCATTCGTATTCTGGACGTATGTTTCTGATTCTATTGAAACTATTAAACATATCAATCAAAAAAATTATGGGAGCGTCTTTCTTATGGCACCAAAATTTCGTTTTTTCAGTGGGTTTCATCAGTGTGACTGACTTAGGTTTTTCTAATTATCTAACGTCTAAAGACAGTGTTCTTAAGAATAAACTTTGCTTTTGAATTTTGCGCTGAATTAAGTGGTTCGCATCGTTCTATAAATCCGTCCCGTTATGGATACCGCCACAGTTTTTATTGCTAGAAGTAGTTTTACTAGATGTCGTCTTAACTGAAAACATCTATTGTATTTCGTTTTACTAAATTTAAGGACCGTGAGATCTCCTCTCATCTTCTTTATTGACTTAATAGTCGTCATTGGTCTCGTTCAGTCAGTTTTATACCACTTTCAACAACTTCGAGTCATCTGTTTTGTTTTTCCATGTTCTATCGGTGTAAATATTTTTTCCGTCCTAAGGAAAGTATCTTCTTGTCAATTGTGAATTTCGTTCTTAGTCTTTAGCTTATTCATCAATTAAATGTACGATTCATTTCGTCGCATTTTATTGTATTTATACAACGTTTTAAAGAATATCGTAGCTTTTGCATGTTAGATTTTGTGACAACCGAACAGCAAAGTAACATATAAATGACATCTTACTTGACATTGACATATCATGTGCAAAAACAGCTGATTCAATGAGAGACTAAGAGCGTGTTGTTTTTATTTTCGTTAATGCTTATTGCCTGTAGCAGCTATTCACACGCCGAACCCGACGCTTTTGAAATAGTCGAATTCAAAGTGCTTTTTATGACTATCTGTTCCTCATCCCTCGGCGTGACAGCCATCGCTTGTCTTTCTGCTCTCATACTTTTGCGTGCGGATATATTTGAATGTATTTGGATTTGTTCCATTCGTGAAAAATACGTGAATTTATCCGACATTTGCGAATGGAACTAATTTTTCAAAGTATCATGATGATATTCACTTTTTTATGCTGGAAGTATTACAATTTATTGTCTGTTGTAAAAATGATTGTTCGATTTTTTTCAAGTTTCAAGACATAACGCAAAAACTTGATTAAGAGTACTTTCACGTATTTGAAACTTATTTTGACTTCACGAAAGGTTGAAGAATTTTTAAAAAATTCCCATCTGGAAATATCCACACAGGAATCGAGCCCCACTAGTCCAAGCTTTCATTACTTGGTTACTAAAAGAACTGCCAAATAGTCGATCAACGCCTGAACCAGCAAATGATATAAAGACTGGTGGATAACCTTCGAAAAGAAAAAAAATCCGAGCTAGTGAAATTTATTGTCATCCAACACTAATGTAAATTTTTACGTTTAGTTCCTTTAATATTTTAACGATATTTTACGTGTTTCAATAAAGTATAAAATTAAGCGATTTGTAGGATAAAGGACATTGCTTATTGAAAGGTTAGTTAGTGTTGCTGAAGATAAAGGTGATTTTTTTAGTCAAATGACAAGGAATTACTAACAGTTCGTATTACAGTTTTCTTATTTGATTTCGAATTTTGGAGTAAGTATGAAACACATACAGTTGGCAAAGTGTGACAAAACTCCGAGCTATGCAACTGCACTTCGTGCTTACCACCAATAAAGCTGTCTTATCTTCAGGCTTAAGACGTAACATATCTTTGGTCCTACACCACTGATCTCCTTAACTTTTATTTTTATACCTCCTTGATGTTTTCTACTTGTTTTATTTTCAGTTCTTTTGGAACTTTTTGAACTTTTTTCTTCTCTATTTTATTATTATTTTAATTACACATTTTTCTATTGATCATTTGGTGACTGAGTTGCAGTTGAAAATATCCGTACGGTGATAATGACGATGATGGCGGCGTAACTCATGATTATTGGAATTCCTTTGGTTTCATTTTGTTTACGTCTTCGTTTGTGGCAGCCACTTTATTACTTTATGTGTTTCACATTCCATTTCAAAGGGCTTATCATCTGAGAACTATCAATGAAAGCAACTCTAAAGGAGCTACCCTTCTGCCGACAACCATTGGTCCATGCAAGCAATTACGTGATAGACGTATGGAGATACCGATACGATCCGAAATGAATCATCGTCTCAACGGTTAATACATTTTCGATATTGTTCATAATCATATTCTGAGAATTCTCCTAAAGCAAGCATTGAGATAGAGTCGTGAATTTATTTCCAAATAATAAACTTTTGTAAAGAATTTTAATACGCCCACGACAAACTGATGATGACAAAGAAGCTTTACTTTGGTATAATGACATTTGTAATAATGATCATACTCTTACTCTTACTACAATAGTCAAGAAGAAATATATAAAGAATGAAATAAATAGAAGGAAATAATTACGAATAAGACAACGATGCAGAGACGTAAACAGTAATGACAAAATACGACCAATGATTTTAGAGAATTTCATATTGATCTGAACAAATAAAATCCAAAGCAGCTAGAATCCAATTTATACGATTTCATTATGAAGTTATGAAGAATCAAAATTGTTCGAAACTAAATAAACCGCAGAACAATCTTCACACGGGACAGAAAAGCAGAAAAGAAGAAGATCCTTTTCTGTATTTAATGATGATTAGCTTAGTGTGTGGGAACTATTTTGTCAAGTTTATAACAAATATTTTTCTTCGAACTTTTGAAGTTTCATTGAAAAATGTGATTTGTTTCCGTTTTGGTTAATTATAAGAATTAGTGCACTCTTTGTAGGATTTAATGAAATTAACTGCAAATCATGTTGTAGTACCGGGAAAGTAATACAAATCAGGCATGAATATTCTTTTTATTTCATTTTCTTGCTCATGTTAAGGAATTTGAAAAAAAATCGTAGTTTGTTAAACAGAAACTAACAAATTATATAAACCATAAAATCAAACTAACATACAAAAAAAATAGCAAAAAATGCGCGCTAATGCTTTTTATCCTTATTAAGGCTACCGTCGTAAGGCTAATATAGCCTGTATGTTTGCGACATTATTTGACACAAACAGTTCTCAAAAACTGATATTTGTGACACCGAACTCCAGTACGAAAATTAAGTTGTCATATTTTTGTGACACTGGCGCTTTCGCTAAATATCGTTTTTATAAAATATAAAATATTTTTTTAAATATAAAATATTTTACGCCAAATATTATTTCGTTAAACGTTAAACAATTCCTATTGATTAGATTCAAAAGAAATTGTAATTCGTTGATGTTTATTATCTTTTAATTAAAATCCCTTAAGCTGCTTTGTATTCAACTTTTTTACTGAAGTCTTGTGATGTTTCTTGTTTATTTGTTTTAACGAAGGAACCCGCAGATGTTTCTCTTTGTTATCGTTCTTGTGTTGTTTTTGTTCCTAAACACTAATACTTTGAATTTTTTAATTGCTCGTGATTGTCATGGGTTTTTAATTAGTTGCGGTTGAGATTCTAATGAAATTATTTGATATTATCGCTGTCATTTTACCAAAATTTCTATTCAAAGAGAAAGAGATATAGTATATGTAATAATATCGCACATTATCGATAATGCCATCTGCTTTTATTAAATGTAAATATTTATTGAATTAGTAAAGCTTCCACGACCATAAACCTTAAACTTATGTGAAATCGAAGAGTTTTTGGCTTTAAATTAATTACTTAGAGATTTCCGTCTTTTAATTAAAATTCGCGACACATCAAAATCAGAACCGAAGCGAATATCTAAAATTTCCCACTAAAAAGGTTTTTGTTTATGTGCTCGGACGTTCTCGTACGTTTTCGAATAAATATTGATTTAGGGAACTTCATAGAAATTTCATTTTAAAACTTGAAAACAATAATCTCATTGCTCGCAACAGATTGTGATAATTAAAATTCCAAAACTCATTATAAGAAGAACAACATTAAATCAAATCAAATCAAAATCACGCGAGGCCTTAATGGTGCTGATGTATCAATTGCTCGTCGAATTTGAATGCTTGTTTGTAACAAATTAGACCAAAGTAAACGAATGGTTACAATTTCGTTCAATTATTGAAAATAGTGTTCTTTGTAAATGGGTATAATATTTATTTGTTCGTATAGAGACCACCGAATTTCTAATTATTGATAATAATTAATATTTCAAAACCAATTTTTAGGTATAAAGTGGATTATTGACTACTGGTAATTCATGTAAATGTTGGGGTAAATACAGGCCTCAAGGTGAGTTGAACACGCTTTACATATTTCAATCATACATATTTCAATCATTCGCATTCATATTTCAATACATCAGTATAAAATCATACAGAGTTCTCACACATATACATTTGAGAACCATGACATGATATCCGAGATTTCCACTGAGATGAATTCACTTCAAAAACTGACTATGACTTCGAAAACAAACTATGTTCCAAATTCATGTGCTTCATATGCATCGCTATATTTCAATATCATTATGAGGTGCAGACGTACGTCATATGTTGTAATCATATCAAGTTCTTGATATCAAGTGATGTTCTAGTTGTAGCAAACCTCTTTTTCTACCTTTTTGAAACTAAAACATTTTTAATCGCTAACGTTTAGAATTTAGGCCAAAGCAGAAATTCTAACGAAAATAAATAAATAATCAAAAAAGTGAAAATGTAATTAGGAAAACATCGAAACAAGGGGTAATTTGACTGTAAATGTGAGAACATTTCGTGAACATTTTCCATAGTCACATTGCCCCCATCGTTGCATTGATATCATTTAAAATCGCACGTCATGCATCATATGTGTCTAAACTTTTGAGCGCATGGGGAAATTACCCGAGCGTAGGTTTTTCACCTCAATATCGACTCAAAATGATAATATTTGGCCATCTGGGACTACTTTTAAAATCTTATTAAATCATTTATTTTTCCAATTTCCAACGTAAAGCTCTAAAATCTATTACCAAATCACAGGAGTCATTATATCATGCAACGCATTGTTGAGAGTGAAATTTCGTTTGAAGTTCTCAACGTCTTCGAAACACCTAGAATTGTGAGAAACTAAACAAACATTTCAGTTTTAAAGTGTTTTATACAAAGCGTTTACAGTGAATTTTAATAAATATATAATAATGGAAAATATAGTTGATTCCATACAGATTTATGTTTGTCGGATTGAAGTGCATAGTAGTATATTTATACCTTTGCTCAAGTCTATGAAATGTATATAAATCCGCACTTTTTCATGTTTTTGGCCACAAATTATTATTTACATAAAAGGAAGAGAGAGAATCAATAAATATAATTTAATTTAATATTTTACAGATAATATAAAACAACAACAATAAATTTTGAAATCGCTAGATTTGAGTAAAAACAAATCAATGTATTTTATTCTATCAAATCAATGTATTCATTCATTGCCATCAATCTAAAAAATCGAAAACCATGAGAATGAGAAAGGGACAAAAGAGAGCGTTAAAAAATGTTTTGTATTTAAAACAAAAATACATATAAATTAAAGGATATGAGTTACATAAATGCAAAAAATGCATTTTTTATATGATTTCCGAATGCATAAAAGTTATTTCTATTGCGATCTCATCATTATTTTGCAAAACACACAAAATAAAATTCCACTTTTCCGTTTTTTATTTCAATTAATTTAAATTGCGGAAATTGTGGCTCATAGACTGAATGCTATGACGGAAATAGAAAATATCCTCGCAGTGCATTGTCGATGTTTTACAGTAAAATATTTCAAAAACTGTGCATGAAATTGTTGCAATATATATTACTTCTTTCATGCCTCTTCATTGCCATCGCATTTATCAATGACTGCCGCTTAAAAAGCCTTTGAGCTGTATCCATTCAAGAGAATTTCACTGATTTTTTATATTAGTCTGTAGTACAGAAAAATCCAATATATGTATCAGAAGAAGGGGAAACTATTGTTAATATGGCCAAAAATTTGAATTTTAATTCGTTAGACTTTATTATTTATAGTTTATACGCTTTTCGTTTGGATTTCCTATGTCAGGCTAATAGCCATAAATTTCATTAATCTGATCTAACAGAGAAATCTATTATTGATTACGTTTCTTTCCTCAAAATCACAAGTGTATTTATTGCGGTTTTTATTTGAAAATATTTGCCATTATTTTCAATTTCAAGCCACTTAAGTCTTCATTCGGTAGTAAAACAGGGTTATATCTATAAAAACACAGCTGTTGACATTAATGAATATTTAATGAATTAGCATTCTATAAATGTTTCAATCTATTGGCCTTTAATGAATTTCCTTTAGCCATAAAAGCATTTTTATTTGATTTTTCCCTTTTCATTAAACAATGCTTTAACACTAAGTGTAAAATGGTAGAAGAGACGACTTGGGATCGAGGGAAGAAATAATGAAATGAAAATTTGAGAGAATATTTTTGCAGTTGCTTAACACAATCCATAATTGAATAAGCAACAGATAGGAATAGAGGAAAAGGAATGGGAAGGAATATTCGGGATATCAAAACCATCGAGAAAATTGTAAACAAATCAATTGTTTATGGATAAACTTTCAAGAGACTAATCATTGAAAAAACCAACAATAAACAAATCATTTATCAACAAATTGATAATAAATAATAATATTATTCTTACTGTTATTGCAATCATTCATAGGAAACCACGACTGTCAATTATGACTACAAAGCAATCATGACAAGAGAACGCTTGATAAATATACTAACCATCAACAAGTCCGTAGCTAAACCAATTGTCAAGAAACCAATTTGAATCATAATCTCAACTGAAGCGGTTTGCACTTGAACAAAATGTGTTTCAGACTTCCGATGGCAACTCTATTAAGCCATCGTAGATAAAAGACAAAACAAAAGTGATAACATATCGCTTTAGAACGAACACGATAAAATAATTAAAATTTTTATGTCAACAAAAACGGAGGATAGCGGTACCTGTCAATACCTTGTTGATACTTATTTGTTTAGCACACCTGCTCATTTGCTGTCTCTTAAACAACGTCCCTCCTAATCCCCTTCATTGTTCTTTGTGTTCCGTCAAAATATAGTTTATTTACTTTTTAGCTATTCATTACCTCAATTTTGTGTGGCTTTAATGGATAGACATTGTCTTTTAAACTGTGTCGCGCACAATTTCACTCTTTGAGCAAATATTGACAATTTGCTGCTTTTGAGCGAAACACTTCATCATCATTTACCATAAAGCAAAACTTATTCTTTTAAAAGAAAAAATATCCAAAAACATGTTGATTCCTTTAAACGTTCACTTCGTCGGTGTCGATTTTTAAAAGCATTTAATAGTTAATAAATTATTTACTGTGTACAAGCTGACGACAATGAAAAAGTATGTATTGACAAAAACGAAGCTGTCATTGAACAGCAAGAAGTCTGGAGTGGAGTAATTAATTGCATTTGTAATGATTCCACTCGTATCGCATGCATCTCTGGTACCGCTCCAATGGCTTTGTAGCTCTAGGTCGTAACGCAATCAGATCATCCGAGTAAAAACATCTATCACGTTTTGTCAACAGAGGTTACCGTGCAAAAACTAAGGTGACAATTCATTTAAAAAAACAGTGAAAATCAATTTCAATTAAATTATTCAATTGAGTTAAAAGAGTAAAATAATTCCAACAGTTTTTGATGAATTTCAAGCGATGGTTTATCCACTAGTTGTTTAAATTTAAAACAAACTTTAGAAACTTTTTGATTTTTCGTCTCCTTGCCATTTCATTCCTTTCTTAAAATTTCAACATTTCTTTCAATAATATATAAATTTCAGCGAAACTGATTCAACGAAGTAATTTCTAATTGTAAACGTGTTACGAAAGAAAGACAGACGTTTTCTAGTTTGTTTCTTTAATTTTCAAAAGTATTAGCTTATGCTTTTCGTATTTATTTCCTAAGTGTCATTTATTATAGTGTCACTACGATCATGATTGTTTTTGTTATTATTTCTTTTTATTTGCTTATTCTTGAGAACATTTCGGGTTGTTTGAAAGAAATGTTCTCACGTTTTTCAAACAATACAGAAATGATTGCCAAGATATAATTTATAATCTACACACAGTGATAGTTTCACACGAACACATTTACACATTCATTCGCAGAGGCACACACGTATGAACGTGTGAACACGCACACACGCCCGCACACATATATCTATGTCTCTTCGACATAGTGTGTATCCTTTCTGTTATCCTTTCGTTTTTGCACATTCTTGCGCAGTTGTCAACATGCGAAATGACTTTGACACTTGAGCTTAAGCTGTCAGTGAATGCGTATAGCCTGTCAGCATTGTTTATACTTCTTTTCTGTTGTTTTCAGTACTCTAGCTATCGTTGTTAATTTTTTAGTTTTACGCATTTTCAAAAAGAAATTCACTTCTATATCTCAGATGTTTTCTATACGTAAAAATTATTGTTATTATTGTTAAACATTTAATAATTTCATTTCGGTAATTTTCGGTCTATTAGTAATTGTAACTTCTTTGTGATTCTGATTTACCACCTCGTTCAACATAATGAGCTCCTTTTTTAGCGTCTGATATCAGTTTACTTCGAGGCACCAACCAATGTTTCAACCAACCAACTTTAAATTCAACCAACGTTAAGCATGTCATTATTATCGCTATATTATGTAATATATATAAAATTAAATGATAAAATACAAACAAATTAAAAAAAAATAAAATGAAACAAATTTTCTGAGTCTTTTTAATTTATGCAACAAGAATTTGTAAACAATCGCTTTTTAATTTATTATCGGGCGGACGGTCGGATATTTAAATGAGGAGTTAACTGAAATCATTAATTAAATAAAGAACTGCAAGTGATACAAGCAGATCACACAAATATCATAATTATTAAAATGGATCTGAACAAGTAAAGTAAAGCAAAATAATTTTTTCAATTCAAACATAATGTTGTATAAATGTTGACAAAATTCAACATAGCTGTCATAACTGGCAGCATCAAACATAAAACTGTAAAACTGTAAGTGAAAACCACTGACAATTCAACAATTATATTTAATTACATTTCATCGTTTTAAGTAATTCATTTCAGTCAGTGCCTGAATGAGAATTGCTCCCTGTTTTTTGCTTTCAATTATATTAATTGCGTTTTATGTAAATATTAAATAAAAACGCTGTGTTTGTTTTGGAGTACATTGCTGTATAAATATCGTCTGAAGTATTAAACTGAATAACACTTAAATCTATAATTCTAACAAATTTCGTTTAATTAGTCCAATATTTTCTTTGGTACATTGGTAATTTTGTAATTGGACTGCGTCGGTTGCAAATAACTCAAAAAATATAGGTCGCAAATGAGAAGGTTAGTTGGGTGTATAAATGTCGTAATTGATGCAACAGTTTTGAAAATTGCTGAAGTTTGAAAATAGAGAAAAAGGTAATGAAAAATGTTGTGCAAACTTATATAATTTCAAAGAGAATGACGGAAAGCGCGGCACTTTATTTTCTTCAGCTGCGAGGGGAATTGAAAAAAAGATAGAATTCCTCAAAAAATCCATATAGCTATGTACCAGTGTCGAAATCCCTCGAAAACTCTTTTTTATAATTAATACAAACCTAGCTACAAAATTGAGAAAAATTTAATATACCCAAACAGCACATGCGATACGATGCTGAAATTCAATTAAATACAGCTCTATTTCTGAAGCGAGTCGCATACAATTAGAGACGTAAAACTTCGTGCAGAAGTGATGATTAGCTCTTAGACAAAATGTTCTTTGGAGAGTTAACAAGAAAGCTTTCATAATTTCGCGATCTCGGCCATGAAATTTTGATTCTTATATAACGCAGTCGTCTTGCATCAGCCTCAATTATTCTGACCTCTATACTTTTTGCTTATTGAAATGAAAATTAGTTTCAAAATAAATCCTTTGAAAATACCTTAATTAATTAGTTCTATTTACTTTTTTATTGTGAAGTTGCAGTATTTACAGTCAGCAATACAGTTGGTAATTTAAGACTTCTGTGTGTTTATTCTCAATTTGAAGTTGTTTGTTCCCAGTTTGAAATTATAGAAAGGTATAGAAGCCAATAGAGTTCTTCATAAATCTTTCCACAGATGATTTTATTGAGTAGAAACATAATTTTAGTTTAATTAGAAAAACCTTCTCTTATAAAATTTTAGCTCTAGAGAAAATCTAATTTAAAATTATAATGTTGCCACATATGGTACGTTTATGAAATCCCCGCCAGTATGAAATAGTTGCAATAATCGAAATAAAGAATCGAGAGTCGACAGTTCGGCAATCATCGATAGAATATTTGATTTCGCTCCTATAGTATCTTAGAATGTTATAATCCATATTAATAATTGAAAACTGGGTCGCACTGAAAAGGTTGCCGTTACGTATCTTCAAAATCGACTAGTACGAATATTTGACCACCTCCCTCATGCACGATATATATGTTATAAAGCTTGCATTGTATTTCTTTACTTAAAATTTTCGAAGCAACAAACACATCTCATGTTTGTGCTGTAGCTACGCATGTGCAGCAAATGCAATAAAGGCAATTCAAATTGATGACTACCAGCACAAATTAGAAGCACGCATTTAACTAACGGCGAGCTTGCGTGCTTGCGAACATGCGTGAGTGCATGCGGTTGACACGTCAGAAAATCAAATAATTCAAATATAAATAATCGTTAATAGAAAGATAGAAGAAACTTAATAATAAGTTCATGAAGAGAAAATTACTGTCAAGAAATGTTCATAACGTTTCGTGAGGCAGTTTGGTGGATTTTGATTTCTTTTTGTGACTGTCTTTTTGTTAATGGCTCCTAAACATTCGATTACATGCCAAAGTGTTGTATTAGGCGCCACGTTATAGTTGTTTTTGCTGGTGAGGTTGTTGTCATATACGCCTTGTGCTGATTTTGATGACAGCGATCATGGCAGTGTCGGCGAAAACGACAAATTGTAGGCTTAAAAAGGCGCCACACTTAGGCTGGGTTTATTCAGATACCGAGGAAACCATCAACATTTTCTTATTCTTAGAAAAAAAAACGCAAGACAATTATGATCGAGACGAAGTGGTTTCATGTTTTAAAAAGTTTTTTATTATTCATAATACTTTTTAAGATTTATGTGCTTTAGAAGCCTGAGATCAAAAGTGCGCAGAATTATTAGAAATTGTTGTATTACGCAGGAATATAATTGCTGGAATGCAACATTTCTGTATTAATTTCATATAAAAGTTAATTGATTAATTTGTACCGTTATCACAACTCTTCATCACTGCTACTTGTGATTGTTACAGACATTGTTATTTAAGCCTTATTTTTTATAATTTAGGTCACGTTTATAATGTCTATTAATGATTGGTGCAATTCTTTGAAAATTCTTAGGCATTTATTATTCAATGCAATTAATTGATAAATTGCAACATTTTATTGAAGTTGCTGCAATGGATTACATTGCGCTGCGCGACTGAGCTGCCTTCAGTACAATTAAGAACTGTCTTTTTCCACAACTTCTGCCATCGCATCAACTTGACTGCATTTATTTAAAAGCTGTTTAATCGTATGGAGAATTAAGGCGGCTGGCTCGCGCGCGTACGTGTCGCAATGTATAATTTTGTATACGTTTAAATAAAAAATTAAACATGTGCGGTCGGGGAACTTGCGCTTAAATTGTTCACCCTTTTCCTTGAAATTTATTATTTCTGCTTTATTTTTAAATTTAAGTATAAATCTTTTCAACTGTCACTTGTTTCTTGAAATGTCATATATTAATTTTCATTATAACGCATTCTGTTCGTTTCATTTATTCTTAACGTAAAGTAGTCGGTACTTATGTACTCGTAGTACTATGTCATGCCACCATTTTTACCATTTCATCGTATGTCGAAAACCACACTTCGCGGGCCCTTTTTTGACACAATAAATTGCAACAAATCAAGCAGTTTATTATTTCTGCTACATCATTTTTATTACTGCTGTTCCATCATTATCTCCATCATCGCCGCCACTCACGTCTCATCAGTACTGCTGCCGTTGCTGCTGCTTCTTTGTAGTTATCGTTTGCTTCTCATCGATCTATCTTATCAACTGCTTCTTGTTGCTTTGTTATTGTTTAAACCAAGTATCTTGTTTTTTGACATTTTAGCATTCTTTTTATTTCTATTTTATAAGAAATTTTTGATAAGGCACTTTATGTCTGCTCCAGAGAATTCAGATATACCTAAGATTAACGAGTGAATAATTTCAAGTATATTTTAAGTAATAAAATGCATGTAAATTTACAACCTCCGATCCGTTTGTTGTTTTAACGTTAGGTAAATTGTGCTTATCGAATTGGGTTTATCAGATATCTTTGGGGAAATATCATAAACAGAAATATTGCTTGTAAGGCAAGTCTGGGGTCTATAATACATAGCACAAAATTAGAATGGTTGGCATTATTTTTTGTAGCTTAGAATGCCTAATGAATAAACTTCGCCAACTGGTTTTATACCCTACGTCTGAAGGGCTAAGGGTATATTAAATAAAGGTATCTCTCCAAGGGATTCAACGTATTTTTTCTGTCTCCATAAACTACACAGTATTAAGATGGGGCAAAATCGCACAATATCTCGGGCAGTCTTTAAAGACTGTGCAGTTAATCGGCGCTTAAAGTTATTAAGTTAAGTAAAATTGTTTCAAATTTACGTTCAAGAGAAAAGTTAACTCTTAAAAGAAAATGGTGGTGAATCCACTGGCTTTTAAAATCCAATCTATCAAATTAAACTGATGGTATGGCTGTAAGGCATATAAGCTTCGGCCAGGTCGAAGTTAAGTTTCTTACATGTTCCATTTATTTTTTAATTATTAACTTACGTGTTTACACCGCCTGTTTATTACACTAAAACATCTTTAATTGCCTAAACATGTCTCTGATTTGATGATTAGCCGTACAAATTAAACATGCGTGACAACGTGTTTAAAATTTAAATTATTTCTTGATAACCCTGATAATCATGTTCGCCAAGAACAAGAACAAGACTAAACTTATTAACTGTCGAAGTTAAAAATATTTAGCAGTGTAAAACATTCAACACAGTTGGGAAGCAGGATCCAAGTTCATTATGTGAGCTGCCAAAATGACATTACATGGGTTGTTATAGAGAACGAGATAACATTTGAGAAGGCATTTATTCTGCTTCCCTTAACTTGCTGCTCAAAGTTGTTTCCCGCTGCCGAGCTAGTTACACATTTTTTATTTTTTCCTGAATGTTTTTGAGCTTCTGATAGAAGATGCTCACTAATTTAACTCCGAACTATTTTTCCGCTCCCCAACTTGAATTTGAACCCTGCTTCTCCGTCGTTTAAAGCTCAAACGATTGTTTTCACGGATAAACATATTTAGTGTTAAACAGGCAGTATAAGAAGGCTACTAATAACGTAATAAACTTGATCGAATTTAGTTAAGCGACTATACAAATAGTCACAAAAACAAATTGTAGTACAATTTTTTTAAAGTGTGGTTAGGATTTTAAAAATATCCAATAGACAGTATTGCGTTTGTGCACTGTGTACTGTGTCATAATTATATATTTGTATGCATTACGAGCTCTCAAACCTAATATAACTTATATACGAAATTAATGAACGGCTTAACGAGTAAGAAAGCATTATTATTAGAAATTATAATTCTTTTATATAAACCGCTTGCGGTATTTATGATGTTTTTATGGAAAATAATACAACGATACCGATACCGACTGACACAGATAATCAAAATGAAATGTCTAATGAAAAAATTGGGAACGTTTACAATTTCTATATTCCAATAGACCGCAAATTTATAAAGACGTAAAAGGAAAATACAATTAGGTTGTTCGTTGGAGAAAGAATGTGAAATGAAATAGTTTATGAGGTTATGTATAAAGAATGAATGAGGTTAAACGCTCTTTTCAGGTAACTAAAGTGTACTCTTTTACTTTTTTGCAATCGGAGGATTTCCCTCGAAGTTTATATATTATGGATTTATGGTGTTTTTTAATGATTTATAATTGTTCTAATAATGAGACAAATTTATTTGTTATTAATTCTTACAGTGCACAATCGTAGCACTTTTTATTACCTTCCATCATGGGTTTCTTCGGTCGTTAGACTACCATAATTATTGTATCAAAGTCATAAAAATGCCGATAATTTCTAACTTAGGATAATATAGTTTCCGTTTAAGCAACGCACGAAAAACCATAGACCAAATTTTGGGACGGTTGCTAACTCCTGAGGTTAAGAAGCGATTTCTTTCCTTCTGCTCTTTTTTAAAATATTTTTCTTTTTCTTCTCATGCTTTTAATTCTCTTCATTTACAGTGGATTTTTTTAAAATCTATGATCGCTAAAGGTCAACTAAGATCAACGCTTTAATTGTAGCTAATCAATAATATTGCCATAATGCATAAAATAAATGAAGGATGGGAAGAATTTTACTGGAAGTCAAATTCGCTCGAGGAATTTTAATTTGTGTTTGTCTTCTCTTTTATTTCTTTCTGTACAATAAAAGCGATGATCAAGAGAAAATCATAATCATAATAACAATTATAGGCATCTTAGTAGGAAGAGCGAGGGAACAACTTTAAATTTAACTTCATTTAGATACAATATATTGCGTAAGAATTTGCGTATTAATTTTGTCATGCTAAACAAGAGACTTTGCATTATCAATTAGTGATAATTTGCAGCGGTTTTAAGAGAATTGGACTGGATATTAATAATAAAGACATTTCTTTACTAAGCTCAAAAAATAAAAGCGATTTGCTTTCAAAAAAAATCAAACAATTAAATTTCGTGAAAATAAACTATTTCCCTTGATTATTAAATTGGGATATATTGGAGAAAAGGCGTTGCAAATAGTCAATAAATAGATTTTAGAATGTGTTGGGCATTTATTACGCCTCCGCTTTAGATTCCTCCATGCATATTTATATTATCATGCAGAAATCGTTATAATAATCGGTGTCATCATTAACCAAAACGCATACCTACGGAATAAATGTACCGTCACTTCTAAGCACAATGTCTCTGACATGAGCACCGATCTAAAATTCAGATTTCATTAAAGAATTATGTATGAGAACGTCACTGGCATAGAAAAATGTTTTCGTTCATTCAAGAGGAAGTGTAAAGGAGTTAGTAGATCAAAGTTTATTATCGTTTATTAGCATGCCCACTATTGTCATTGTTTCAGCAGTTGTAGGCGTAGTAGACTCGTACGTCGTAGAGTATATTTTCTGCAAAAACAAAATAATCAGAACTTTATTTTTTATATTAAATCTTTTTGCGGTTGTTTTCATACTCATTCTTATAATTTTTCTTGTGGTAAATATTTCTTAAATATTTCCCAAGAATTCATTTAATATATATATCTGTCATCATCTTGACTTCGTCTCATCACTTCCCCCCTGTTTTTTCAACAGTCTTCATTCTCTGCGCCCGCCTACAATATTATGAAATTTTTCACTTCTCCCCTTTGCCGATCTTCGGTTAACGATATGTAAACCGCAAAATTGATATATACTATATATAATCTTATTTATATTGATGTAGAATTCATCGCATTGCGATTTCCGGTCTTGCGATGTGGTTTGCGGATTACTCTTTCGGTTAAAAGAATCAAGTAAGTTTTCCAGTTCAACACCTTCGAATATTTGCCAATTAATTCGATTGACATACAAAATTCACACAACCAGTTATGGAAGAAGAAGGGGAAGGGGAAGACGAAAATAAAAGCACTAATTTTCCGCCATTCAATTGCCCCACCAATTAACTGAACGACTACAAGCCGTTTCACCGTGGTTATTTCTCTCCTCCACTAATTTGTTGACACCTAAAATTAACAAATATAATAAAATATTGATGGATTTTTAAACACACCAATACGTGTTTTACTCTCGGTCTGTTTTTACGTTTTGATTTTTACTTCATCCATCCATTCATTTATTCGTTGGTTCATTCATTTAGTATACTTTCGAATGACCCACCGTACGACTCTAAGTTGGTTTGGGGCGCAGTTGGCTTTGGTTGTTGTTGCTTTAGTTATTTTTAGCGATTTGTCTGTGTTTTTAGCGTCATAGCTGGCGCTTAATGTTGTTACTGTATTTATTGCTATTATTGCTGCCGCTGTTCTTGTTGTTGTTGTTAAATTGCACCATGTGGTTAGTAATTGTTTGTGGTGCATCAGAAAAATGACCTTGTCGTGATGAATGTTAGCAAAAAGTGATAAGCGCTCATATGGCTAAATATTGGCGGCGCTAAGGCGACGTACTTTTCAGTTGATATTGTTGTTGTTATTGTTGTTATTAATCTCATTGTCGATATTTGTAGTTTTTTGTTATATCATGAGTCATGCATTAACGGGGGGTCAACAGTTTTCAACGTTCTAAAGCCGGTTTCTCTCCTTTGTGTCGGGTCTTGTTCGTTTCACAACAAGAAGAAATGATCGAACTTCATAACCATGTGCGTTTAGTGGGAATGGAAGTGTTTTTGTTTCAAGCTAGGAGTAGGAAATATTAAGGTTTGAGTCCCAGAAAGGAGACGCTTCATGACTTAGGAAATAATTTATTGTATTGCTTTAAATGTTCTTTATTGCCGTTTTTTGAAGCTGTACAAATAATTCCGACAAAGGAGATTTAAAGCAAAAATTCTTATAACTCCACATGATAATATTTTTAAATTGGTTAAGATCGCAATCAATTATATCGAGCCATCTCCCAATTTTTTAAATTTTAGGAAGCTATTACTCTTAACGTATATGAGCTCCAAATTTATTTAAACGATGTAAGGTTCAGGAAGTGAGAATGCGTAAATAAAATTGCAAAAAAGTCGTGATTGTAAACGTCACTGAGAGTATTATAAAATTATTCAGAGCCTTTAAAGTTATCATTAAAATTGTTTAATATTCCATAATTGAAGAAAATAATTAACATTATTATGAGAAGTCGAAAATTATTTCAACTAAGTTTCAGTTCTTATTTCAAACTGTGCTCCCCGCAGGGCAGCTTCATTTTCAGTAGAAATATATTTGTAAAGGTTCGAAGGTGGCGGATAAAGGAAATTTGCCTTTTGCATTTGGTATTCATGAGAAGTCCATAACAGTCGAACTGAATTCGGTCCTACGCTACATTAAAATGTCGATGATTGCCATGTCGCAGATAGTACGCAGCAATATCGACCATTTACGAACTTCCAGCAAGCAAATTCAATTAGCAATTGTCATCAACAGTAACAACAATAATGATCATAATAATAAAAGCCACTGCAGTATTTGCAAAAATGACAACAGCAACACAATAAGAGTCATTACAATTCAGCTGTTATTGCAACAGTTTTCGGTTAATTTGTTGTTGTTGCTGTTACTGTCATTATAGGTTTGAGTTTGTATCGTAGTTCGATTTACGATTACTACAAACGGGCAAATCAAACGGGCAGAGAACGAAAACTCCGCTCCCATTTGTCCTCAGTTGACAACTTGAATTAATTTCAGTTCATAAATGCAATAATTTAGCATCAATAACAACAACAAAATCAACACCAGATGTTTGTTTAAGTTAAAAGCCACCATGCATAAGCTATTCCACGCGCTCACGCAATACTGTGCTCGTTTGGAATCTCCACTCCTGGCTGGAAGTTGGAAGAATATGAAAGGGTCCCTTAAAATAAATTTTTAGAGGAAGAGAATGGTGGCCAGGGATATTGCAGGGGATGAGAATACACTTAGGATTGCTAAGAAGGATTGACGGTGAGGGAGGTTGCTGACGTTAGTGACCACATAATCGAAGAATTATGTAAAAGTTCATGGTTTACGGTCTAGATTGCTTTACAAATGCCCTTGAGGTGTAATTATATTTTAGGTAAGTGCGTAGGAGAAATTATTGAATTGAAGTGAGATAGAAGTGGCTTTAGTTTAACGCTGCAATGTATAGTGTCTCATCAAGGAGCTGGTGATGTGCTTACAATCAAAACTAACTTTTGAAAAGCAATTGGAATAAAATGGATTGTAATGAACTGTCAGAATCAGCATATATGTCTGCCTGAAATAAACCTCACTTCCTCACTTCTAACACAATTGACGCCTAGAACATCGAATGGAAAATCTTCCCGTTAAGTCATTCTACCGTTAATGGAAACTCGATCTGAAGATGCGAATAATTTTCGAAGATTCGAGAAGAATATTATAGTATAATTCGATAAACGTAGTAAATTATATAAAGACGCAGAATTGAATAAGAGGAATATGATCGGTTTGTAAATATAACTTTCTGTCCTTATTGGTTTTGTGAAATTCGATAAATTCCTAAGCAATGTTGACATATTTTCCTTCTTTAAATGTTGGAAATTTTATTGGTGGGTACCTGAAATAAAACGCATTCTTCATTTTAATAATATTAAAAGTCTTAAAATATTTTGTATTAAAAAGGTGGCGTTTTTTAATTATAATTAATTTTATCCATAAATAACCTTAACCAATTATACCTTCTCCATAAATTTTGTCTTCATATATCTTAACAGAATGCCACACACATTGCTCAGTGATTATATCAGGGAGTAACAAGTGACAGCTGTCACATAAAATATCAAAACACTCACACCCATTACTTGGAAATAATAAAAAGGTAATACGAAAAACACATCCAGAGACAAACTGATTGGCATCACAAAAACTTCTACACAGATCAATAAAACTCATCATGACAAATTTAGTCCTTGAATAATTACTAGTGATGAATACAATATGAAAAAGAAGAAGAGAAAAGAAGAAGAGGGATATGTGAGAAAAAGAAACATTAAACATATAGATCAAATAAGTGATAACGATAAAAAATTACAGATTACAGATGTCATCCTTTTGATTGTCAGGAAACATTATTTACAAATATTCATTTTAAATTCACAAACACAAAAAGTGTTTGTGCTTTGTCTCAGTGCTTTGTCACGCAGCACTTTGACGAAATTGACGAAATTTAGGCAAAAGCAAAAGAACAAATTTCGTTTCAAAAAAGGAACAAAAAGAAAATGAAAGCATTACAAAAGGAAGGATATTCTTCTAACGTGTAAGAACGGCAGTTAGATAAACATAGAGCTAATATCACTTAATATGATATTCGAGTACACGACTATCCGAATACGTTAGCGTATTTCGTTCTCTTAGCTCGCCCAAGGAGGCTTTAGGACTGAAATAATATAATCCGTTATCAGCAACTTACTCATCGTACATATACCACGCCCGTTTCATACAACAAAGCTGCCGAACAGATACTTTTTACGAATTTTCTATTTAATAAAGAGAAACTCTTCTATTGAAAGAGGGTGGAACTTTTTCGATCCTCTCTCGGCTGCTTCTCTTCAATAACCTCCCTTAGCCCTTGAATCTTGTCATACGTATTGTTATTGTTTTCATTTCTATAGCGGCATTGATTACATTGAAGGTTGGATAATTCTCAACGATAAATGTCTAAAATTAGTTACCTTTTTCAGGTATATTCAGAGAAAAAATTGTCTCGCTTCGTGCGTTCGTGCACGCGTATTAAATGTACATACATTTACAGCTTTTTTCAAAATTTGATAAATGTACAATTTCTCACTCAGGAAATTCTGGCATTTTCTTAGAAATCGCAGAATTAACAAAATCATTAAAAGAAAACAACTCGAATAGAAGTACTGTCTCTCTCGGTTTGGTATTTCCGATCAGTCTTAATGACTGTTCGTTATTATTGAAATTTCTTTACTTTTAGAGATAACAGAATTTTTGAACATATTGTGATGTTGTATGGGATGAGCCTCTTTGTCATTCATTGATGATATTTATTTGAAATTTTAGATGCAGTACAAAATTACGAACTACACAAATATTATGACATGATCAAGTTGACCGCCGAGCCGTCGAGTTACGAATTCAAGTGATTATGAATGTTGAGATACTTGTCATGAAGATAAACAACCAAAGCGTGATTTAGAATGCTAACACTTAAGAAACACTTAACACTCGACACAAAGTTAAAAACGGAAACTCTGAAAAACACAAACTTAACGTTAAATATTACTTCTAAGTGGATTTTTTGTCAAACTAAATTCTTTCATTCACGAATAGCACGATATCCGATGAGTGCCAGGCTCGGCAATTAAAACCGTTTAGCCAAAATTTAATTTATGACCTCGGGAGAAAAAACAAGAAAAACGAAAAAAGAGAAATAATACAGAAAATTCAAACAATCAGAAACTTATGAACGTCATGCCTTTTTTCGAGATGTGACGACTTTTAAAGAGGCCTCAAATTTATTGCCAGAAGCAGATTTTAATTGAAACAAATTTTAAGCGGTTAACCGCAAACTTGAAATTAACTGACCAAAAAAAAAAAAAAAAAGAATATTAATAAATCCATTTGATCCATTTAGTCTTTTATTCTGTAAATAAAAAACCTCACCCTTTTCTAGTATTCGTTTTCTTCACTTTTGACTCGTGACCGTAGATTTATTAGACGGTAGAAAATTTAAGGGGAGTGATGTTAATCACTGAAATTATTGCCTTTCTCGTAGGAGTACTTTTGCGTTTTCATCCACCCGATACGTCTTATCACTATACTTTTCGATATGAATGACTGTCGCATTTTGTCGCGAACCGCACACAAAAAATTATGAATGACGATGGGACAGTAGACTTTTCACAAATAGAGAAGTTAATTATTTAATTTATTAAGCACATTCCACAAGTGTTAGATCATCATCAAGATTGCACAGGATTACAACATTCACTTATTTCTCGCTTTCGTTCTTATACAAGATGTTATTAAAAAGGATGGTAAATTATAGTCTGTTTTACGTAAGGATTCGTTTATTTGTGCAGTGTCTTTCAAATCCACCCACGATCACAACATCTGACACGATCAACAGTTGGCCGGTTACTGAAACTGGCATACGTACTGCTGAAACATTTGCTTTAACTGAGCGGTGCGGTCGGAGTTTTATTGTTTCTTTTAAATTGTTTTTGCTTTCGATTTACATTTCGGTTTATTATGTTTCGTATTTTATCTGTTTGTGTGTCTTTATATTCGTTTGTTTAGGCCTGAAATCGTTAACGTTTCTTTTCTTGTTTATTGTCGTAACTTGTTGTTTTATTTTCTGTATTTCTTGGCGAAGTTACTGAATGACGAACATCTGATCACGTGTGTATCGTCATTGTTTGTAACGATCTATCTATTTTGTCTGTCTGTCCTACCCACGGTAAACAAAAGTGGTGTACCTAATTTGGAAATGGAACAGAAAACATATGGTCGATTTTGTGGTGAGAATTATTGGAGCGATTCTCATATGATGTTTGTTGGTAGATTTTGGTTGCCGAAGAGGATCGAAAATGAGAACGCAAAGAGAGCGAAATATGATTTGTTGTATAATATTGGTCAACAGATATAAAAATGTTGCTAGCGTGGATTGTTGATATTAATTGCTGCCATTTTCAGTTGAAGACAGAAAAGTATTGATGAAGAATTTATTAAAATTTAGCTTTAATAATTTTAGCAGTGTAATCTCAATTAAATTTAATTTAATTGAGAAAATTCAGTCTTTTAGCATTACAAGTGATAACACAACAGATTTTTCAAAGATATTGTAATATCTTAGTTTTGCACGATATGTTTCATTTAACTTCCTGAGACATACTTAGAACACAATAATACATAAATATCTCTTATGGTTGAAAACATAAAAAACATAAAAAGCGTTCTCCAATTGATTCGTTTTTATTATCTTCCGTTTGATAACCTTTTTAACCGGAAAATATCGTTTGCATAACTCGCGTTGCAAAGAGAACTTATTCTTTATAAACAAGAGTAATCAATATGATCTCTTGTAATCGGGCTAGAAATTATTGGATAAGAATTAGGTACAATTTAACGCGTTCGAGACGAATATCTATGCGAAAGGTATCGTGTTGACATTCTTATTGCGGTTGTAATTTATGCTAGAGCGCATCTCATCGTATTTATTGCAGTAATATTCACACTTAGTTAACGCATGGTAGATGCCCAACAAATAACGAGAATTCTACACATTCCAATTCGACTTTAGTATATTATTCCTATTGAAAAAAGGATAAAAGTCGATATTTCTGACATTAAAAATATCCCATTGGACTCTGATTTTTTAGGGGGTTAGCGTTCTAAAGGCATGAAAGCGATAAAATTTGGTTTCTGTATGACGGCTGTACATGAGGGCACACACAGTAATCAGTTTGATGTAGATAACGAACGGCCTTTCTTCGGGGCAGTTAGTTTAAAACTTTTCTTTTCATTTCCTTTCTCCAAGAGGTATTTCAGATTCAGAAATGAAGTCCAACAAAGGGCACAATATTTCCAATATTTTGAATAAAACAGCGATAAATAAACAAGCATTACATCGATGATAAAATATCATTACAAAACGGAAAATATTAAGAGATATTAAGTTAATAATAAAACAGAAAACATCACTCCTGAAACATCATCAACAACAACAATAGCAACAAATACCACAAACGTTAATTACAATGAACAATGAATACTATTACAGAACTAAGCGTGCTACAAACGAATATATACCCAAAATATCCAGGAGAGCCTAGAAATTTTCTGACGAAGCAGAAAAAATATATATGAGTTAACTTCGATTTGGCTGCAACTGGTACATCCAATATTTTCATAAAATATGATTATAAATTGAAAATGTTAATAATTATGTCAGAGTAGGAATATCGTCCAAATTTCCTCCGTTTTAACAAAAGAAAAAAAGAAACATTTGGGCAAGAGATACTCGTGCCAAAACATACTACGATGCTTCTACTGGTTTTCCTTTTGTAAATTGGAATTCGGTGGACTTGAAAATAATGATTTAGCTCGAACAAGCTTTCAACTGAGACATTCAAATAAAAGACTATATTACCATTAAATTGTGGGTGCAAGAGGTGCGGCCCAATTTGCGCGCATTTTATCAAATAGTAGAAAGACACATAAGCAGACGGACAGACAGAGATAAATTAAATTTGTGTCGGTTTTTATCTGGTTTGTGTACATTTTCCTATATCTGTCATGCCCCTCTCAACGCCTTTCCGAAAACGGAAACGCAAATCTATTCTACCGTACTCCCCTTAGGTGGAGACTAAAAGAAAAGAAAAGAAGAGAATTCTTTTAAAAAATCCGACAGCGAAAGAGATCTTTCCTTAAAAATAAACACAAAACGTTATTGTAAAAGTATTGAAATTGTGAATCATTCTTTTCGAATGCAAATAATGAATTCCTGCTTTTTTGTGTTGGAGTAAAGCCAGCACGATCAGACGAGAACAGAGTCGGTCTGCGTGCTCGTCTATTACTTGTCTGTAAGCTAAAATTGGAAGAGCTTGTAAATAGAAATGGGGTAAGCGAGGGGAGAGGGGTATTGGGCGGTGATACTCCTCTATAAATACAATAAAGTCATGTTGTATTTGTTGGTATCGTTACTGCCAATTTTTGTGTCAACGCAATACAATTTCTTTCATCTGTTGTTTTTAAGTTGCTTTGTATACAACAGGCATGAGCAATCTATGGCCCATTGCACCTTCTCGTGTAACACTTTAAGGATTTCCCATTTCACGTTTAAAAATTACGCGAGTTTCATTCAGCGACTGGATGTATATGTAAAGGAAATCGCATTAGTTTATTTTTGCGAAGTATTTACAAGAATCATTCTCCGTAATGGAACTAATAAAAGTTAATTGAATGATAAAATTTAATTATCTGCAATCAGAAATACGCAATGTAAACTAATATTCGACGAAGAAGCAATGTCAAATTTCTAAATTAAATTTGTTCTAACATATCTTTCCGAATTTCTGCAACTTCATTTCACTAAAGTTTTTAAATTTTTATATTTTAATTATTATATATTATTTTTATATCATTGTAGGATAATTTAAGTTTTTATTTTAAATTTTTTTTATCAAATAAACAATCATCAGTTAAATCGCACGGGGATTCCACAGTGATCTTAATTTCACGGTGGCACCACTAAAGAGATGCTTGATCATGCCTGGTGTAGACGCTTTGCATGATTTTGTTGCTCTCATTTCGCCTCTAAGAAAATTTAATGTTCCTCTTTTCATGTTTTGCCGTTGTTGCTTTTTATTGTCCATTGGTGAAAGCTTTTGGAGAAAGAAAATATTATATTTTGCAACTATTAATGTTGATTATCGATGATCTAGATCTTTTCAGGCCTCTAAACTCTGAATATTTAGTGTAATGATAAAATCTTTGGGAATCATTTTACTGGCTTGGCTAGCGGTCGGAGTCCTTGTTGATTTGTATATCGTTATTAGTGGAATTGTTGCTTTTATTGTTGTTATATACCGAACACACGTAGGGTTACGGTATATTAAGTTTGTTCCTCGGTATGTAACGCATTACACGAGGCATGGCAAGTAGGGACAAGTATACACATATATTCTAACTCAGAATCATATACTGGAGAATTATCTACTGCTACGCGTTTAAGCGGAATTGGATGGCATACCGATATTCTCTGTTATAACAAAATTTTTTGCTATAGAAAATAGGTGAAATCGGTCTAGTACAACGGCTACATTTTTATGAAGTAAGATTGAAAAGCCCCTGTTTTCAGCCTCTGTTAGAAACCCGTCAAAAATGAGCATGACATATCCACTACAGTACTTCGTTGTATGTGAAATTTTCTGAGAACAGTTTTGTTGGAGGTGAGTTGCTAGATATAAATTAACCATGAAAATATAAGTGTAATATTAGCAAGGGCGCGGGCCGACCATTCATCACTAGGATCAAATATAAATATGTATTACGGGAATAGAGCATACGAGATTCGGCTAGGCCTAAGTCAGCATTCATACTTATCATTGTTGGTTCATAATATTGATTGCGGCAATTCTTTTACTTGTAATGCATTTTTGTTAAGCAGAGTGATTGATGGGTACATTTTTCTTTTTCAAATTTAAGTCTTAGTTTAAAAGACTAAAAAAATGAATAACTAAATACCTAAAAAGGCATCTAATCTTTTCTGCGCCGCACAACGTCTGAAAAGATGACTGATAGACATGCTTCAATAATACGATATTTGCGTTGATTAATGTTCGTAATAGTGTACTAATAATGTATTTCCACTAATTTACTACTTTGATTCACTAATTCGATTAAAATTATGATAAACTTATGATTAAAATTATGATTAAAACTATGATTTATTCCAAATGATTACAAATGATGACATACAAATTTGTCCCGAGCTATCATCAGATAATCTTTCTTCTAATCATATCGAAATCAATGGTTCAAATCAACAATGTCTGCATGTCAACAAATTTCAAGAACCAGCTATCTATCACGATATTAATAGTTATCAATTGTCCGCATATAAAATATATTAGTGTAAAATTTATGGATACTCAAGGACATACGATTCTTTTTGCAGTTTATTACTATTTGTTATAGAGGAAATCAGCAGTTTTAAAATATTTTTATAATAAATGAGAATTTATGTGGTTTGCACTCATGGGAGTGATATATCACTGTGCCACCTTATTACTATACGGTTCAGTATTTGCTAAAGCTAAAGGATTCATATTTTCGTTATTATAAGTAAATATTTAAATAAAAATCCCATTCGCAAAATTTTTATTTATTTAATCCACAGAGGAATTAATTTTTTACATATAATAAAAATGTGTTTCAAATTGAAGCCGAGACAGCAGCATAAATAGGAGAAAAAAAAGGAAATATAATTAAAAAATTCTTGAAAACTTTGTCAGACCAAATACTAAGGTAATGCATTCATTCGTGTTTTTTATAACATATGGCACGACTGCAGTATTGGCATTATTTCTGTTAATCATGTTGTTTTATATGCTCCGGAAAACGCTATAATCTTATTATTGCTTTTGTTTTTATTCACCAGTTCACCAACATCAGTCCTGTGCTTGGTGCAACAGCTCTTGGGCAAGAACAAGCGCAGCAGCTGTGGTAGCCAAAATCAAAAAAGTAGAATGCCTAAGCCTATGTCTACTTCAAACCAAAATCAACCAACCTGTCGGTCAGTGAGTCTGTTCTACAACTGACCAGATGGTACTACGTGCATTCAAAGTATTCCTTCCGGAAAAGCTTTTGCTGTTATTTCAAAACACACGAAATACTAGAGGAAATGAATGGCATACGCACCAATGCATGCACACATATGAATATATGCACACATACACGGAATCCACATGAAAGTTTGGTTGTTTGCTCTTAAGGAGAGCATAAAAGAATCATACATGACGTTTCGAATGCCGTGTGAGAAACGTGTTAGCCATATTGTAGCACATAACGAAACGAAGAACGGACAGAGAAATTTTCGTCAACAATATTCACAGAAATGGATATGTGAATGTAGAATTTTGTAGCGACTGAATTCTAGAGAAAGTTGTCACAAAAAGTGTACTTAAAGCTTATGAAGAGCGATTATTCAAATTGTTCAAAGAAAACTCATATAAGGTTGCGTCAGAAATCGAAATAAAGATTCCTATAATTACAGACCAGATATGACGGGTGCGACTAATAGGCAACAACCGCTTAAATTTACTTAGACGTTCCGTTATCCTTTAAAATAATGTAAAATTTTGTAGAAATCGGAATACAAAAAATTAAATTTATGAACAAACCGCAAACTGATTAAAAACCGAAACCAATGCAAACTCATAATTACTTTTGGAAAACCAAAAGCTTGTTATTCGCATCAGTGACTCCTGAACGATTTATCTTTAAGGAATTTTTGAACTATTGGAATGAAAAATGCTTACATTAATTTAAACATATTTTCTCCAGAGATCGCTATCAGCATGAAAAACTGAAAACGGATAGATGGAGATGATGATAAATGAAAAAATATCGTTCCTTTTTTCAATTAAGATCACATTTACAGCAAATGAAATTTAACACATACACACATAAATGCAATCACACAGCGCAGTAGTACACCAGCCAAAAAACAAATTCAATTTTGTATCTCTTTATTGTGGACCACAAGAATACGTATACGTTGCCAACGACTAGTATAACACATTAGTAGATCAGTTTGAACAAAAAGTGGAAGCACGCTGAGTTATATACATATACGTTTTTCCACACTTAGGGAAAAAGTACGACAAATGCGACCACCACGAACAAATCTGTGCAAAATGGAGAGACGTCTGTGATTTAAAACCTTTTTTTTAGTAAGATCGTAATTTCTTTTTTGTGCGTTATTGCTGTCAACAAAGAATACTATCCGGTTGATCCTGCTTCCATACTTCACCTCCAGCGAACCGCCAAACATCTGAATTATCC
Organism: Physocephala rufipes; assembly: GCA_963966595.1. Lineage (NCBI taxonomy): Eukaryota > Metazoa > Arthropoda > Insecta > Diptera > Conopidae > Physocephala > Physocephala rufipes. The sequence goes on along the minus strand of OZ016502.1, from coordinate 40,877,132 downwards.
TTCCCAACGTTAATTAAATTTTCAAGGATTGATATTTAATTGTGAAAAGGTGGAGTGGGATAGAGAAAAGCCTTACAATCCAGTCTGTTAAATCACTGCCATTTCCGTTCCTCCAAGGAAAATTTCTTATCGTTACAGAATTTTCATATTTAATTTTGCGTATATAGAAAATCTTTTGATATTCATCTTGATAGAATTTTAGTTAAAATTATTATAACAGATATGTTTTTATTTCTATTTTTTCTTTATCTTTATAAAACATAGTCAACTAAAGTTAATTTTAAAAATAAACTATTAGTTCTAAAAGAAAGTTGTCCCCACGAAACTGATTTTTTACGTAATATTTCCCATTTTTTCTGAATATTTCGAAACCAGTAATAGATATTGTATTATTTCTTCTGCATATCTAATGTGATCTGTTTGCAAAAATTCTTATTAAATGACAATTATATTTTTTACTGATGATTTTTTTACGGTATCCTTCTACTATGTATTTTCAATTTTAATTTGCGATTTCCAAAAATATTGTCTTGCGAATAATCGGGTGAAAATAAGTAGCCCCCTTTCCTTCGAATATTTTCCTGTCTCTAATCAATCTGCAGGATTCAAGCTTTTCGAGCTTCATTCGGGAATACATTTTTGTAACGGCATAGTTAGTTTTAATACTGTTTTCAAAGTTAAGTTAATTGTTAATTTCACTGAATTGATTTTTTTATTAGTTTTCTTATACATTCCCGCTTGAATGACCTTCAGGAATTCTATGAATTGGGCCCCCTTCTCATAAAATACCTGAAGGGCGTTCACAGATTTATCGGAAATGCACTATTAGAATAAAAGAAAATAAATAATAAATAATAAAAAATAAATAAATAATAAACAAAAATGTTAGTAAGATTGACAGTTTTTTAGTTAGAAAAAATTTTGGTTAAATATTTATTGCTAAATAATTTTTTAATAAAATTTAATTTTTAAATTTAAGCAGAAATTAATTTCAAAAATTTTAAATAAAATTTTTATGTATAGACTGTTTTTCAATACATGTGAAAGTAGAGCAGCATAACCAAGCTACAATACTTTCCACTTGTTCTAGCAAAAGACGTGCTTCGGCCTTAGTGGTACGTTTCCAAAGCAATTAAGAGTCCAGAATAAACGAACTCGAACGTAACATTTTGCGACTAGGAGTCCAAAATGATTGCTTAATTGTATTTCTTGTGATAGTGTGAGTGTGTGTGCATGTATGTATGAGTTTGTGTGTTTGAGTGTATTCCTTTGTAAGTGTGCGTATGTGCATGTGTGTACCAGTCTGTGTATGTATGTGTTGTGTATCCAAATATGAGTGTTCCATTTTAATATCTTTCTCCGGGTCGGTTCATCTCGAGTCGGGTGGAGGCAAGTTTTTGTTTGAACTTCAATGCACTTTGTCCAACATTTCAATTATTCAAGGAAAGGAAAAATGCAAAAGAAAACGAAGAATGAATAGAAATATTCCCAAAGTATTTTCAATGAAATTGAAAATTACAGAAAATTTATTTTCTCTTTCTCTTTCCCTCTCTCTGTCTCTATCTCTCTCTCTTCACCTCCCTAATCCTTTCACCCCTTCTAACAATCAACGCTAAATCAATGAAGTCAAAAAAATTTGGCTTTGACTTTACCAACAGATGCCAATGGAAATAGTTTTTGTTTTTATTTGCTAATGCTCCGAAATACACAAGAAAAATCTGTTGAAGTTTTATTAAGAATGTTTATGTTTGTGTTTTGCTTGTTTTTTTAAGATTACGCAAGAAGTTGTTGCAGAGGATTATTTTCATTTATCAGCTCCCATTTCTTACACTATTCTTAGAATATTATTGCTTGTTGTTTACAAGTTCTATAATTTTTGTAGGTCAGATAATATTTGTAAACAGAAATTTTGAAACTTGTAATATTTAAATACTCATAATGTATCCGATGGGAACATGATGTTATCCACCAAATGTTTTAAACGCCTACAAAATTTTTTTATTCCGGAAGTAGAATAACGAAAAATATTGCCAATGAAAATTTTGAAAATAGTTTGCCTGATTTATACATGATGCTTGCTTGCTATTGAGAAGTCTGGATAGCGGTCAAAGCTTTTGAGAAATACATACATTGTATTTTACTTTTGTATTTTGTATTTTACTTTTTAAATAAATGAATATTTCCCGAAATTAAGTCATTTCAAAAATCTTTATATGGTTAAAAGTTTTAGCCATGTAGTATTACGGTTTTATTTTATTTTCTTCACAGCTAATCCTTTCCAAACATCATTTTAATTCCTTTTCGGCATCACTAATGATTTCTAATCATCCAGTAAATTTATTTTGCACACAACTTCTCAAATATTAATCTTTTTTCCGTGCGTTTAAATAAATTCCAAATTCAATTGCCTTTAATACGCATGGCATATCACTTGTTCTCACTACAAGTGGTTGCGTACATGGTCGCTGCTCAATTGCCAAGAACCAAGTCAAGAAATTCTTTAGGAAATTGTTAATCAAAGCTGATTTTATTGCATGCAACGTTCGTGCCGTGGATGCATCAATCGGGACACAGCTGTTGCTCTAACGCTTTAGAAAATTTCCTGGCACTGGTAAGGGACGGCAGAATATGGGGGGACGTATTGAAAAGCTCAAAGTTACTTAAAAGTTGAGCTTCTTAGTTTCAATATGGAATGCATTGTTTAAATCCGTGGGTAACTGTTGGGAAGGGGGGAGGATAGATGGCAATTGTTCATTGGAGGAAGATTATTTATGCACTCAACGTTAATTACTCCCGATTGAACTGCATTCACAAGCTCCAGACTTTATAACGAGAGCAGAAGAATTTTTAAGAGCCAAATACTTAAGCGACAAAATCCCAAAACACTCATAGATCAAAACAAAAAAGCAACAAGAACTTGGTTGAATAGAATTTGCCTAGCTCATTTCCCACAATGCCGATATTCAAAAATATTCCACCCGTAGCAAAAATAGAAAAGTATGTGTTAATGGTATGGAAATATAAAAGCATAGAACAAACGAATAAAGAAAGCAAGGAAGTAGTGAAAGGACATAAAAAGGGTGAGGTAAATATAAATCTAAAACGGCCGTTAGCTGGAGATTTGGTGTGAGCTTGAGAGCCCGTGTGTCCATGAGCTTCAAGCATGAGCTTTTGCCTTAGTTCTCCGTTAATGAATTAGCAATATGTTTTCGCGCAGACTATTTTCTAAAATTCACTATAAAAACGCTCTAACAACTGCAGAAACATCTAAATACAGGATATTTCTCAGCCCGAAATGTGCTGAACTGGATGCCAAAAAATATACGATATAAAAAATACTAAGAATTTGTTCTTACATTCCAAGGAATATTCTGAATCGGAAGGAAATGAACAAGAAGATGGCAACGCAAGAACATAAAAATTTGGACTAGATCGATTTACAAACTATCAAATAGTCTAAAATGTAATGCTCAGCAATTTTCAAAACATTTCCTTGGATTTAAGGCGATTGTATATTGACAATGAAGGAGTTGATGAAGGAGTAAGGCAATCAAGACAAGAGAAATTATAATGATGGAATGAAAAACATGGAAGACGAAAGAAGGGTGTGTTTTTATAGAAAAAGTGAGAAAAAAGGAAAAGTGAACAACAGTAAAACGCAAAAGCAGAAAAGAAATTTGTTCAGAAAGGCGTTTCATAATTGAGCAAACTACTGCTTGTTCTGCTATCGCTTAAGGCATGCCGCAATCCGACAACTTGACGTATTGAATGTGAAATTAGAAGAAAATATGTAACGCTTATACCTACTACCCTTGTTCTCTGCTAAACTCTCTTCTATGCTTTGGCCTTCCTACATCCTTTTCCTTTTTTATCATTCCTTTTACATTAAACTCACGTAAAATTTTGTTGACTGCTAAGCATGCAGTATTGAATTACGTATTATGTACGTAAAAGGTAGCTTACGCTTCGCCCTCGATAAAAACGGTTCAACGTTAAATGGAAATGAGATATTTCCAAAAGCCACAGAAATAATATTGCTAGTTTGACCGACTGAAGAGAGTACAAGCCAAAAAAATATGAGAGTAGGAAGAGAAAAGGAAGAAATGTTACTTGGTCATGTCATGTACCAGGACACGGAAACGGGAAACTTTAAATTGCTGGTTCATTGTTATTCGCTAACATATTTCATTTGGACATAACGGACAAGTAAATTATAATTAAAGAAGTAAGAAATACAAGATTCTCATAAACTAATGTTTTTCCTAATGTACAAAATATATATATATTTGAAGATTAACTTCGGTCATAAAGAAAACAAATAAAAAGTAATCAAAATAAATTAAAATCAATAAGAATAGATAATAGAATGATCATCAAATGATGCAAAGGAATTCTTCTGAACTGAATTCATAAAAACGAAATTAAACAGAATGATTCTTTTCCACACAAAAGTAAAGAAATCGTGGGCAAATATTAAATTTTCTTAAATTCACTAAACTGAACTACCCTTTATTTTTCTTTCTTTGAAAAAATATCTCATATTCTCGTTACTTTCAAATCAGCTTCCACACTTTAGGTAATTATCCTACGATTCCTTGAATGTGAATATTGCTGCCGGAATAATGGTAATGTGATAATGATGATGAATACGTTGTACAGTCTGAACAGATCGGCGGATAAATCAAGGTTCATAATCTAGACTCAGTATTTAAAACTAAAGTTTCCTGTATCTAAATTTTATTTCAGTTTAGGAAGATATTCGTCAAAGAAATTTAACAAGAAAATATAAAGAAAAAGAAACAGCTGGGGGAATGTGAGACATAAAATAGCCTATCTAGTTGTGGAAATTGTTCTAGAGAAAAGATATCATCAAAGAGCATAAAGGTAAAACAGGAAACATTTAAGGTATGAATATTATCAAATAAGCAGAAAAACCGTAAAGTGAACGCCTCGCATTGGTGAACGTTTGTCAACACTCTCTTTATGTTCGCTTTACGTATTACATGATTCGTCCTAGTGTATACCACATCGCAGACTATACAATAAACAAAAAATTCTGTTTTATTAATTAATTTGTAACTTACGTAGCTCTTTGAATAATTTTCCTCCTTGGTTGTTAACATTTGCGCTTCTCTGAATCTTTTATAATTTTTATTCACTGAATAATCTTTTGTTTAGTGGTTAGAGCTTAAGAAACTACAATGATATTTTAAAACATAAAAGGTAATGTAAAAGGCAATGGCAAAGGCAATCTTACACATAACCTTGAATCACACTATCAAACATTTTCCCAATCACTTCAAAGGCATTCATAAATTATTTGAAAATTACTGAGGGTTATGTGTTACTTATGGAACTTTTAAATATTTGGATATTGTTGGGCTAAAAGTAAAACTCTTTGCCTAAAAGTAAAACCCAAACCCATAAGAGTTCATTTTCTTTGTCGGGGTGTGGAATAAAAAAACTTTTTTGGTTTCATAAACATTTTCAAATGTTCAGCTATTCTAATATATATTATAAGCTTTCATAAGTTATAAGACTGTTCCTTAAGTAAAGAGAAAAATCCATACATGCGATAATTCCTCTAATAAATATGGAATAGCATGCTAATAATGCTAATGCTAATGAAAGTAGTGTTTTATTTACGGGTTTTTTCAATGGCAAGACTGAATGGTATTTTTTCAAGACAGTTTTAGTTTTCCTTCTATTTTTTACAATTTAATTCGATTAAAATTTCATATTACATTTTTACACTTTCCAAACTTTGAGATAAAATACTTACAGAAAAAGGAAATATTAATCTGTTTTCTTAGCCATCACGTAGAATGGATTCACGCTAAAACTTTGTCAACAAACTATGATTTTATCTTTTTACGGTTTTTACTTGTTTATTGTTTAAAGAAAGCAGAGAGGTTTTCATTTGGCATTAAGGAAAAGCACAGCCAACAAAACACGGAAAGGCACGAAACCGCTTTTCCAAAAGCTAGCAAGTAGAGGAGCATGAGAAGAAAGCAAGGGCGTCCACGCAATGTATGTCGTCCTGGTAGACTCTTTTAGGACTTTGCAATAGAAAGAAATAGAAAGAAGCAATGAACAAGAACTCTGTGAAGTGAAATGAATGACTCATGAGTTAGACGGGACGTCGCTAGGCTGTCTCTTTTCTGCTATTTTCATGCCGTTTTTAAATTATATCCGCTCGGCAAATGATACGTGATAAAGGCGACAAAAAAGTGAGAAAAAACAGAGCAAGTAACGACACATGAAAGAAGTTATGGCAAATAACGGGAAGGAAGAAGAGAGACAAGGGCCAAATGCAGTTTTCATTTTAAAATAAAAAACTTTTAATTACGTTGAGGTGAATTAATGAATTTTTCTCTCAAACCTCTTGAAAAACATGATTTACTAAAAATACTGCAAAGCCAATTGAAATTAATGAATGCATTTTTTAGTAATTTTAAAATCACATGAAGACCGCTCGTATACTAATCTTCTTGATAGCTATAAGAATGAATATCTAATTAAATCTTTTATCGACTTACCATTTGCTGTTGATTTTTTGGTTTCTTAACTAAATCCGGTACTTTGAAAGAGGTTACAGCTTCGATAACATCTGCCAGTAACAATCCATCACGACAATCGGCAGACAGATCGGTGACCTTTTTCTTAGATTTGGCACGTTCCAAATAATAATTAGCCCAATCGGTATAAATCTGTGAATAAATTAAGAATGCAATAATTAAAATGGAAATCTTAAATCATTGAAGTAATGATTAATAGCAGGAAAAAGTGTTCTTGGGTTTAGGGTAGAAAATGTGGCTCCCTTCAATTTTCAGACTTAGTGGAATGGATGAATTCCTCATTGTCTCTTTCCGGGTTACATCGTTAAAGATTCTAAATGTCAACCCTCGATTAAAGACCATGTTTATAGCAATAAGGAATAAGCACAGCTTGTACACTGTCCTTCCAATTTATATTAATATCTGAACTTGCTTTTACCAACTAAAAGGTTCCATAATTGTTTGAAATGTTAATCTTAGAGAGAATAATTTGTTTTATAAAAAGCAGATCGTTGCCGTTTGTTGTAAAATATGAATTCTAATTGTAAATATGCTATCCTATTAATATTTTTCTAATTCCTGAATGCTCTTTTTTGAGTGATTCGCAAATACGGAATTTTAAGCATTCAATGGTTGAAACAATTTTAACATGAAACACTATCATAAAACATTTTGTGCATCTGCATATATATAAGAATTGTGAAACAAAATATAGCAAAACCTCTATTGTATGGAACACCCAAACTTCCTTTTCCCTGTAAGCTATGTATTCACGTCTTTTTCTACATTTATGTATTCACGTCTTTATAGAAATGCTGCAGAATAATATTTGTGAGACTTGCCTTTTACTCTCATTTAAATGATTTTAAAACAGTTTACATATTTACTTTATGTTTAATTTTCGAATTTATTATTCTACTAAAATATTTCAGTTAGTTTTGCTTTTGAATAAACAAAAATGTTGTGTAGTTGTTGCACACACATACACAAAAAAGGAATTCTTATTTAATTTGTTGTTATTATAAAATTCTTAGATGTTGCTGCCACAAAGAAATTATAAATGAAATGTATTTATATTAAAAACCTTTAGGAAACAAAAAGAAACAAATATTTGTCCTTCTACATGAACTGTTGCAGATTGGTGTGCTTCCATCCAAGAGGAACGTAATATTTCCTCTGGTCAACGCAGCGAAATTTCTATGTTTTCGGAGTTTATTTTAGTTCGAAAATTCTCATTTTCAAGGATTTGTGTTAAATTTTAAAATATTCAATTATGTTTCTATTGATCGAAGCCACCCGGCTTAAATTTCTACAATATATTTTGGAAATCCAAATTGCCGTGCAAATCAAGTGTTTCGTGTATGTTCTTGAACATCAATGGATATGAAGCATCAATGAACGAGTATTTTCTCTGAAGGAAATCCTATAATGTGAGTATTGTGCCGGATGCCTTTGAAATATTTTTTCATAAATTTCTTCATAAACAAAATCTGTTGGAATATAGTTCTTGTATCTTAATTAAATCCAAGGATACAGAAATTACTCTTCTTTACAAAATGTTGCCTTCTAGTTTTTCTGGAGTCTGATGTGTTTGCCTTTACTGAAGTTGGAATTTTTACATTCAATTTATACAAATGAACAGGTTTCTCAATTTTTGCATACGATACTCCTGCCAATTCTTTCCAATAGCAATTTAATCTGACGATAAAACTTAAAAAATTCTGTGCGCTCTTTTACTTTAAAATTATTTATTTTCTTCCTTCCTCTGTCTCCTCTGTTCCTGCTTTCTGCCATCATTTCTTTCTTCTTATTTCTTTTTTCCTTCTTCCTCTCCCTCTTTCCCTTCTTTATCATTTGCTCTGTTTGATAAAGGTTTTTAATGTATACTTCCCGAGGCTTTAATTAAAACTCAACTAAGCTGTGCCGTTATCCAATAACTTGTTCCTAACTCACTTTTCAGTCACATGGTATTTTTCCATGTACGTTTCATGGTTCTTCCAATCGTCATATAAGTCCTTTTCGTAAAGGAGAAGAATGCCAATGTATATCAACATTTCTCTTGGCATATTTGTCATGTTTGGTAAGTATTAGGATAGAATACGGCAAAACGTAACCTTTAAAATCTCCATCCGGTTAAATGTGGATGCTGCATTAATATAAAACTAAATGCATAACAATGTTCTGCAAAAACCGAGAAAGCTTTAGTTGAAATTTAACACTATTTTGAGGTTAATGCTATTTTCAGAGATTAGTGGGAATCAATTTGGCAAAAGAAAACTTTTAAATATTGTATTCATAAATTTCAAAATGATTGATTAAAAACATAAAAATACAAACCTGTGTATAATTGTGTCCCATAACAGCGACTAAATTCTCGTTTGAACCTTGATAACTGACACAGCGACCCAACATTTTGCAGTAATACAATATATACTTATTTGTGATTATTTATGACAAATGTTCCTACTGCGCAAGATGCATTAAATTGTACGCTCGTTTTATAATTCAGAATTTTCTATAATATGTTACGCTTCATAGGCAATGGAGTTATGGTTAATTAATTATATATTTATTTCATAATATTTTTTAGGGTAAACTTTCTGATTTAAATCTACTTTACGGATTGTTCTCAAATCTTTGTTTAATCTATCACCATAGTCAACGAAACCCATTATAACATGTATAACATAATGTATAACATGTTCAATATATACATGTATAACATATATACGTATAATATATACATGTATAACATGTTCAACTTTTCAGTGGACGAAAGTTTCGGCAAAGAAAAAAAGAATAATTACTTTTGGCGTACTCATAAAAAATTTTTTTCTTTTTTTACCATTTTCCTAATAAGTACTGCATATTATACCTCTTATTAATAGGTAGAAGAATGACACAGCTGAAGAGATGGTGAGAATGGTAGGAGACAATTTTACTTGCCCACTACCGTTCAAGATTTAGGGGCGAAAAATTCTATGGAGCCCAGAAATATGCAATATAATTTAAATTTCCAATATTATACTTAATAAGATTTTAGAAGGGTGGGTTTAGCGCTGCCGTTTTTTCAATAGAAATATCAATCAATTTAAAACGACTGATTAAGTAGAGGATACTTTTACTGCCTAGCAATATATATTTATCAATTTTTCTGTGTTATGTCCGAAATTGCCCCACAAGTAACTCCCTAATGCAATGAATAGAAACAAAATTAAAATGAGATTTGTCCATTTAATTAAACAGTAAAAAAGTTGAAATCGGAAAATTGTCACAATTGTCACAATTTCTGTAAAGTATTTATTTAATAAATAAATACTTTCAATAAAATTTACGTGACTGGGTTTTTGCTTTGAGTTGCAATAGTTTTTATCAAAAATATCGGCTTGGCAATATCTATTCAATTCAATATCTATTCAATTCAATAACTCAAATTCCGAACAACGTGGCAACCAACTCTGAGGACGTTTAACAACTCAAACGTCTAAAAAGGCCGTTTTCTATTAATTATGGACAATTTAAAAGCAAATACGCAATTAAATCTCAATTTAAGGAATAAGGATATAATCCTAGTACATTTAGACTATAGGGGTGGTAATTGAATTTATAATTTTTAAAAGAGAAATTTGTCATATTTTCCCACATTTTTGAAAGTAGCTACTTCATCCATTTTTTAAGTATATTTTATAATCAAATATAATTTTATAATTTTAAGCACCCTTCTTTTGCTTTAAATGGTTTAAATAAAATACGCTCTGTTTTGCAAAATTTTCGAATTGCACTTTACTGAACCTGAAAATATCTTGACCCATTTCAGGGAATCTAATAAAATACTTTTGAATGCCAACAACTCCATTAAATAAAAATAAAATCCCCAAAATGTAAACAAAAGAAAAGAAAACTTTTCAAAGGGGAGAAAAGATTATAAATGACAAGAAAATCAATAAATATTTTCAATTAGAGAACTTTTTATACTTTTTTCTATAGCTCAAGGGATACGCTGGAATAAGAAAAATAAAGGGAATAGAAGTGGAGTTTGATTTCTTGCAGCAAGGAGTTTATAGATGACGGGAGATTGAATAAAATCTAGATGCAGACAAGATTTCCAACAAGGTTTACACTGCGATTTTTAATTAATCAATTTTGACAATTCGTGCTTTTTCCTATTTTTTCATCTTTCACAATTTTTTAATGTTCCCCTCGTAAATAAAAAATTTTATCTTTAAGAGAAAAGATAATGCAATGGATTGATTGAGCTTACTAAAGAAAGCTATATTTTGAATTACCGAGTGAGGATCAGGGAGAGGATCAGAGAGACTAAAAGGACAACTTTCTATAGGTATGTTGAAGGAAAAAGTTATCAAGGTTAAAAGTTGTCTTAAAACTTTGATAAAAGTAAGTGCTGTATCACTTTCAGAGCATATCTCCTTTACTATAAGTTTTAAATAGATCATAAATGCTAGCACTAGTGAAAACCAGATCCACAAAAACAGTTTACAGAGCCCAAAAACAGTCACAGAAATTATGTGCCGTCTTCTTCCATTCCTCACGGTATCATATGGTGGGTGACACGTTTTATCAATCGCGCAGATGTTATATGTTTTCATCGCATCTGAATTATATAATATACCGCAATTGTCGTATATACAAGTATTTTATTATATACTAATGTGATATTTTCAATTCATAATTGTGCCTTCAATATTCGTGCACAGTTACGACGAATGTCGTAAAGGTTGCAAGTGTTGACATGTGTTCCAAACGTTTTATCGCAAGAGGAAAAGACGATTAGACACGACAAATATTGGGTATTGGGTGGGTTTTGGCATCGATTTGCTGCATTGGCTAAGTTATCGGTGATGGAAGAGGGTGGATTTTATGAGTGTATGACTGCTTCGCTAAAATCAAATCAACGACTACTTAATTGCTTGCAAAATTTCGCTCTTCTATCGCCGCGAAAGTGCAAAGGGGATGTTCGGAAAAGTAATATAATGTCTGCAAAAAGAAGAAGAAGGAAGGAGGGAGGCAGATAGGAAGGAACTATAAACCATTATTACTTGTAAACGATATGGGCATCTTAAAATGAACACTTGTTCCGAATCGCCGAGGAAATGGTAGTCAGTAAAATTTTATCGGTCTACGTGACAATTTTTCAAAGTGAATTACACTACGCAACAGTCAAACAGTGGTGGAATACATGTTTACGGTGTTAGAGCAGTTTACGAATCACGATTTTGCATGAAAATTCAACGCATACCAACATTATATTTAGAAAAATGGAACAAAATCTAATAAAAATACTTTAAAAAAAATAGCAAGTAGTATGCAGAGAATGAATTGAATAAATTAATTTACTAATTTAAATGTAAATGCAGATGACAAAAGTAAAAAAAAAGGGAAAACGGTTATTGTCAGTTATTATCAGTTGAAAAATCTGTTTTCCTCGGACACAATTTCACGGCTTTCGTACTCAGCTTCTATAGTTGCAAAAGAAATACCAATCTGAAATTTCATTCCCGATACTCTCTTCGTTCTTTAATCACACATGGCTCATCCAAAAGGGATCATCATATGATATCACTGCCCCGTGGTCTTAGGGAAGTTACCCGTCTGATATTTTAGAGTGAAATCTAATTTCTGGCCAAATCGAAGGTCAAGCATCATTAATTTTGTATTCTTCGAAGTAAAATCTAATTGCAAGTCCGAACTACAAGCTACAATTTGTGAGCTGGATAATATTTAATTTAAGAGAGAATATAAGATAAGACAGACGTACAGACCTTAGATAAAGCATGACCCAGATAACTTAAGAAATAACAAACAAACTAAGAAAACAAAGGGTACACAAGGGTAAACAAGGAAAATTTTATCAGATACCGTTTATGTAGTCACCTGGAATCTTTTCTTTTCAGGTAGCAGATAGTCTTATCTAAATGGATTGAGGCAGAGAGATCAGAGGACAGCCAGGCCTAAACTTAATACAGGTAAAATATGGAAAGTGTTGTTTAACCATATTCTACGTCTCTAGTTTATTCATTTCATTAATAACTTTTTTAGTGAACTAGAGTGTTCGACTCCTTTGTGTAAAGAAGCATTCTTCATTTAAGAAGTTTCTTTCTTACAGAGTCATTGATTTCAATTATGAAACGAATTATGAAATGTGAAAAAGTGAAATTATCATTAAGAAAACCTGCCATCATCGTCTTTAAAAGTTTACCTAATTTTGATAATTAATTACGATGACGTTGTTACAACGAAAAACAAACATTAATGTAAAACTTTCACTATTATAGAAGTTCTTTCCATTTCATAGTTGAGAACAAGGCATTATTTTTGTGAACATTTTTCACTTTTCCTAAAACTAGATTTCCTTTCAATTCCCGACAATGGTGGCAGACTTTTGCCTATTAATGGATGAAGCGAAAGGTGTGGCAGCCGGCAGTTTTTAAGTTTGAAGAACCCGAGAAATGTTAATTTAATTATACCCTGCAGGCACCTCAATTCTGTTCCTGTAAATTGTTTTATCAACAACGAACCTTTCAGAAACAGCTATCAAGCAACCACAACAATTCTCACTCCCCTAAATTACCTTCTCACGCTTCTCAATTTTCAGCAACCCTTTGCATTTTCCTCGTTTTTTAGTCGGTTTTCACTTTTGTATTGTCTGCAAATATGAGCAATCTTTATGTTCATTTGGTTGTTTATGTTTTTGCTCAAATTATGTTTACTTTATTATACCATTTGACTCTACTCAAATGTACTTAAATTGCAAAACTTCAAGAAAAGAGAAAACGATCAATCGTTATCGTGTACTGGTCAGGTCAGGTGGACTTCAAAAATTCTTAAGACTACAAAATATTTGCGTAATGATAAATTCTTGAGTTGAAATTATTTCAAAAGAAATAAAATCATCAGAGATTGTGAATTCCTGCCGAAAACTTAAAAGTTTTACTATTTAATTGGATTTCGTAATGTTGGTTGGATTGAATGGAGTTAAAACCGGACAGTTCGAACCGCAAGTGGACTCAGATCATACCACTGTAAGGAATGCACTCCCGTGGTGAACCAATTACGACTGGAGAGGAGAATCTCTATTTCACTTATTCTACTAAGAAGAAAAACTGCCTCGATTTGTAACAATTTAATTCTTGCAATGCGGTAGAGGATGTGCAGCGTTTTTGCATAGAGGAGGATTTCATCCATCAGTATTAATGAACATAATTGTTTTTAAATTCTGTAAATACATAGAGCTGCTAACAAATCGTAACAGGTGTAATAAACAGATATACTTAATGCACAATATCTCAAACTTATTTAACCTATCACTAATTTTACGATAAATTGCTTGGCGCCCCCTAAAAAACTGAATTCTTTAAGTAGAACGAAAGAACGAACTAGCTAGTATATACTTTTATTTCTTTCCATGCCCTAAAGTTCAGTAATGAGCCCATTGAAGCAATACAGTGCACTTTGGCGGTCATTAATTCAACACATATGCTACCACACTCTTATCAATTATAAGCAAAAGCAGAAAACTCTCCCATTTGCGTTATACCAATATTTATTGGCGTCCAGAGTGTGACTAATTAATTTTTGACCCTCTAAAGTGACACATTTGGTCACAGATGGTCTATTTAAAATGATTATTTTTAATTCAACGAATATTTTAATTGAAAATATAGGATATAGTATTTGAATGTTTTATTTGTGTTTATAAACGCATATTTGTTTATTTACCAACCCATAAATTTGACTTGTTTTATTATTGCGGTTATTTTTTGAAAAATTTGATTTCACTCCCTAAAGTTTTCAAAATGTTTATTAGTCGCTTATTATTTCAATACGAACATGATTTTGAAATGCGTACGTTTCATGCATAGGGTCTTCTGCTCGCCACACGCAATATAGGATACAAAACCCGGCAGTAAAACTTAAAAAAATGCTGCAAACAACCGAATCAAACAAACGATGAGTATAATAAATTACACAATCGTAAAGGAGGAGGTAGTAGGCGTTCGATCAATTAAATTGAAAGATTTATGAGTTTTATTAATAATTAAAACTTTTAAATACTCTTCTCCTAAATAGAATGTAGCTCTAATTTCTTTTAACAGTAGTCAAAATTGTTGTTGCTGCGGCCGCCGTGGTTGGTATTGATGCCGTTGTTATGTGTTTGTTGTTGTTGTAATGCAATAAAGATGCGCTAAATCATTTTGAACGCCGCATTTGCTATAGTTATCGCAGTTGTTACCGTTGGTGTTGTTGTTTTTGTTTTGACTTTATCAGTGCACTTTTCTTTTAATTTTTTAGAGAATTTTGAGCAATTAATTAATTAAAAATACAGGCAATAATTTACAGGCAATAATTTTGCCGTTGCATTTTGATTCTTTACTGAAAACTTTTTAATTTTATTTCCAATTTTTTCAGCATTTTTTTAGTTTTATACTTTTATTTTATACTTTTAAAATATTTTAATATTTTCTTTCAAAGTGTTTTGTTGTCAGTCCTTCATTCTTAGTCATTTCTTTCACTATAAACTGCCTTTTCCACATAAATTCCTTACAAATATATTTTAAAAGATTTTTATCGCGACACAAGAAGTTGATAAAAATACAGTCAAATTAGATGTGCTCCAAATATCGATGTGTTTTGTTATAAATCTCTGAGAAGTTATTTAAAGAATGAGCAAATCATCTACGCTTTTTGGGAAACCGTACCAGGATATAAAAAACAGATATGAATAATCTTCAGTTTTTTCAATTCTCCAACAAAATCAAAAATCTCTGAAACTCTCATTTGCACGCAGTTGACTCTTTTTAACTTCATTACTGTAATCTTAAGGTTCTGCTTCTGTACTACATTTCAATTTCCATTTTATGACCTGATACTTTTGTTATTCTTTTAACTGTTTTTATTAACTCATTTTAATTTACACCTTCTTTTGTTTACATTTGAAATGTTTATTTCTGGTTTTATTATGTACTCGTATCTTCTTCTGGGCATTTATAAATTCCAACAAATTCTTCGTCTATCAGTCGTGGATTGCCTCTTTCTTTTCCTTACATTCTCATTCTTGCGCTCGGTTTTCTTGTTTATCACTTTTTTTATATTATCTACTTTATTTTCACTTTTAGAATAATTTTTAGATCACTTTTGTATCCCTTTTAATCAACGTCTTCCGATATTTCCCGATCGACGCGTGGCCGTGATCGCGTTCTCCGCGTGACTGATCAGTACGCGACCTGGGAAAAACATAAAATTTTCACTAAAGCGCTGAGTTCCCCCTTCTCCTTCCGCCAAATTCGTGATATGTTTCATCAGAGCGTGTGGCGCGGTAATTCTGGGATTGAAATCGGAAGTCAGACGGAGGAGCAGAAAGAGAAAGCAGTCAGAGTAAAATGTACAAAATCAAAAGCTATTTTTGGAAACGCACACAAAATAAACAAAATTTTGGGAATTTCCTAACGTTAAAGGAATCAGATCATCGTGATAATAAAGCAGGGCACAAAAAATACTGGAAAACGTTTGAAGAAATAATTTAAGGGGAAATGTTTATGTTAATTAAAATTTCTCAGCCCTTTAGATATAATTATATTAATTATCTTTAACTGTATCATACTCCCTAATAGGATTTATTGATATTACTTTGAGTAATTAATAGTGAATAAATAATAGTAAACTATTGTGAGTAACTAAAAGTGAAGAATAAATATAATTTTTTCTCATAAAGTTAACAAGAATAGAATTATTTAAGAATAGAATTAGTGAGAATTATATTTGACTCCTAAAACATCAATATTCCGAAACGAAAATTCGTTTATTTGTCGGTTTGTCAAAAATATGGTGCTTTTGATTGATGACTGGAAAATACTGATGAAGAGATAAATTATGAAGAAAGTTCGTTCACGTGAAAAAGTGCTTGACAAAATTTTTAATCCTACAGTGAATTATTTTTTACTTTCGTGAAGGAGAAAAATTTTTCAATAAGTGAGAGGGAGCAAAATGATCTTTTGATTACTTCAAAGAGAGTTTCACTCAACGGATATCTATTTACACATTTTGTACTTTTTAATACATTTCTATATAAATAAAACTAGAACTGACTGATTAGAACTGCGCTTCTATTTTATTTCACGTTACGATTTCCTTGAGACATAATTATTGACATCTTTCATATTCATGTGGGCCTGAATCTAACTTTAGAATTAGTACAGGCACAAAATATTGTGGAGGCGTCGATACGTGTTTCCCCCATATTTAACATCTTAAATGGTCTTTTTGACAATTGGAATTATCAAAAAATATTCAAATTTTGTCAGTATTTTTAGATACTAAAAAGCTTTGATTTCAAAGAGATTTAAAAAGGAACAGAATCTATACAGTCGTAATTATAAATATGAAACTCTCGAGAGCGCTATGGAGAGAAAGGGGGACATAAGTAGGAATAGTAAAGTCGAAAGAAAGAGATGAAAAAAGGGTCCTTGAACTCCGAATGTCAATCTGCAGTTTTCAGTGACATATAAGATTAATAAGGAGAAAACACTAGTAAGAGGTGTTTTTGTGCAGTGCGCAACAACGGCAACAAGAACCGCAACAACAACACGAACTGCACCAAGGATTGAAAAGTGCGCCAACCAACCCGTTGCGTTGATATTGCGCTTCCATCAATGCAGTTTTTGTCGGTGAATGTTCCTTTTCAAAAAATAAAAATATGGCAAAAACACAAATGAGCAGAAACAGCCGGAGGAATTCCCAATAGACGGTTGTTGTCATCATCGTAACGATGTCTGTTGTTGTCATCATTATAGTCAGTAATCAGTATATAATGATGTTATTGTGTTGCAGTTCATCACGATGCTTGTTTCGTTGAGGTTGGTTGGGGTTAAAAATGGGTACGTTGTTGTTGTTGATCGTTGTTCCTTTTATTACTATTTTTGTTATTATTGTCCATGTAGTGCCAATGTGTCTATTTTTATTAAATGAAAAATTAAACACAAATTTTCAAGACATAAAATTTTTTAAAAATAAAAAAAATATATAGTGGCGCGTGCGACAAGTTCTACCATAATGAATTCTCAAGTGAATGACAGCATGAGAAGGGGAAAGACTTTAGTCATTATATGACGTAAATATGAGTAATTCTTTAACACACGTTCACGCATTGTTTTTTTTATATAATTAACGAAACACTTTCTAAATCTTTTTTCGATTATAAATAATAAAAACGGGACTAATTGGGCCTCTAAAGAAGAGACAGGAAGAATATTATTCATATTATCGATAATAAAACAAGTCCTCAAAAAACATGAAATCTGTCGAAGTTATTTTTACTCTACTCTCAGCAAGGACCAACTGCTTTTATGCGGCAGAAGTACTTAACTGATTCATTGAATTGATCAGAGAACGAATCTACCCTAAATAGACAGCAAATCGAAACAGTAATGTCAGAGTTTTGTCGGAACTAGAACCTAAATTTCAAATATTAATGAAACTAAAGCTAAAATTGTATTTCTTAACCGATTTCTTAGTCTATTTATGAAATGAGAGAGAAGTAAAGAAGAAGCGTATTGTTGGAGGGTGGGTAATGCATGGCCTGAAAATTTCTAGTGATGCCTGTCCGCCCCCGCCCACAAATTCAGAAGTTTGTTTTGCACGTTATTCACTACTTTTTGCTTTCTACAGAAGAATATAATGCTATTATAAAAATTAATTAATTGTCGGAAAGATAATAATACCCCGAGCATCATATTCCCCTTTGGTTGTTTCTTTTGTTTCTTATTCCGCTATCAATTGAGTAGGCACGCCTTGCAACATGTGTTGAAAAGCAAACGGCGGCACGGTACATGCTGTAGAAAAGGGAAAAACATCTTCAAGAGATGTGAAATTATCTTTTTTATTTTGGGTATTATTACTCTCTGAAAAAATTATGTGGGAAATGAAATTAACCCAGTTAAAAAATGATGTGGCTACAAATTTTTCAATTATCCCTTAATGAGATTTTGATTTAGAGATTTACAAATAATTTGTAATCTTTAAGTAGATCGACATATATCGGTTTCAATATATCAAATCAATTTGAGAACGGATGCCGGCACTTTTTTAGGTTAATTAAGAGATTTTGATCATTTGGAAAAATTTATTCCTTCCTCCTGTGAGAAGTTCTTGCGAAAGTGGGACCTCGTACAACTCTTTAGACAGAAAGAGATGTTGAAATATAGTCTTCTCAATTTTAACAAATTGGTTCTTTTTAATATAATGTCCCTGTTGGAGACATATTTAAAGATGCATTAAATGCAAACAAATATACAACGAATCATTAATATCCAACTATTTCATGAAAATAATTTTTTATATTACTGTTATTGCGGCGGAATGATCGCCAATAGTAAAAAGTTCGTTGATCCATCGTTTCGACATTGGTTTATGGTATTACATGCAAATTAAATGTCACTCGTAACAAAAACAGGAATGCAAAAATAACAAGTAAGAATACTAACTTCGGTATGTCTGAAGCTTATATACCCTAAACCCATAATATGAATGTATAATGTGATCCTAATAACCAGTGGGCTATGCACGCCTATTTTAATGTAACATTTCCTTCATCATGGTCAATTTAGATCTATTAAGCCAGCTAAAATATAAACTCGTTCCAAAAAAGTCTACACTTGGTATTCTATAATAGTGGGCCCGTCTTTTTGTGGATTCGTAATGTCCAGCAAAACGATAAAATTTCACACATCACATTTTAGCATAAAAATTTAATTAAAAAGTGGGCGTAGATACTATACAAAGTTCAACCATTTTCAATGCCAAACCAATGGTATTTTATAGTGACAAAATATTCGTAACAAATTTACGGCACATGCGGTCTTCTTTATAGTTGCGTTTACTGTAGGCGGATCACACACATTTTTCGAAAGAAAGTATTTTAAAAAGTAGTTTAAGATCAGCTTTATGTCCTCCCCAGAGACAGAAATTCTCTAAATCTCAATATTTATGAAGTAGTATTTACTATGAAAAGTGTGCACAGCGCTGGTTTGACTATGCCCAATCCCAAGCAAACTATTTTGACAAAGATTAATTTGCTAATATTAATAAATGGGCCAAATTTTCCAGGAGGTAATTCTGATCAAGAATATATATAATTTTCCATACGTAGCACGCCTCCCTTTATGCATTACAAACGGAAGCCAAAAGTGAATATACTTATCCCTTAGGATGTAGGGTGTAAAAATAACTTTAGAAAAAATGAATTACTTTTCAATCATTGCAATGCATCGTACCATTAGTAGTCTGGCACGAGTCAGTCTCACCTACCCACTGCCATTCAATTCCTACCGTCAAACGTCATGTTGACAGCTACTAAGTTAGTTTTAGTAAACGTGCAAAACAAATACCGCAAAGAGCAAGTTTCTTAGTACAGGAGAAGAGAACGTGAGGGTGAAAAATAATTCCGACACTGATGAAAGCATGACGAACTCTAAATTCGATTGACGGTCAGCGGTGCAATCCTACCAACGGCAGTACTCCACTTCGAAGGGTAAAGAGAAGGGGATGAGGTTTGATAGAGAAGGCGAAGAGATAAGGACAACTAAGATGTTTCCGCAGCTAAAGAAATAGAAATGGATTTTATTGTAAACAGGCTGAAATAGAAGAAAGAAGTAGAAAGGGTATGAGAGCAAAAGATTGACAAAGCGGAACGGAAGGACCGCTATTTTTTAAAACACTTCGAGCTTGGAGGTTTCATGATAATTTTTATTTAATAAATACAGCTATTTAATACAACTGTCTATGTTTTAATTTAGCTTCCTTGAAGCTTCGACGCGTGTTGAGATATATGAAAATAATGGAAAACGAGCTCTATTCCGCTTATATTTTTTAATAGTCCTTGATTATTTTTCAGCTATTTAAGCGCAATACACACACAATATTTTAGCATCCAAAGTGTGAAGTTTCCATTTATTCAAAATTATATTTTCAAATTTTAATTTCTCATCAATTTTTTTACGGATTAATTTCTTGGCATTCAATTTTAAGGTTTCCCCAAAGATATTTGAAAACCGGAAATGCAGCGGGAATTATAATTAATGCGCCCATTTACACAGAGTGCTTAGAGATTAGCCGGCGCTTTTAAACATAAGAGGGCAATTATTCATTTTATAAGCTCCTCCTTCAGAAACTTGAGAGCAAACTCATTTCAGGGGTAAAAAACAAAATGAGTTTTCGTACAAAACGAAACAAACAAACTGGAAGCGAAGTAGTCGAAAGGTAGAACAAAACCGAAAGGAATTTGGAATAGGTGTTCACCTTCACTTTTCGTCGCCAACGAAATAAGAAAGTTACAGACTATAATAAAGAACGAATGTTTGCGACAGAGTTAACAAGCAACATTTAGCATCCAGTAGAAGCAACAACAGCCATATAAAATTAAGAACTGTTATATGTGAACATCAAAGGTTACAACATGCACGCCAAAACAACACCAACAACGCTGCAAATCCTTTTGTCAACTAACTTTTTCAACTCATCCTAGTAGAAGACCACATAATCTGTAGTCAATTTTTGTGTTTATTTTACGTAAGGCAGCAGTTACCGAGTCGGGTGATAAGCTGTTATAATTTCGGTTGCCCAAGTGATGCATATGAAATAATTCCCATATCCCATCGACTACTGATAAGCGACATCAGCTCTGTATTAAAAATGTATACCTTCAATTAATGTTGCATGTCAGCTTTCATGAAGACCATGCCACCGGAGAATAGTCTTCCTTATATCCATTAACGTTCACCCGTTGTGAGTATAGACTCTGAGTGAGTCTTTGCTTTTCGACAAAAACATAGTTATAAATTCTTTATAAATAATTAATTTTAATTTTCGGAAAGCTCTTTAAGTGTAAAAACAAATAAAAGAGTAACTTCTACAAAAGCATAACGACCGTTTTTAAAGCTAGACAGGAGCTTAGAAGGGAATTTATTTTTAAAACCGTGAACAGTGAACCTTGTATATCTATCTATCTATGTGTAGAAATCATGATGACTGGAGAATCAATACAGATATAGCCTTTTTGGTGAATGGGCAAAATCTGACCAGTGTCACACATACTTAGATAGCTTTCATAACTTTATTTTTGCTTAAAGCGAAAACGTGCAGAATTTGAAGCCAAAATTGATTAGGAATGATTGATTTAGGAATTTGCCATTTACGAAGAAGTGTAGCAATTTTTTTAATTGAACTACAAATTTATAAATTCCGAGGAAAGGAAAGGCGAAGAAGTTTTTTTCGTGTACTGTTGGCCTCACAGCTAGAGAAGGTAAAAGAGATCTTAAAAAAATGTGTTGTAAAATTTTAAAAAGTTGTTATCAGATCGCAATTTTAGTTTTACCTAAGAGCAATCGTGAATTTCTCATCTTAAAAGCAATCAAAATAAAACACAGCTTTTCAAAGTTGTGTGTCGTGGCCTTCTATGAGCAAAAAATATCTTCAGATCGTTTCGAAAGGAGCTTACCTAGAAACCTACTTTTTTATGTATTCCGTAAGAAAATTGAAAAGAAGAATTTTTGTTCATTTTTATGTTTGAATTTCTTGATACTAAAATATTCTTGATACTATCTATAACACTAAGTATTCTTCATGCTAAATAGTTTTAAATAAATAGTTTTGCTGTCGTCAATCGTATGAAGAAGAACACTTATATCTGCAGTACAGGCGCTCTCTTATTTCCCTGGATATCTTGGCCATAAAAATAGTTGTAGATTATTCGCCACCTTCATCACCATAATCATATCGTTACCAACATTCTCAGTTAATGTTTCAATAGAAATGAGTGTGAACGTTATACATATTTTCTTTGAAATAAACCTTATATTCTCCTTATTCTTATTTGATGCTATTTGCTTTTCGATTCTTCTCCAGCTCGCTACATAACAAACAAACCACTTAAATAAAGGAATGGATGCTCTATTTTGTTCATTTTATTATAAAAGCATTTTACAAAATAGGAATAGTTTCAAACGATCAAGTAGAACGCTAAAATATAAAGAAATGAATAAAACCTAAACATGATCCTTAAAAAGCCTAACCTAAATCCTTTATTTTCTACATTCCCAACCTATTTTTCGAATCACGAGGTGCTACTGTTTGTTGGTTTGTCCTGCTTTCCTTACTAAATGACCTACTTTTGCATCTGAGTACTCGTATGAATGACTATTTTTTGTCAAACTATTGGCGATATAGTTTTATTTGTAACGGGAAAACATCGATAATTAAAACATCAACAATACTATATACGTGATTGCGTCGTTGTGGTAGTAGTACAATGTCCAGAAGGTGTTGAGCATGTCTGAACAAACAAAATATTAAATGGGGCACAGAGCAATAAATGAAAGTACGTTTTTGTGGTTAACGCTTTTAGTGTCATTCCTTTGGCTTATTCTTTGTGTTTATATACATCTTCTTCGTTACAGATGTCACGATGAGACTAAATTTAATAGATATTAATACCTTACGCAATACTGGTTTACTGCTTAGGAACCGATGAGTGACTTTCAGCTCATCTAATGGATCTGCTTTGCGCTATCTTTAAGCCTATATTATTACACATTTATTCAAATCTTGTAAATAGGAGCTACTTGTAAAAACTACATCCTGTATGAGATATTGATAAGTTTTTTTTGGAAAGTGTAATAACGAATCTAAAAAAAATCAAAATACACAAAACATAGTGAAGATTAATACTAGGGTTTAACGGTTAAATCAAGGGTAGTACATTTAAGATTATTTTGGGTTAGACAACTGGTCTCCATGTCATCTGAGCCTAACAGGGGGATCTACAAGCAGGGCTTAAGGACTAATAATTTGGTGTTGGAAGGTAAAAAGTTTCAAAACTGTACATATATGTTTAAACCAAAGCACATTCATTACTGATCAAATTCCTTCTTCAAATCCTGATATGAAGGGATCATATTTTTTAGTGTAAAAGTTTAATACATTCATGGCCTCAAAGCGAGTATTATTATTACCTAATTTTAGTTCCCAAACTACCAAAAGTATGCGAGTACTATTGATTGAAGCCATTAGAAGTGCACTCTTTACTTTTAAGCTCCTCTTAAAGGGCTCACGTTGTACTTGTAGATATTTTATTGTAAAGAGAGAGCAAGAGAGACTGAAAAGGATAGAATGATACCGGAAAACCGAAAAGTATCATATTAATGATCCAACGATTTCCGTTATAATTCAGGATACGGATACCTTTTTTCTTTTCTTTTAGTTAAGCCCAGTAAATATTTCATTGTTGCTATCGCTGCTAATGTTGTCACGGTTGTTGGGTTTTGAAAAGCTTTTATTATATTGTATTACGAACACCCTCCCAACACCTCGAAGGTAAAAAATAAATTCCTTTCTATCTATATTAATAATTTCTTTATTAACGATGGCGTGAAATGGGTGAGAGAAGGCGTACATAATAAAATAAAGAAGTTATTTGTAAAATTTATTGTTTTTATATAGGTTTTCTATTACAGTTGCGGCAAAATACTAATGAAAAATTTGTATAATAATTATTCTTATAATGTAATATACATTTGTGCTTTGCGGACAATTACTTTAAATTCTTATATGAGCAATAATAGAGAAAGAAAAAATAAGAATCAATGAGTTCCTGAGTACAAGTTTCACCTTTCATCCCTTCATTTATTTCACTTTAGCCTTCTCTCAGCCCCGACTAAATATTTCAACTTCTTAGTACTTAAATTCATTCTCATTATTCATTCCGGCAGCAGCAACCAGCTGAGCAGATCAACACAGAGCGAAACAGTAATTTCTCATGAAATGTTAACGACCGAGTTGAAAAACTTATCGAGAGGAGACTGTAAAGACCGTGTAAAAAACTGCGCAATGAAATTTCTGAGAGCGATTAGCCTTTTCCGCTTTTTTCGTGGATAACCTCCTGTGCCCTTTACAATGATACACGCATTTGATTCATGGTTGTATCATTTGTCATCATGTCTTCCATAATTTTTTGCAATTTTTAACTTTTCACTTTCGAAGAGTGAATAGCGTTCGACGTTACAACATATTAATAATAAGCTATTGGGTGGCGGAAACGGAAAACGGAAAACGGAAACAGGTGGTCGTTCGGAGCAAAAGAGAGAAAGAAATCAACTCTATCCATCCATTCATTAATATCCAACCTTGACAACGTTAAGGAAGCTTATAAAAACTTGCTCATTTCTTAAGATGGATGATGTATGGAAAAACCATTCCCATTCACAGAAGAACGTTTAAATGCTCGTTCTTCCTTTAACCATTCAGTTATTCGTTCACTTGTTTCCTTTCTTTATCCGCCTGATGCTTCCACTGAGGGGTTGACTTTTAAATAAATTGTGAGTGATTATTATAGACGATAATGTTCTTTTATTTTTTGTTAGCTCTCTTTCTGTTTTTCAGTGCCCTATCAGTAAATGTTGTTCGGTAGTTGTTGGTTGGCTACGGCAGGATGTCGGAGGAGGCTCCACGAAATGTGTCCCGATGGACAAGTTGATTTTCATTATTCCTTCATAACCGTTAACGTTGGTCATATGGCCATGATTTCTTCGTCATATATTTAAACACAAAGAAGTGTCTTTTTCTCTCCTTTGCTTACTTCTGGTTATGTCACATAACATATATGTACCTATTCGTTTCTGTGCGTTGGTGTTCCTTGGGTCCCATGTGAATAAAATATATCATTATTATTTATAAAAGCGAGTGCTTCGAAATCTGGAGAATTCTTACACATACCAAAAGCGTTGTTTGGAATAATATAAAATGCTATTATTTATTTACTATTTTGACTTTTTTATTCTTGTTATTGTTTTTGTATTTGTTTCTCTTTGTGTTCACCCCGTTGCTTGTATTCTGGTTGTAGCTGGTGTAGTTGTTGTTCATGTCGTGGTTCTTTTGTAACTGACTACAAAAACTTCACTACCCCTAATGCAGATTAAAGACATGCCTCTTTTTCATTTTTCAACGTTACGAACGGTCATTAAACTATTGCGTTGTTACAAAGTTGGGTCCTGAATATTTAAAGGCATTATTTCAAAACCTAAATTTATCTGAACTAAACTAAATATTCCAGATTATTTAAAGACCTTTTTGGAGATCTCACTAAGAAATATGCAATAGCAATTTAATAAGAAATAAGTAATTAATTGTAATTTAATTTAAAATCAATACTTCTGCATGATTCAGAGAAAGTGCATAAACTTCTATTATTAAATATTGGGAATAAATAGAATTAATTGTTGAAACTATCTTCTTTTACAAAATATTTTGGAGTCTAGAAAAATTCCACTTAGTCATACGTTACAAAAAAAGTGCAAATAAAAATTTATTCTAGTCAGAGCTAATCTGCTCACTTCATTCTGCCCCGACGCCTCCTTGAAAAGAGTTTTGTTCTAAGGAAAATTTCCTCTTGTGGGGAAAAACTCCACAAGATAATATCGTAATATCGTAATACTCGTACATTGAAAGGAAGTAGTGACTGATCTGTCTGTCACGGCCAAAGTGCGCGTTCTGATTACAATAAAACCAATTTCATTGTTGACTTAAACACGGACACGTGTCATCATAAGCATATAAAAACAATTAAGACTTAATAAATTTGATCAACCTGTGATGCATCTCACAATACTTTCCTTCACCCTTCTTTTCTTCTTCTTCCCTTCTTCTATATGGCGTACATCACAACCGATTTTCCTCTTCTCACTTATGGCAAAGTAAAACAATGTCCGGAACACACCATTCATGAAACTCACGTAGAAAAACACTGTTTGGAGATTCTTTAAATGAAAACGTGAGAAGCAGAAAACAATGCCATCGTAACATCTTCCACCACTTTCAGAATTTTTCCGCTGATTTCCGAAAAGCCCAGAATCAACAACATAAAGAACAGCAACAATAACAACCATCAGTCTTGTAAGGCAGTAGTATTGGTTTAGGTTTTTTGAAATAATGATTGTAAAATTAATGCGTTAAACAGCATTTTGTTGGTTAGTTGACCGCGTTATCCTTGTTCTTCTCTCACATTCATCTGTTATCTACATTTTTGTTGTGGTTATGGAATTTTTCTCATTCAAACGTATAACATTTTTGCTATAAGAGGTATCAAGTGTCTGTCGAGGTTGGGCACTTTTTTCCCCGGTAAATATTTTTATTGGGGTTGATTTCACCATCGTTCATTTTCACAACATGACGAGCAAGCTGTCGATGGGGGCATGCTGATGACGGCTGAGTCGTTGTTGGGATATACGTTGCTGTAGTTACGAATATTACTGACATTAATGATATCGATCAACAGCATGGAAAAATAAACGAAACATTTTGCTTGCTTCCGTTTTGTTTCCGATTTTGTTTGCTGAGGATATGGATTTTATGGATAAGACTACTTTAAAAAAATATTTCTATTTATCTGCAAATTTATAAAAAATAGAGCCATGAAATGGGGAAGGATGTATACGAGGAGTACGTGGTTGGCGTCATAGAATGAAAATAACCGTCGTTTGAATTTGAATACTTTTTGAAATATTTAGCCCTGCCACCCTAAGGAATAGACAGTATTCCATGTGTATTTCAATGTGGCTGTTATTACCAAATTGATGAAGTTATGTTTTGAAATGAAATTTCATCGAGTGTATAATTACTCATTGAATTTTGAGTTACAGGAAGATTGTTTGAATAATTATGAAAAAAGAAGTAAAATTGTCTGCGAAAGATAAAAGCATTATGTTTTTTAGTATCGTGTACCAAAATGTAAGTAGATTTTAAATGGAATTTTTATTGAAAAGGAGAGGACATAATTCTTCAGCTTATTTTAAATAAAGTTTGGAAATAGGCTGTGGCTTTGCCTCCTTTGTATACATCCTACACTAGCATGTAAAAGTAACTAATTTTTTCTTAGCTCGAAAAGCTTTCTTTCGGAAGAATTTAAAAAATATTTATCCATTTTTTTCCCTTAGAGGGAGGAAGAGTTATCCCTCCTTAGTTATTGCCAAAAATACCCACCAGTCCCCGAGAAATCAATATAACCCCATTCCCATAAAACCCATCTGCGTCATTCGCACGAATCTTAATTCAATTTTACGCTAAAGACCACCAAAGTATATTGGTAATATGCTCAGATTAATAACAGTCATGAATTTTTACTTAAGGTTTTATCTTGCTTTTTATTACTTTCATAACCTCGTCACAACGCACGTGAATTTATTCACTATTATTTCTGTCGCTTTTTGGGGGAAAACAGTGAGAAATACCAAAAATTGTAACAAGTAAATTCGGCTACGCTAAGTTCGGTCTGATCGAGGTCTATATATCCTACACTGTATTATTCCCTTATAGTTTAATTCTAGTAAGCAATAAGCAAATGTAATAAATTTTTGAAGTAAAGTCCTAGATGGTAAACTTGATTAGAGTTATAAAAACAAATAAATCCATGATGTAGGCTACACTGCAGATGTACTTCAAATAGTAGACGTAGCATTAATCTACTGTTGCACACTCTCAGTGACAAACAATCTAAAAAGACACAGCGTATTGCTGCAAAATTTTACGGCAATAATTCTATTCATTTACCTGTTGCCGTTATTTAAACAAACATACAGATTAACAAATGGATGTACGGACTGGCAGACAGAGGTACAGACATGAAGACTGAGGAACGGAGAGAGCTAAATTAGAGTATGACCCTTTCTGAATCGAAATGTGCATGCTTTTCTCTATATTTCGCGTGTGGGGATTGAAAAAGAAGTTATGAATAAATAAAGGTACACCCTAAAGGTACAAGTAATACCCTAAATGTGCACCTAACGATTGAGTTAATAATTAATATAAATAATTAAAAACATAAAGTAATAAAATAATATAAAAGTATTTAGAGGGACATTTTTATCGCAAACGAATGACGCAGAATAAAATTCAAGATAAAATTGCGGACATGTTCATCCTTCCTTCATCCTTCCGATCTAAATTCAAGTAAGAAAATATTATTTTTCTTAGGAAATTTAAACTGTTAGTTTCTATTAACACTTTCCTTACTGATTCATAATCCCGAAATTTTAAACGCGTCTTAAAGAATGCGCAGGGCGTTGCCGAGCTAGATGGTAACCGTTACCCATATGATTGTACGAGTGCTTGCCAAATGTAACTTAAAAATACTAAAGTGCTCTAACTCTTCGATAACAAAACCAACAAATCACGGAGCAATAGCAACTTATAAACGTGATGTTAGCAGAAACCAAAGCACACCGATCACAAGAACAATAATATTTCAGATAAGAAAAAATAAAACAATCCTAAAATTAAAAAAAATTGAGTTGATATCTAGAGAGCCAAAATAGAAAATGTTAGAATCAATATGGGAAAAATTTATTAGCAAAAGAAAGAAGCAAAACACTAAAAACTTATGAAAAGGATGCCTCACCGACAGTAGGGGAAAAACTGAAGAGAAAAAATTTACAAAATGTAAAATAAATGCTTCACAAAAGGATGAATTTCTTAAACAATTACTTGCTGGTAAAATATTATAAAAGAGGCTAAAAGTTTTAAAAAGTTATGAAACTAAATTCACCCATACCGTGTTTAATTTTTTCGTTCTGAAATTTGTAGTCTAAGATTTGTGTTTACATAAAAAATGTCAGACACCAAGAGCTCAGATGATTCGAAATCTATTCGGAATTTTAAAGAAGATTTTATTTAATATATGAATCCTGAAATAATTTCTTTTGATTTCAGCCGAAAGCATAGTTTCCACCAAAATTTGTTCACCAAAATACAAAAACAGTTGTAAAACCGTTCTTCTTAACATTTTAAAAGCAGTTAATTTTTAACACTGATCAATCAATATTGGTCTCTCTCACCCTTTAAAGTTGATGAAAGAGTTTTTCACTTTTGCAAAATGTTTATTAGTTACTCTCATTCATGGCATAATTTGTCCCAATAGTATCAAATACGTCGACGCGTCTGATCTTTCGGGATTTTATACCCCAAAAGTGGTAATAACGTAACAGTTCTAAAAACCAATTATATTAAGTGGATGTGTAGGGTAAATACAGAATCCCTTAACCGAGCCGCACGAAAACTAAGTGCGACAATATGAAAACAACAAAAGAAAAAAGCAACAGCAGAAGTGGTTTTCAAATATTCGAAGCATTTTAAAGTAGATGAAAGTTAGTGAAATGAGCAATTCTTATCCTTACCTCTCCTGCTGTAGCAAAGCGTTTCCAATACCATACCCTTTTCTTTCAATGTTTCTGTTCATCCTCCTCTTTTTTTTGAAAAACCTCACTGTATCGTTGTCCAACAATATCGCAGCCCTTTTAACACGTTATTTCTTTAAAAGTCAAGAAAACCAGTGAAACGAAAAAGAGGGAAAGCGAAAAAACGGTCACCAATAGCATTTAAGTAATGCTTTGTTATTCGTTTGCATGCCGGGCACGTGGTGGAAAAGGTATCATAAAGTTATTCTAGCAAAATATCCTCGTAAGTGAGGAAATGTTACATCCAGTGGCGGTCATACCGAGCGCTGGAGACTATGTTGCCCTTGTGAGACTATGCTGGAGACTATGTTGCCCTTTACCATCCAATAAACCTGGTTGACATGCGTCACGTGTATCGAGTGCTAAATATTTGCTGCAGTGTGAACGATTTTTTTTACTTAAGCCACGTTGGTTAACGCGTGTGTGCGTGTATGCGTGTGTATTTCAATACCGCAACAAATACAGTAGCAAAGTCATAACCACCCATCGCCTTGAAGTGAATGCACCTCAAGGGATCTACCTCAATGGCATTAGCTCAATAAGTTGTCGCTTTCATTTACGAAGGAACGAACCACAGTATGGGACTAATCTAATAACGAAAGCCGTATGAAAGACGTTGGACAAAGCGATTGCCGGGAAGATTAGTTTTTTCGGGTTTTTTGAGTTATGATCGCAACAAAGGACTTTCTTTGCGGCTTCGTAATTGCTGCGTGTTTCATTACTCTTCCACCCCTTTTATAGTCTCTCATAGTCTTTCTATTGTTGTTGTTTCTTTATGTTTGTTTTGCGCAATTCATTTAATGGTCCGTTGCTTTTACTTCTAATAAATGCGATTGGAATAAATACTTTTGAGAGCATTCTTTGAGTTTTAATTATCTTTTTGACTTCTCAGTTTGAGGGGGAGATCGGAACAAGGTATTAACCCTAAAGATTTTGGCTTGACCTTCCCTTCGATTGGGGGTTCCTTCTTATGGTAGGTTGAGGCATTGGACCTAGTACTTTGCGAGTTGAAAATCGCAATTCAAATATTTTTCTTTGCTATTCCTATTTGTAGGAATAGCCTACAGAAAACTTAAATACGTAAATTTATCAATGATTACTAAGGATAGATTGCATTCCCGTTGATAAATTCCTTTTATAATCTAATGAACGGTGTCTTTTAATCGTACCACCAATGCCAGTTCGCTTTTATCCAAAGCAAACTTTTAAATTTAAATTGTCTACATTTATTGTTGTTTTATTTAAATTTTTTACAATTTATTTAAATTGTTCTCTCATTCCAACTCTCTTTGTCGTGTTCAATATTTCTAAAAAATGCATATTATTCACAGCAAGTATATTCGTTCAGCTAATCTCAGAAGTTCAGCTATTACTATATAGTATATAGTATATATAGTATATACGTCTTAATTTTTGACAAACGCGGTATTTCCAATAAGCATTCTGACTCCACAATACTTCTCACAGAACTTCTCCACCATATAGCCAAAAGTAATTATTTCCTTTTTGTTAATTTCAACAATTTCGCCAGCCGAAGATTGATTGCTCCCTGGAGGCTATAAAACGCAACTGGAAAAGGGCTGGGTAAGATTCATAATCAGCACATTTTTGGGGATGCGTTTTTGGGATATGATAGCATTTTAATTCAAGGAAACTTTTGTAAGCAATAATTTTTCTTTATTTAAAATAACTCTGAGCTTATCACAGAAAACGAATCCAACTTACCTCCATATATCCTTGAACGCTATCACACTGCTGCAATACTAATAAAGCTGGATTAGTAACTTTTAGGGCCGACAACTCATCCGGCGAGCAAGGGCTAAGGAAGCCACTGTCTGCATCGCTGTGTGTGGATAGTGGCCGGGGTTTGCGTATCTTATATTGTATATTACGGCATGGAACCGGACCCGGATTGAAGAGTACGTAATTCGTCTCAAGCGGCACAGTTCGCGAACGAAATTTCTCTTTAACATTGTCGGCCGGCAGTAAAGAACAAAAGTGATGTAAATGGGAAGAGTCCACAATTTCGGTTATCAGATCTCCCGACGAATGATTAGTTTTATTGGGGGCAGTTGTACAGTTGGAAATTTTAAAAAGTGAACAACTATGGAGGGAGAATTTGGTTTTGGTGCGTTGGATAGTAGTTTGTAAAGCCGAAGTGGCGCTTGTTGAGGAGGAGGAGGAGGAGCTAGAGTTTGATGACGTCGACGATTCAACAAGAGCCGTTGAAGGGTTTGTTGTTGTAGATGTGGAATTTGTAATGGTATCTTTCGATTCTTGGCTATGAGTCATGCAGTTTTCGCCGCCATCACCGTTACTTTCACCTTCGCCAGACTCAGAATCTTGCAGTAACTTTTCAGAGCTTACGGATTGTGGCATCATATCTGCCGTGAGCTCTTTAACATTCACTTCTGATTTCTCGCCCTGGGGCTCTTCAATAATGCAGTTGTCCGTCAAATTTACATGGGTGCTTTCAAAGGCTGGTTCTTGCTCAAAAGCTTCCGGGTCTATGACAAAGTAATTATGGTGGTCGTAGTTTGCACCGCTTGTTGTCTTCTGTGGTTCGTATATAATTTCGGCGACTAATTCTTCCTCGTTAAAATCGAGATGTTGTCGCGAACTAAAGAGGGGATCACGCAAACCATGGTTGCAAGCAGCACTAGATGGAGCAACTGTCGCAATAGCTTCCTCCAATTCTCTTCTACTAATTCTATCCTTCTTTAGAGTCTTCTCGTTAACAAAATCTGTCGGATCGAAGAGGCAGTAATTATCCATATGCGAATTATTCGCCTTTCGATGACGTATCGGCAGGTTTTTTAACTTTTCGATGTAGTCATTGTCTTCATTATTATTGATATTCATAGAGACTGAATTTGGCGGACTAGAGTCAGCTGGTGCGGGTGGCGGAGGAGAGGCTTCTTTTGAGGAATTGGGCTGCTCTTCATTAGTCAACGATGCACAAGATTTATGATAATGTCGATTTAGCGAGGCAAAAAATCCGCGTGAGTTCAGTTTGGTCAAACAGTTCTTCAACTCGCTTACACGTCCTCTGTAAGGGCTGCTTTGCGCACTTGCGGTTTCAGTGGCTGTGGATCTGGTTAGCTGCAAGGTAGCAGCATCCTCCATCTTCTGTTGATTGCGATAGAGTTCTTTGCGTTCTTTTTTGCTGAGAACCACTTTTCCGCGTGATGGTGTGGCTGGCGCAGACAGTGAAACACCAGACTCACGATGAAGGTGAACTCGTTCATCTCGTGAAGGTATCAAAGAAATTGGCGGTGGTGTCGGTGGTGAGGGTTCTGGTTGTCCTATTGATTGTTGCGAATGTTTATGTTTGGCTCCGTGATTGTTCCCCCTCGATATTATCATTTCGCTGGAACTACAGCCGGTAGGGATGTCACAAAGGCGTTCCCTTAAACGAACACCACCCTCAGAATTAATTTCATAGTTAAGCTCCATATAGTTATCCGCTCTCAACTGAGACTGATTGTTTTCGTCGTAGGTTTGATCGTTGCAATTGACAATTGATATGGCGTTAGGGGAATATTCCGCGGATTCAGAAAGAAAATGCCAAACATTTTTCGTAATATCGCACAGTTCTGATGATGGAATGTTAGTCGTAGAATTCGCATTACGGTCTGACAAATTGAAGTGAAATTTCGTTGATTTCTCTGCTTGGCTAAGGGCGGTCTTTTGTGATTGCGACATTCTCTCTTGAGATCTCAAATATTCTGACTATTATATTGCTGAGTGCGTAATCCTAGATCGTTATTAGGTTGTTTAGCTTCTGCATTTTTGTAGAATTGAATTCAGGGAAAATGCAGAGGAGAAGAAAGGAGTTAGAATAAGTTTTTAAGGTTCCCGAGAACCAGAAGTCTAGGTGGTGGTAGCGGTATAAATGTTCCAAGTTCGCTCCTCTCTATATGAAATATTATAATTAATATTAAAATATGATCTCGACGAGCCTCAGTCTTTGATGATGTATAAATTCTCTCGACATTTTTTGTTGTACTTGTTTCCGATTGCCAGTTATTTGCGACGGAGGCTGCGATAGATATATTAAAAAAGTTTGATATGTTTGCTTCGAATTTTTTCTTGTTAACTCTTGTCTTTAAATCTCTTAAATCATTTCTTGTTAAATCTGGTTTGATTATTTCTTTCTTTGGGTTCGTAACCATTCTTTGCTTTAATTAAGTTGACGTTGTTTATGTTAGTCTGACTTCCATGATGATCTACTTGCTGATGAAGATGCTGGAAATGATGATGGATATATATTTGCCCTACTTTTTCTCTTGGCTTTTCATGACTTCACACTTTCATTATGTTTGTGTTGTGATTATTATTGTTATTGTCGTTTCGTTTGAGGCCTCATTCCTTAACCATTGCTTCTTTTTGATATCTTTTACTTTTCGAAACTAATCCTGACTACATTGTTCAACTTATTGCAACAATATTATTCACTTTACAAAAAATTAAAATTATAATTCTTTTTTGATTTTTTAAAAAGGTTGTATTTATTGGCAAATATATGTATTGCCCAAAGCAAATAATATTTTTACAGCAATGAAAGATCATGGTTGCCGCGCAGTCGTCCACTTCAATTTTAATGGTATCCTCCACTAAATACTCACGGATCAGTTCAGTGATTGTAGCAGGAATAAAACTATTATTTCTATAATATTAATCCTTTTAGTACAGATCTGAGCAGCTGTCAACTGTAAAATATTGATTCTGTACGTGTTTTAGTATTTGTTTATTGCACCACTAAAAGGGGTGTAAAAAGGCGTCTAATTTATTACACTAGAAGGCGTAATATTACATCCTCATTGAGTTGATGCTTTATATTGTATTTAGTGTTGGTTTTTTTATTTCCGAAAGGGTTGAAAGCCTTGCTGTTGGTTTGTATAGAAGGACAATAGAGTTAAATTCTTGCGTAGTTTATCTGATGGGTCAATTTTTTTGCATACTTTCATTCATTCGCGAATCTTTAAACATTTATTACAATGAATATCACGCAAAACTTCCAGAAGAATTTTAATTTTCGCACTAATTTCAATACGGAGAAAACAACGGAATATTATAGCAGTTCCCATTGCTTTAGTGAATTCTTACTTTAAAAGTACGTTAGAAGGGAATACGAAGGGTGTTTGCGTATCAATTACTTAGAATATGTTGCACAGGTGGAAGGTAATACAAAAGGAAAATAGCCCAAGTCAAACGGCTACAAATATATTTTGGAAAGAGAATGATATGCTCGACAAAATTTTCACAAATACAATCAACCGCTTGTACAATCCAGCAAAAAGGAGATAGGACACTCGCACAATTCTATGCACATTTTTTGGAATGCACTCACAAAATGGTACAAATTTCAATAGACTTTGATACGTATTTCTCGAGGAATGCAACTTCAACGTCAATGCAACTTTTAGTTTTAGATGGAGTTTCAGTCGCTAAAATACATGTTTGAATTCATTGAATAATAAAATTAAAATTATTTATTTTTTAATCACTTAATAAATAAAAAGTTGCAATGCAAGAAATGAATACTGAAAACTAATACAGTTAGAACGAGAAATTGAATCTCGAATGACTTCTCAGGTATCTAAAGAAACTCAGGCAAATGTATTTCGATTGCAGAGAGATAGGAAGTGGCAAAGTAGTTTCAACACACTTGGTGACAGATATGTCTACGCAGTGGTATTATACTCGCTAGTTTAGGCTCGTCAAATAAAAACAACAGCAAATGGATACACATGCTCACACACATACACACATATATATATTGTGCACGTAAATTTATCAGTTTTTAATTTACAGCGACAAGTGTCCTGTTTATTTACATCAGATACAAGATTTACTTTCCATTGGCTGAACGTATGTTTATTTCCTTAAAATCTTCATCCGAATTAATAGAAGCCGTGCTAGTAAAATGCATTGAATTAGGTGACCAAATATTAAAAACATTAAAGCAGACAGAAAAAGCAAGCAACTGGGATCTGTCTTATGATTTAAATAATTTTGTGCAACTTTGTGTGAAAAAATAATTAACAAATGTCGATATCGTAACAACTTTCCGTTTTTCTCCTTCTTCTGTCACACCCCTCCACATAATTTTCCTTCTACAAATATTCCGCTTGGCATGACGACTAAGTCTGAAGCGTATTAGCACTAATAAATTTGTCTTACCAACAGTATACAACGCGTCAAAATAATTTTAAAGTTCAGGAAAAAAATATATTGATTAATGCAAAAGTTTTTAAAGAGGAGGGAATAGTGGCAGGGTTTGTTTGATAATGTCCAAGAGTCCTGACTGTCATTTACAAAATGTGCTCAGTTCCCTTAAAGTTTATTTGCTTTTGCTTTAGAGGGAAGAGGACAAGTATTTTCTTTTCTTTCGAATTTCTCTAGAATTGTAAGAGACAATCCTAAGAAGTATGAAGTTTTCGACCACAACAAATAGAAAGCAAAAAAATTATAGAAACAGATACCAGGAAAATTCTTTGTCAAGTTATTCCGTTCATACTCTTCACATTACTCCCTACTCCGGGCTAGAAACTTTTATCGTGCAAACAGACAAAGCGTGCTGACAGTTCTCTCGTCAGGACGAGTGAGAAAAAAGTTAAAAAAGCTTCTTTTTTTTAGTTTAAAGGGTGAAGGACCTTACTAGTCCTTTATGTTTTTTCTTCTTTTAAATCTATTAATTCGAAAAATGTCGAATATCTCCTTAGATATTATTGGATTTCAATAATTTTTCAAATATTTATCTTTTTTATCTCTAATTAAATATCTGCAGGATAGCTAATGCTTTGCATAGAAGTCACTACTATGTTAGAAGATTAATATATTTTCATATTTCTTGCAAATACTGTGTATCTCCACTTAGCCAAATTGAAGTCTCATTGCTTTGCAACCGTTAAATCATTCCTTAAAGAAGATAATGAACAATTACAATAACTGTTAAATCATTCCTTAAAAAAGATAATGAACAATTACTAAAAGACTTTTAAGGTTATAGATTCATTATAATTGAAGTTAAATTTTGTGTTTATATTATTTGTC
The DNA here is from genome assembly GCA_963966595.1 of Physocephala rufipes. NCBI lineage: Eukaryota > Metazoa > Arthropoda > Insecta > Diptera > Conopidae > Physocephala > Physocephala rufipes. The sequence goes on along the minus strand of OZ016502.1, from coordinate 40,840,225 downwards.
TGTCTTTCAGTACTTTTTCTAGAATCATTGATAACTTGGGTGTATTGGGATTTGTTGAAACTCCCAAGTACAAATATCTGTGAACATCTATCTGTTTTCCTTAGTGTTTACAAATTATAAATTGTACCAAAATATGACCGTAAAGATATCTACAGCCACAACAACACTACATCAGTTCATTATAAGAGTTAAAGTTTTGTCAGTTAATTATTAAAAAATACTTATTTCTCTTTTAATTATTTAAATCTTTCCCCTTTTCAGTTACTAAAATATTATGTTAAAAAGTGTTATGCTGAAGTCATTTTACTAAAATAATCCTGCCCCCGCTTTGCCCCCTCATATGTTGATGGATGCTTGAAATATCTTTGCTGTTTACTTTTTCACATTATTCACAAATTTCGTATTTCCGTAACTTCATAACCACCCTCTCTAGACTCCATTTTTATTCATTTTGCTTAAAGGAAAATTCATTTCCTCTACTTTTGCAATAAGCTCAGTTTTTATCCGCATGAATTCCATCGCCCAAATGAATATTATGCCGAAATGGAAGGGACACCCTGTAAACAACAGGGGCAATATTTTTAATAGAATATAAATCTTCACACTTTTTCGGATTCAGATTATTTTCTGAGTCTACAATGCGAATTCATTTCTTTTTCAAGTTGAGACTAAATTGAATTTAGGTTCGGAAAGGATAAAAGTTTCGTGTACTTTCGTTGTTTTAATTAAATTAGAAATTTATTCTTCTTCCCTTTAATAACAAGAGTAATATTTCCTTCAGCCGGTTCACTACTTTATACTCTAAAAGAAAATTGTTTTCAGCTTTTCAATTTTGCCTCTGCGCCTCGGGACATACAACGGTTTCTGCTTAGTAGATGATGCACGCACGTCGTTGTCACAAAAATTCGGAGGGAACACGTGCAAATTTTCAACAAGAGTTGTAAAATACACGACAGCTCTTTCGTACTTCGAAATGAATTTAATGCGTACTTTCCGCAGAGCTGTCTCTCTTCTTCAAAGACACTTCTCTTAAAAGTTTGCAGTGAAAATGTATGGATGACAGATTCAGTATAAAAATTGAATGATTGCTCAATTATTAACCGAATCGCACTCCTTCCAAGAACTTTTCGTATGACAAACGAAACGTACGATGAAAATGAGTTATGTAAGGTTTAAAAAAGAAATGAAAATGAATGAATTTGACGGTCTTCATTCATTTCCATTTCTGTTCTACCCACGTTTCTATGGCGTCGTCATATACATTAAGTTAAAAGCCTAAAATAGATTTAATACTTATTACGTGTTTTGTCGTGATTTTCTTCCTAGGACTTTGGGAGTATTATTTGCAAGTAAAACGAATAATCACGTGTTGCAAGGACAAGAGGGAATAATTCCAGCATATGCGCTAACCACACACATACACATTCATTCTTTCATTCTTCACTTTGCGCTTGACTCATAAAAGCCGAGTCTGCGAGGTATTCAATCTACGAAACCAAATAGTAATATTTTATTATGTTAACACTTCTTATCTCAGGCGACTTTACTTTTCTTACAGAATTTTTATTTCTACCTTTTGTGATAATCGTAATGATTTTTGTATTTGACTGTCGTTTCCTGATTCTGGGGGAAGTATTATTTTGTAATGTAAACGCTACCAAAATCTAGTAAATAAATACACGCATATAAGCACACACAAACACAGGCATGTATGCGCACAAAAAATACGCAGCCTCGTATAAAATATTATAAAGCGACTACACTTGCACGGACGTAATTTTAGACTATCCTTTAGGAAAAAGATTAACCACATTCCATGTTTTAGTAATCATAAATATTTTGTTATAAATTATTTCTTACACCCAATCCAAAGTAAAAGGAAGGACTAGTAGTGTAAATGGAAATAGAGATGGAGATGGAGATGTAATGATCGTAATGATGTAATGATCGTGAAGGAGTAGGGTAGTAAAGAAGATAAGTAAAAGAGAAGAGTATGAAAGCATCAGTAACAGGTGGAATTATTAGAAACTGGTACACAAAGATAAGTAGGAAAAAGGGAGAAGATGATAAAATGGAAGACGTTCCGGATATTTCTTTTTTGTTAGGCCGAATAGTGAAAGAGAGATCGAGGGAGAGAGATGCGTCTTAGACTAATCGCCTTCTTGAGAATTTTAAATGTTTGTCTTTATTTTATAATCATGTCTCTTGTTTTCTACCTTGTTTTTTTCTTCTTGAATTCGCTTACAGTACAGTTATGGATGACTATCGGGGGCAGAGATAACGACAAAGGCGGTAAAGAAAAATACTATAAATCATATCTCTCGAAAAATGGGAGCGGATACTACATATCTTCATTATAAGTAAATAATTATGATTGATACGTACAAAACATGAATTACGATTTAGAACAAATACGTACGGATTGCCATCGGTGACATAATGATAATGCGATAAAGAATTTGCCGGCAATAAATCATTAACGCGTGGTTTGCCATCGATGACTAAAGTCTAAAACCTTTGGAAACCCGCAAAAAGTTATTCATGTGAAGAATTGTGGCAATTAACGTGACAGTTTTCACAAAAAGTCATAGAAAGCAAAGATCTTATAATGTAGGAATGCATCGCTAAAGGAAAACTATTCCTATTATAAAATGTTATATGTTTATAAAACTCAAGCAATATTATCATTAATTTCTCAGTAAGAATAATAATTTATAATGAAAAATATCATTCCAGAATGCAGTCATTCCTGATTTTACTATCGATTATCGGCCTATTTTTATAAAATAAAATTGTAAAATTTTATAAATTAGCAATTTACGGCGAGCCTGAAAGTATGCAAGAAAAAAGGATCCATTGGAATTTAACTGGATGATTTTATGAAAAAGAGGCGGACTTGTCAATGTGGTACCCCCTACCCCTTTCCTTTGTTAACCACATGATTTTTTATTCTTTACAAGTAAAAAGCCGAAGCTGGACGAAGCAGGCACAACAAACGCAACTTATTTAGGTCAAGCGCGGACGTTCTTAATCCAATGTCTTACGATAGTCTAGAGTTTCCTGAATAACACTGACGATTATTTTTTAATGAAATGCATTAATAAAACTATTATTATTTTATTGTGGGTATTTCTTGTTTCCCAGTATTTTTTAATTTGGCTTTTTTTATTGAAACTTCTCTATTTTTTTCTTTTATTTTCAACTATTGACTATTATACTATTATACAACTTATTTATTTATTTCTCATTTATGAAAATTTTCCGTTCAACAATCTCGTGAAAATTTGTATAACACCATCATTCTCTTACGATCGGATTTTTTTATTTAATTTTACTACCACAAAATTTAAAACTTCCCGCTTTAAATGTCCGGTAAACATTAAAAGTTAGCACCAATAACCCGGCATATTCCATGACCGTATTCAAAGACCCGCAGACAGAAACTGCTTCCAATTGAATCCTTTGCGAGTACACAAGCACTTTATTGTCCGCACAACATAATACACTACAGTCTCTTTGTGCAGACGAAAAGAAAAGGGATATTTTATCAAACACATTCCCCATTAAGGGATGAAAAATAATATCCTTGCTTATAATAATATCCTTTTACTTAGGTACTTTATCAAACACATTCTCCATTAGAGGACACAAAATAATATCGTTACTCGTAACCTTTTGTTTTAATAAAGGAGAAGTTTCACCGGCTTATAATTTCAAGGTATATTTTGTTGTTGCTTTTGACCTTCACCATGTCAGTACCATGCTTCTCGGGTCGTCGCCCTCTTCTTTACTTTTTATTTTTCCTTTAACTTCGCGCAGTTATTTGTTGTGTCGACATCGCATTCATGATCTACAGTCAGATTTAAGGCACCGACAGGTGACGTCATAAAGTTAAGGGATTTATTCCCCACATAAGTTGACGACATAGGGAATTTTATTTTTTTGTTAACGTCATAGAAATTGGTTCTCCATGATTTAGTACAATAAAGGGGAATTTTAGTACACCCAGGGGCCAATCTGTTTATGTGGACGACTTTATCAATGAAAAACCCGCCGCTTCTCTGAGAAAAAAGGGAAATGCTAAATATATTTGCTTACGATTTAATATATTGGCTGTTTTATAATTTTGTATATATATTTTTCGTTCCACATGTTTTTGAATGTTTCAATAACGTTATAGTTTTTTAATGTTAGAATAACCATACGTGACTTTTAATATGTAAATATTTTTTTTTAAATTGAAAATTCAGAAATGTTCGTTTCATATACTAAATTTGATAAATTGCAGAAAGAATGTATTGGTTCATATTATAAATTTCAAATATAAACAGGCATGAGTGACTCGAGCAAAAACTTGCAACAAAAGCCAACAACCAAAAGTAACAAATCGAACAAAAACTGAATATCTCGAAAAGAATTAAAAATGTAAAACATTCTGAATAGCCAAAATCTGTGTTGATGGCACTATTCCCTTGAGCATAAACGTTGCAAACATAGTTTTCAAAGGCATGACACCCAGCATTCAAAAAGAGAAAAAGAACTAAAACGTAACATAAGCCTAAACCATATTCGGAAAAACTGTTTCGAGTAAAACGGAGATGTTAAATCGAAAGCAAAAAAATAAATATTTTATTTTGTAAAGTTCATTTCGTTTCAAATTCAAACGGTGCTACAGTTTCCCTTCAGATAAAATAATGTTCCAATTGCAAGTTATAATTATTGTAGAAATGCTCTCTATCCAATTATTTACTTTAAAATTGTGAGATCATAATTTATTAACAAATGGAGAAAGAACAGTAATTGAATTAGTTTTATGGTATCATACATTTATTTATTGGTGATTGGTTTTTTGCTAAAAAATTATATTAATTTTTTCGTAACGCAATCCAAATAACGCTATAAATCAATATCAATTAATTTTGTTCTCTCTCAGAAGAATTTGTAAAATTAGATGTCTTTGAAATGTTAAAATAAAACTGCAGTCATTGAAAAGTAATTGTGAAGCGAAATAAATATCTTCCATTAAAATTAATTTAAAGTTACGTCGTAATCACTTACTTTATCCTATGAATGGATTTTAATTTTTTTAAATATAACGTTTCCTTAAGAAAAAGAAAAATTTACTTTTGTGGAACAATCCTACGATTTATTCTATAGTTCGTCTGTAGAATAAATTCCATACCAAGTTCTGAGCGACCCATGTTGTTAACACTAAATTCGAAGTTCATATGGAGTTCAACGAGATATGGAATTAGCTAAAAACTTTTTGTACACATAGAAACGAAAGTTTCAGGGTAAAACATCATCCTCGAATTTCGAAGTCCGATATTTTTACTTTGTTCATCTATTGTGAACAGCGTCTGAGGGTTTAAGGTCACTAATCCAACCTGAATACAGTTTGTAGCAAGAATTCAATTCAAAAGCTTTTATAGAAGCTTCCTAAAAGTTCTACCGTGTTAGAAATTTTACTCGTCGGTTTAAACCTTAGCGAAATGGTGGAGGTGACTTTTGAGACCTAGACAGAAAAGCCTAAAAATTATAAAATAACAAATTTATATTCGAAACCGTAGATGTTTATTTCCTGATTTTTTTGATGAGTGCTACGAAGGTATGTGTGATACGAAATAATCTAATAGTTTCCGCATCTCTACATCTTTAATGTTCTTAATGCAGCAATATAAATTGTACATTACACACTTTTGTAAATTACCAACCAACAATTTAAAGATACATATAAATATTTATATCTAAAGATATATTTATTATCTTTAAATTATATTTAAAGGTAATAAATGTATCACCAGCATTGTTTAAAACATAACGAATAAAACTAACGGTTATGAGGGTTTCAAAAATTTCAGCAAACTAAACTGTGGGTGAATTGTTGGGTGAACATGCTATAGAATCATTTAAGATGCTATGGAATCATTTAAGAACAGTCGATCAAGTAGGTTTCATACCCTATAGTCGAAAGGAGAAGGGTACTTTTGTTTTATTCCTCCGTATGCAAGGCATTAAATGAGGCATGAGCGTTATAGTGAAATATATATCCAAGAATCATCCCCTGAGTCCACATTCACATCCTATCATCTGTCTGACTGTCTGCTTACTTGTGTGTTAAAGTGTAGAAATGAAGTTCGCATGGGCATGAACGGTTTTTACATGAAATTTGACATACATATTTTCTGCATTCCTAGGTTGGTTGATATAGAAAACTGACGAAATTCGCGTATGCTTTTTAGAGCAATTATAAGTTTATTTGTGATTATCGTCTACCTTTAGTTCAAGAATATGCTAGTAAGTATTACAATACTACTAACATGCTACAAAAAGTTGAACGTTCCCTTGTAAGGATAAACAGAATTACAAGGAATGGAATGGATGTATACTAGACAAATTCCTTTGATGTATTCTCTAACTGACTGGATTGTCAATGAGTTCATTTGTTCTACTTGCACAATCCCTCAGCTAAAATAGCAAGTTTGAAGCTAAAGCAGTATTTTCTAATCGTCAACCAAGACGAGGATTACTACCAAAAACGAACGCAATCCGCCCACCGGATTTGTAATCAAACTATAAATTTATATTACTGGTGTAGGCAATATAAGCTTCCACCAGGCTGAAATTAATCCTCATGATCGCACCTATTCATATCTTTTATACTCATTAAATAATGCCGAAAAGAAAGTCTGAAGGCTAATGGAAAAATTTTATCATCACTTTTGGAAATCCGTTATAATAACCTTTTAAGCCTTTATATTAAACATATTTGTGTCAAACATGTAAATACATTTTCGCGCTTACTCTTTCTGTCTCTCTCTCTTGCTCGCCTCCCCCGCCCCCTATCCATGGCCTGCCACACAACCTCTCCTTACCTCTATCCATTTATTTCCACAGCCAAATGAATCGATAGCAAAATTAATATTGTAACGAATTCGAAATGATGGTAGAATTCCCAGATGGTAATTACACGGCGGCGCCAGAACGTCCACAGCGCATAATAAGGCATAGACAAAATTCGCGGAAGGACAGCAATCAAAATATTGGAATTTCCACACCAGATAATTACGCGGATACGCAGATGTTTACGCGCTAATTATTCAGAGCCGAAGGACAGTTGGCAATTAAGGAAACTGCATTTAGTAATGGAAGCCGAACGCCTATAAATAGCAAACGAGCATCTCATCGAGAGCAGTGATATTCCAAACTTTGTGAAGAACATAGCAGTGAAACTCTAGACTTCGTAAAAAGAACGTAGCGGTAATATTCTGATCCTTGTAAAGAACGTAGTATTGAAATTCTGTTCCGTCAAGAACATACAAGTGAAAAATTGTATAAAGTGCTTGATTGAAATCAAATAAATAAACCTCAAATTAAAGCTAGAAGAATCCGCGTATTTTTGTGAGGGATTATCGGCAATCCAGCGATCGGGCCCCGAAAATAATCAAGGGGAAGTGTGTGTCCAGTTACGAAGAAGAAACACACGTAACAATTGGTGTCAGAAGTGGGATTGCCAATTAATCCCAAACATGGTGAAGTTTGCCGATTTAAAAATACCTCAGCTAAAGAGCGAGCTGGAGTCTCGCGGATTGCCTATAGCAGGTAATAAAACAGACCTGCAGTTACGCTTACGAAATGCAATGGAGAGTGAAGGCATCAATGTGGATGGATACGAGTTTTCTTTCGAAGTCTCATCAAAAGTGGAGGAGCAGTCCGTAGAACAGCAGACATCTTCATTCGATATGAATATGCTTTTGACAGCTATGGCACGAATGCAGGAGCAAACTTCCACCCGCATGGAGCAGCAGCTGGCACAAAACACCTCTCAATTGCTGGAGCAAATTTCCACACGCATGGAGCAGTTGGCACAAAATACCTCGAAACTACAGGAGCAACTATTACGCATCGAGGGAAATTCTGGCCAATTACAGGCCAGACAAGATGTCTTGGAGAACGAATTTCGCAGACTGGAATCGGAGCTTGCGCGACTGGAAGGTCATATCCATGAAAAACAGTTAAGTGGACCAGATGCAGCTACCAGTGCTACGAAATTGAAAGCGCCCACATTTGACGGAACAGTACCGTTCAAAATTTTCAAACTACAATTCGAAACAACAGCAGGAACTAATCACTGGTCTACGGCAGAGAAAGTTGCAGCATTGGTAGTATCACTAAAAGGTCCCGCCGCTGAAGTGTTACAAACAGTTCCTGAAAAGGAACGTGGTAATTACGACGCGTTAATGGCAGCAATCGAACGGCGTTATGGCAGCGACCATAGGCAACAAATATTCCAAATGGAGTTAATGAATCGCCAGCAAAGGGCTAACGAGTCGCTGCAAGAATACGCAACAGAGATAGAGCGCCTCGCACATTTGGCCAACGCAGATGCCCCAGCAGAAGTAATCGAATTACTTAAAACTCAGGCATTCATGAATGGAATACGGGATACGGATACCAAACGTGCAGTTTACTCCACGCCAAAGAAAACATTCGCCGAAACAGTAACGTTGGCCTTGACACAAGAAACAGCCGGACTTCTCAGCAAACAGGCGCACAAAGTACACCGGCTGGAGGTCGGACCAAGTGAATCTCTGGAAAAGACCATGAGGGATCTTATGCAAACTATTTCGCAATTAGTCTCGCGCAAAGATAAGAAAATTAAATGCTACAGGTGCGGGAAAATAGGACATATCGCACGGAATTGTAATGCTGCTGGAAAGAGAAATGAAAATCCAGGAAAGAGAACCGCCGAAGATACAAATGGTGCTGGCGAAAATAAGAAGCCGTTAAACTAAAACGGACCAGTTCAAAGGGGCACGAGCTGGTTCCCACTACTGATGGCCCCACAGTATCCGTCTCACAAATACATCGAGGAAGCAATAATTTAACCGTGAACGGGACTATTAGTGGACGATCGCGGATCTTTACCATGGATACTGGTGCAACTCATTCCATCGTTCGATCGGACCTAGCAGGAGATAATATCGAGTCGCTGATTGGATGTAAACTGCGAACAGCTACAGGAGAAGAAGCTGCGCTCTCTGGGAAAGTGGTGTGTACCGTTCAGATAGGAACGCTAGAAGTGATTCACACTTTCTTGGTGGCAGAGATAATGGACGAAGTCATAATCGGCGTGGACTTTATGTTGGCCCATGGTCTTACCTTAGATTTGAGAAGAAGAATGCTTACGTGCCAGAACATGGAAATACCGCTTAACACTGGATATGAGCAGCCACAAATCAGGAATGCGAGCGTAAGCCACCGTCAACAGATCCCACCACAGTGCGAAGCAATCCTGTGGGCATACGCCGAAGGAAATTGTGGGACAAACCAGCTGTGGGTAGTAGAACCATCAGATCAGACGAGGAATATATTGGTTGGACGAACACTAGTACAAATGAAAAAGGATAAGCGGATCCCAAATCGAGTAATGAACGAGTTCAAATCGCCGATCACTTTGGACAAGGGAGCAATAATCGGACAATGCCAAGCTGTGGAGGCTGTGGTGAGCTGTGACAATAAACAGCAGGATTATAGCAAGGAGGTGCGAAAAGGAAGCTTGGAAACTTCAATAATGAGAAGCTGGCTCGATGAGTTGAGTGGTCCAGAAAGGGCAAAAGCGAGACGACTGCTGGAGAAATACAGCTCAGTGTTTGCCAATAACGGCAATAAACTGGGGAGAACCTCCATCGTAAAGCATCGGATAGACACTGGCGACGCAAGACCAATTCAGCAGGCGCCACGCAGAGTTCCGCTAGCAAAACGAGAGGAAGCGGGCCAGATAATCAAGGAAATGTGTAAAGCGGATGTTATTGAACCATCAACAAGCCCATGGAGTTCACCGGTCGTGCTAGTTAAGAAAAAAGATGGAAGCACCCGGTTTTGCGTCGACTACCGGAAATTGAACGATATCACAAAGAAGGATTGCTACCCCTTGCCACGGATAGACGACACCTTAGACACATTAGCTGGAGCAAAATGGTTCTCAACGCTAGATTTGCAAAGTGGCTATTGGCAAGTCGAAATCGAAGAATCCGACCGCGAGAAAACTGCTTTTAGTATCGGAGATGGGTTATGGCAATTCTCAGTGATGCCATTTGGGTTATGCAACGCTCCAGCAACTTTCGAGCGATTAATGGAACACGTGCTCAAAGGAATCCATTGGAAAACATGTTTGGTGTATCTTGACGATATCATCGTCATGGGCCGGAATTTCGATGACCACCTGGAGAATTTGGAGGAAGTTTTTCAACGAATTGCGGCGGCTGGATTACGGCTGAACCCAAAGAAATGCAATCTATTTAAAATCGATGTGACATACTTGGGCCATAAGATCACAACTGAAGGAATACATACGGAGGAGGACAAAATAAAATGCGTGCGAGATTGGCCTCGACCCACAAATGTGCATGAGGTACGAAGCTTCCTTGGGCTTTGCACGTACTACCGACGTTTTGTGCCCGGATTTGCTAATGTGGCAAGGAGCTTACACAATCTGACAAGGAAAAATTGCAAATTCGCGTGGAGAGAGGAAGAGGAAAATTCTTTTCAGCAGCTGAAGAAATTGCTTTGCACAGCTCCAATATTAGCATACCCAGTTCCCGGCGAGATGTTCATTCTAGACACAGATGCCAGCGCCCATGGAATAGGAGGTGTGCTGTCGCAGACTATAAATAGCCAGGAAAAAGTAATCGGATACTTCAGTCGAGTCCTTGGAAAACCGGAGAGGAACTATTGTGTCACAAGACGAGAACTCTTGGCAGTGGTCGAGTGCGTGAAACATTTTCACAAATACCTCGATGGACAGCATTTCCGCTTGAGGACGGACCACGCAGCACTCAGATGGTTGCTCCAATTCAAAAATCCGGAGGGACAAATTGCACGATGGATAGAAAGGTTGCAGAACTATGATTTCAAAATACAGCATCGGAGAGGTGGGCAACATGGAAACGCTGATGCACTTTCTCGACGTCCATGTGCCCTGGAATGCACTCATTGCTCCAAAGCCGAGAGGAGCGAAGGTATAGTCGACATCCGATTGATGAGTCTACAGCCTGCTGATGAATGGGAGCCCAGCGCGGTCAGGAGGAGCCAGCTGGAGGACGCAGACTTGGTGAAAATAATGGAAGGAAAAGAAATAGACAAGAGGCCGACTAAGGAAGAGATGGCACCAGAAAGCCCGTTGGCCAAAGCATACTGGGCGCAATGGAATAGCCTGAAATTGATCAATGGGGTACTGCACCGAACATGGGAGAGTGAGGATGGAAAACATAGCCGAGATTTAATTGTAATCCCGAAATCCAGGATAGCGACTATTTTAAAGGAGTTCCACAATGGACCAAGTGGAGGTCATCTTGGCGTTACAAAAACCCTGGAAAAGATTAAGCAGCGGTTCTACTGGGTGAACTCTCAGGACTCAGTTGCAGAGTGGATAAAAAACTGTCCGCAATGCATGGCGGCCAAGGGTCCGAAAACAAGGAGTAGAGGAAGACTGCAGCAGTACAATTCGGGATCCCCATTCGAACGCATTGCTATAGATATTGCTGGTCCGTTTCCCACCAGTGATTCAGGAAACAAATATGTGCTGGTGATAATAGACTACTTCAGCAAGTGGCCAGAAGTATATGCAATACCGAATCAAGAGGCAAAAACTGTGGCTGAGACTTTCGTGCAGAACTGGGTCACGCGATTTGGAATACCAATGGAGCTACATTCAGATCAAGGAAGGAACTTTGAGTCTGATATATTTCAAGAGATGTGCTCACTGTTGGGTATAAAGAAGACTCGAACGACAGCCCTACACCCGCAATCGGATGGCATGGTAGAAAGATTTAACCGTACACTGGAAGAACACTTGAGGAAAGTGGTTGGCAAATGTCAGCGGAACTGGGACAAACACATCCAAATGTTTCTACTGGCTTACCGATCGGCAGTCCATGACACTACGGGCCACTCACCAGCAAGGACTATTTTTGGAACAGATTTGCGACTCCCATCGAACCTCAAGTTTGGAAGCATCAATGAACGTTCTGGAAATGGAAGCGACTACTGGAAAACCCTTCAGGACGACATGAATGAAATTCATCAATTAGTAAGGCAGCGAACACAGTTGATGAGCAACAAGATGAAGGATCGTTACGATCAAGCGATGAACTCCAAGGGATTTAAAGAGGGCGAACTTGTGCTACTGTACAATCCGCAACGAAAAAAGGGAAGGTGTCCAAAACTACAAACGTCGTGGGAAGGGTCATACAAGATCGTAAATCGACTGAACGATGTTGTATACCGCATACAATCCTACACGGCGAGGCGAGGGAAAATGAAAATCGTCCATCTCGAGAGATTGGCCCCATACGGATCTGGGAATTTGGTGTCTGATCGGGACGATCAGAATTAAGCGGAGGGCAGTGTAACGAATTCGAAATGATGGTAGAATTCCCAGATGGTAATTACACGGCGGCGCCAGAACGTCCACAGCGCATAATAAGGCATAGACAAAATTCGCGGAAGGACAGCAATCAAAATATTGGAATTTCCACACCAGATAATTACGCGGATACGCAGATGTTTACGCGCTAATTATTCAGAGCCGAAGGACAGTTGGCAATTAAGGAAACTGCATTTAGTAATGGAAGCCGAACGCCTATAAATAGCAAACGAGCATCTCATCGAGAGCAGTGATATTCCAAACTTTGTGAAGAACATAGCAGTGAAACTCTAGACTTCGTAAAAAGAACGTAGCGGTAATATTCTGATCCTTGTAAAGAACGTAGTATTGAAATTCTGTTCCGTCAAGAACATACAAGTGAAAAATTGTATAAAGTGCTTGATTGAAATCAAATAAATAAACCTCAAATTAAAGCTAGAAGAATCCGCGTATTTTTGTGAGGGATTATCGGCAATCCAGCGATCGGGCCCCGAAAATAATCAAGGGGAAGTGTGTGTCCAGTTACGAAGAAGAAACACACGTAACAATATTGATATTGACATTGAGTCTAAGGATTGGTGACATTAATTTTAATTTCAGTCATAAACAAAGAATATTAATGTTCGTGTTAGCTTTATGAGAGCCATTATAGCCTTTCGAAAGGCTTGTTGTTTATACAACTAAATCGCAGAAGGTGGTGAGGATTTTTGTATGAGTAAATCTATTGATTTTTATTCTTCAGCAAATTAATGATCTCTACGTTTGTATATCCTCGCTATATCATTTCACTAGCCTTAAAGTACCCTTCACATATATTGTAAATTTGGCCATATGTAATCAATGTGTTGCAGTTCACAGTTTCAGTACCAATTTGTTTCCTTCGAAAATCGGTTACAATGCTACTATAGTCGGTCCTCATAATTTACTATTCCAAGATTTATTAATTAGAAAGTATTACGGGTGTGAGTTAATTTAATTAGCCAGAAACGCTGTGCAGTATTTTATTTACCCCAAAATCAATGCGGTCTGAACACAAAAGCAACACATTCAATTAACTGTGTGAAGTAATTCAACTTAAGATTTAGGTAGTCATATGAAAATGTTATCGTAGAAATGGAATTTACACAGACGTTGAGTTTCCTATCTAAGCCTTTGTGAATGTTGCAGCAAATAAAAGATTAAACGCAGAAAGGAAAGAATCATTACTAAAACAGTAGAGTGTTTTCATCAATTCAATCGTGAGAAAAGATATTCATTTTTTCTGTGATGATTCTACATTTGTTATTTCACTTGATTTCTAATTTGAATTAAATTAAATTTGTTACAAATTTTCATATAAATTGCTTTCTGAATAATGAACCGAAAGAAATTAAGTGGATCGATAGTATGTTCGTAACTCGAAATTTCCGATTCTTAATTTTAATTGTTTTCTAACTCATTGGTGATTTAAAAAAAATTCAGTTTTAGTTGAAATAAAACATTATAAGTTAAATGTAACAAGATTGGCACAAATATTTTGACTCTTAATATTCAACAAACTTAATGAGACAATGGTCATTGATTTAAATTATTGTTTTCAAAATCATTTACCGTCACACTTTGGCCCTAAATCAACATTCCAGGGAAATTAATTTTAGAAGTCCCCTGGGAGAATAATTGGGAGAAAACATAGGATAAAGGCTAGAAGCCAGTTATAAAATTCGCGTACCGTTTTGAATTTGAATAAAGTTAAGGAAGCTAAGAGTTAGATTTGCAATTTCCATTAAGTTCAAGTAGTTCACCTTCACTAAACGAGCTTATGCTATTACAGGTTTTCATCAATGCAATTATAAAAAGTTAAAGAAAACAAAAACAAAAGTGAAAACATCTACATTTTAGTACAGTAAGAAAGGAAATGAAATAACTGAATAATTAAATAGAAGTGGGGGAAAAGACAACGAAATAACCGAAAAAAGCATGCCTTCCTTTATATGGGTTGTTTTTAAGGCTCTCCCCACCCATAATCTCACAGTAATTGAGCTTGATTTACAGTTAGTGAGGACTAAGTTCCTACAAAAGTTTCTACAAAATGTCTTTGTTGTTGTTGCTCTTGAAAGTCACTCTCTTTGACCCCGGGCATAATATACAGTTCAAAGAAATTCTCCCTCCTCCCAAATCTATGAAAGTCAAGTTCCAAATCAAACTACATCTAAAATTCGCTACAGGTCGAAAGTAAAAGAAAAAAGATATCGCACACCTCGGTCACAATGAAAACATGCACGAATTGTCCTCTATCATTTTTGCTTCGGTCCTCTCAGTTTTAGCCTTTAGCTATCTCGCTGAAAAATAATTATATTTATTTTTACTAGAGTGACAATCAAATAAAGGTTAACTGCCAAAAATACCCGAAACGAGGGAGCTGGTTAAAGTAATAGATAATTCCTCCTCCCCTCTTCCTCAAGGACTCATAAATTTACGCTCGATTTATGGGTTAAAAAGCTAAGGTAGTAGTAGTAGTAGTAAAAATAATCGTAGCAGTTGTTGTTATTGGGTGGTTTTTACCTCATTGTATGCCTTTCAAAATTTGTCTGCAACAAAATATAACCGGAAATTCGTTTCATTGACAATTGCGAGCCGTAGTACGTTATCCTTCTATTGGTTTGTACCCTCAAGTATTTGTGCACTTCATTGTGGCTCGCTCTCTCCCTCTCTCTCTCTCTCTCTGTACGTATGTTTCGGTCTCTCAATTCTTCGTTCCCTCTTCATAATTTGTCAGCAGGTCTTTCTGTGTCCATTATAGTTTTTCGTTCCGACAAACAAACAATAAAAACTGGGAAGAGTTCCGTCAGCAAACCACTTGTTAATTTAGAGAGAAAGAAAGAAAGAGATATAAGGAGAAAAGGAGAGAAATCGGGAGAGGACAATCGTAGATTGCAACAGGGAATTAAGATGAGAATAGGAATATAAGCTGGAAACAACTGCGCGTGGACCAGAGAATTTGTTATAGCAAAAACTAAACAATGGCACGTACCGTAATGTGAAATCTATATTATCTAAATTGATATCCCTGTCTCTCTCTCTCGCTGGATTTATCTATCTATGTAGCTCTTCATGTATTTCGTCGCTTGCATCCTTTTCTTAAAGGATGTTTTCTCTGATGCAATGGTAATACTCATCTTCTATGGCTATGACTAGAAGCATCGTCGAGGACCGTGAAAGGAGGAAAAGGGAAGCAATTCATCTGTTCGCGAATACTACCTACGACACTACCAGTAGAACTAACAAGATTGCTTATTGAGATTAATACTATCAAAAATTTAGGCAATATTTTATGAATATACATTAAAATCCTATGCTATATAGGCACTAACATTCAACACAAAATTATAATAAGATATTAATTATAATCCTGTTTTGAACTAAACCTTCTTACTTTTATTGATCCTAAGAAAGAGGTCACGAAATATAGAATGAACTCAAAAGGAAATAAATGAAATAACTATTCATTGAAGTGTAATAAATGATTCTCAAAGTAATAAGTGTTGGAGCAACCGGCTCATTATTAATAATTCAAGTGTTTGCAAATATGGGACAAATGTTGATGTAATTCTGCTTAAATATATAAAAGCTTTTTCTCCTTCATCTCGATGAACGTGGTCTCAGTTATGTGGCATCGCTCACTTTAAGTAAAACTTAACACTTTAAAACGCAATTTCGTATAAGGAAGGATAAAGTTTACGTCACGCGGTGGTACGAAATGGTTTGCTCTTCATTCATTTCAAGTCAACCAATTAAAAAAGTAGGAAAAAAAAGATCAAAAGTGAAGGTAAATTACAATTTTTTCCTATAGTCTGAAAAAGAATGATATAAGAATGTACGCGGCATTATGACGAGAGGCTCCCAAATATACGTTGAGGGGCAGGACAGAGCCTGTTTCGTGTTCCTTTCACTAATAGTTCTCGTCAGGGCCATAAACAGAAATGACAACGAAATAACAGTTTATTTTATACTCTAAGAGTATAAATTTTAAGAAGCTTTTCACGTCGCGAATAAAACTGGCTCTGAACAGACCCACCAATAATCATCCAACAAAAAGTTATTATTCCAGATAAAAATACTTACGCTAAATAATTTTAATAAAAACTGAAACATGAAATAAAAAAATATAGTAGTACAGAAGTATAAAAATGTAGAGGTATAGAAGTAGAAGTATAGATAATTTTGTATTGCATTTTGTAATTGATGTCCATAGAATATATACATGTTTCCTATATATCTTGGGATCTAGCTATCTATTTTCTACATAAGTTATGTCGTAAAGGCCTTACTGCCCAACTTCTACAATAAGTAAGGACAATTGGCTTTTGGCCTACATTTGATCGAAATTGTATTTGGGAGTGGTAATCTTTGAAACTCTGAGGAAATATATATTTCCTAACAAGAGAATACCATTCGTTAGAAAAGTCGGTTTTATCTCATCATTAAATGTCTCTATTTTAAGACGTAGGATTTCCTCCACTGTAATTAGTACGCGTTGCTTGCAATAAGCGGCACACAAAAGCTACTTAATCAAGCTGTTTTTATTGTCAAAACGATATACTTATTCCTTTTCCAGCTCCTTTTTTTAATCAAAGCTGGTTTTGTTTTTGTTGTTATCGTTATCGTCGTCGTCCTTTTTCCTATTATTATGGTGATGTTCATCCTCACCGTAGTCTTATTTTTTGTGAGTAATGAAAGAGGAAACATACGTGATTTTCAAGTAATAAAGCTGATAAATTGAAGGATGTAAACGAGACTTTTCTCATCTCATCTCTATTCCCATCTCTATTTATTTTTGATATTCACTTGGTCAGAGATATATAAATTCATTCAACTTTCAAAGGGAAAGCCGAAGAAAAACCCCGCCCAAATCAGTGATAAAATTGCTACGTCAAATACAAGACTGAGGTTTGTATTATGAAATTGCTAAATTGACGAATGAACAAAAACGATAATAATTTGACACCTTTCTTTATAAAATCTGAACCTTAGAAATCATAAATCATGCATCACTTACCCGTATTGTTTCCTGGGCGGAATATTTTCGATTATAGTCAACAGGATGGTAATGATGAGGCATGGTTATTTTATACATCCAGAATTGAGTGTTGAAGGTAGTGACGACTAATGGCGGAATCATGCAGGACGCATCAGAAAATCGTACATATTTACTATTAAAGTATTATTTGAGTGTTGACCCAATTTCTCCTCCTATTATTTTCCGGGATCATGTGCATATATTGTCGTTACGTTGCTTAATTACTTTACATCTTATTATTGTCTTAAGTGTCCCTTAGTACATTAGAGCTATTTGCGGATTAGTTTCTTAGATAATTAGATTCGCCCTGAAAAAAATTAATAAAAACTATGAAATATGAAATAGTAATAAATTATAATTATTAGATTCGAATACAGATTTTTACTGTAAATGATCAGACTAAATGAAATTATAGCTTTATTTATTTTTCCATAGAAGGAGAACCCCTGCAAAATTGGCAAAAAAAGTTGTACTAATATTAATGAAAATGTGTAATTAAGCATATGCCAATGGTAGTGGTGGAATTAGGACCCAGAGCTTATGAAAATAAAGCTTGCTTGACTGAGAGGAAATAAATTTATAGTGCAGTCACGTAGCTATCTAGGATAAGACGAGTCGCGCAGCTGTTTCCTGGAGGTTAAAAACGATAGAAGAAACGATAGAAGGAGAGAAATGTGGAAGGGGCAACAAAACAACAATTACTAATAGCGCTTATAGAAGAATGACTTATATCTGTACGTCAGTATGGCTGCGGAGAATATATAAACATATAAGCGATGGAAACTTTTCCTCAACTTTTGCAAAAGTTTTCCGTAAAATAACAAGCAACAATGCTTACACCAGCCTGGCCGATGTTTATGCCCGCTACTTCCTTAATATAGCTTTATTGATTAATTCTAATATTCCCCAGATTAGTCATTGAGCCGACATAATTTTATTTTAGTTTCGAAACTTAGGCGCATCCTATTCCGATTTCGAGAATTTTTAATACAAAACAGCTTAGATAGGCGACAAATTCACTCGCTTTCCTGTAATCGTTATTTTCACAGACTGGTAGACAGATAGTTAAGAAGATAGACTGGCGATAGGCAGACGGACAGACGGGTCTAAATCGAATTAGAGACCTGATGGGTTTCTATATCCGTCCTGTCTACTTTCATCTCCTTACACAGAAAATCTTAAAGGAAACATACCCTAATGATCGCATGGGGAATAATTGGAAGAATAAGAGATGACAAATTCACTAGTGTGAAGTTAGTACTCTTTTTTAAAGAACCAAATTTGAAAATGTCTAGCTAAGACGCAAATTGGAGAGAAAAAGGGTTGCCATGCTTGCAAGAATTGTAATCGTTAAATACAACAATATATTATCCTTGACACAAACCGATACAATTTTTATTGCATAGGGCACACAAATTTTATTTGCTTATATGATTCAATCGTAGAATAGTATAACTTATTGTGAATGTCACGAGCGTAAGCTTTTTACCTAAATCAGTTATTATAAAAATAGGAAAACATTAAAGATATATTTAATTGTTTATTAATACGTGACTCTGTGCGAGTAATTTAGTACATTTTACAGTTTTAGGTTTCCCATTTTAACCCACAGCACTTCAACACCCATATACTAACTCTAAGAAATGCGTTTTCGCGAAATAGCTATCTAAACAGAGGTAAAGGCATTGTGTTGACTTTTTGTTTCTTAATTTTAACAGGAATCTATGAACTTGGTTTATTGCAGTAAAAAAGTGTCTTCCATGTTGTGATGTCATATAATATTAAATAATTTTACAGAGTAATCATGACTTCATAATGACCAGTTATAAGTAATATTTCATGGCGCCTTTATGTGCATTCCAAAGTCTACATCTTAAAATTTAAAACAGCAGACCATGCAATCAATGCTAAGAAGATAGGTTCCGTTCCTGACTATAACTCAACTGCTGTATAACCAAGTATACCATTCAAGTATACAAAACACTGCATACTTTTTGGCTGTTATTTTTGGAGAAATGTACTTCAGTACCTACAGAATATAATACTATGGTCCAGCATATCTTGAATTTGCAAAAACTGTCCAGGGTTTTTCGAATGAAATTTTCCTACACTATAGAGGAAGGTCCCACCTAACACCCTGTATTCACACAATTGCCTGTCTACTAACCGTTTGCCAGATATACGTTTTTTCTTCCGGCTTTAGTAAAGCCATCATCGTCCAGTACACATTCAATTTGCAAAAAATTGTCCAGAGTTTTTCGAATGAAATTTTCCTACAATATAGAGGAAGGTCCCACCTAACACCCTGTATTCACACTTATGACTGTCTAACAACCGTTTGCCAGATATAAGATTTTTTCTTCCGGTGCTACTCTTTTGGAGATATCATTGTCCAGTACACATTCAATTTGCAAAAAATTGTCCAGAGTTTTTCGAATGAAGTTTTCCTACAATATAGAGGAAGGTCCCACCTAACACCCTGTATTCACACTTATGACTGTCTAACAACCGTTTGCCAGATATAAGATTTTTTCTTCCGGTGCTACTCTTTTGGAGATATCATTGTCCAGTACACATTCAATTTGCAAAAAATTGTCCAGAGTTTTTCGAATGAAATTTTCCTACAATATAGAGGAAGGTCCCACCTAACACCCTGTATTCACACTTATGACTGTCTAACAACCGTTTGCCAGATATAAGATTTTTCCGGAGTAGCACCGGAAGAAAAATGTTATATCTGGCAAACGGTTGTTAGACAGTCATAAGTGTGAACACAGGGTGTTAGGTGGGACCTTCCTCTATATTGTAGGAAGATTTCATTCGAAAAACTCTGGACAATTTTTTGCAAATTGAATGTGTACTGGACAATGATATCTCCAAAAGAGTAGCACCGGAAGAAAAATGTTATATCTGGCAAACGGTTGTTAGACAGTCATAAGTGTGAATACAGGGTGTTAGGTGGGACCTTCCTCTATATTGTAGGACAATTTCATTCGAAAAACTCTGGACAATTTTTTGCAAATTGAATGTGTACTGGACAATGATATCTCCAAAAGAGTAGCACCGGAAGAAAAAATCTTATATCTGGCAAACGGTTGTTAGGCAGTCATAAGTGTGAATACAGGGTGTTAGGTGGGATCTTCCTCTATATTGTAGGAAAATTTCATTTGAAAAACTCTGGACAATTTTTTGCAAATTGAATGTGTACTGGACAATGATATCTCCAAAAGAGTAGCACCGGAAGAAAAAATCTTATATCTGGAAAACGTTTGTTAGACAGTCATAAGTGTGAATACAGGGTGTTAGGTGGGACCTTCCTCTATATTGTAGGAAAATTTCATTCGAAAAACTCTGGACAATTTTTTGCAAATTGAATGTGTACTGGACAATGATATCTCCAAAAGAGTAGCACCGGAAGAAAAAATCTTATATCTGGCAAACGGTTGTTAGACAGTCATAAGTGTGAATACAGGGTGTTAGGTGGGACCTTCCTCTATACTGTAGGAAAATTTCATTCGAAAAACTCTGGACAATTTTTTGCAAATTGAATGTGTACTGGACAATGATATGTCCAAAAGAGTAGCACCGGAAGAAAAAATCTTATATCTGGCAAACGGTTGTTAGACAGTCATAAGTGTGAATACAGGGTGTTAGGTGGGACCTTCCTCTATATTGTAGGAGAATTTCATTCGAAAAACTCTGGACAATTTTTTGCAATTTGAATGTGTACTGGACAATGATATCTCCAAAAGAGTAGCACCGGAAGAAAAAATCTTATATCTGGCAAACGGTTGTCAGACAGTCATAAGTGTGAATACAGGGTGTTAGGTGGGACCTTCCTCTATACTGTAGGAAAATTTCATTCGAAAAACTCTGGACAATTTTTTGCAAATTGAATGTGTACTGGACAATGATATCTCCAAAAGAGTAGCACCGGAAGAAAAAATCTTATATCTGGCAAACGGTTGTTAGACAGTCATAAGTGTGAATACAGGGTGTTAGGTGGGACCTTCCTCTATATTGTAGGAAAATTTCACTCGAAAAACTCTGGACAATTTTTTGCAAATTGAATGTGTACTGGACAATGATATCTCCAAAAGAGTAGCACCGGAAGAAAAAATCTTATATCTGGCAAACGGTTGTCAGACAGTCATAAGTGTGAATACAGGGTGTTAGGTGGGACCTTCCTCCATATTGTAGGAAAATTTCATTAGAAAAACTCTGGACAATTTTTTGCAAATTGAATGTGTACTGGACAATGATATCTCCAAAAGAGTAGCACCGGAAGATAAAATCTTATATCCGGCAAACGGTTGTTAGACAGTCATAAGTGTGAATACAGGGTGTTAGGTGGGACCTTCCTCTATATTGTAGGAAAATGTCATTCGAAAAACTCTGGACAATTTTTTGCAATTTGAATGTGTACTGGACAATGATATCTCCAAAAGAGTAGCACCGGAAGAAAAAATCTTATATCTGGCAAACGGTTGTTAGACAGTCATAAGTGTGAATACAGGGTGTTAGGTGGGGCCTTCCTCTATATTGTAGGAAAATTTCATTCGAAAAACTCTGGACAATTTTTTGCAAATTCAAGATATGCTGGACCGTAGTATTATATTCTGTAGGTACTGAAATACATTTCTCCAAAAATAACAGCCAAAAGTATGCAGTGTTTTGTATACTTGGATGGTATACTTGGTTATACTGCAGTTGAGTTATAGTCAGGAACGGAACCTATATTCTTAGCATTGATTGCATGGTCTGCTGTTTTAAATTTTAAGATGTAGACTTTGGAATGCACATAAAGGCGCCGTGAAATATTACTTATAATTGGTCATTATGAAGTCATTACTCTGTAAAATTATTTAATATTATATAACAACACAACATAGATAACATTTTTTACTGTCATGAACCAAGTTCATAGATTCTTGGAAAAATGGAGGAAGAAAAAATCAACACAATGCTTTTACCTTGGTTTAGATCGCTATTCCGCGAAAACGCACTACTCAGAGTTAGTATATTGGTGTAGAAATGCTGTGGGTTAAAATAGGAAATTTAGAGCTGTAGGATATACTAAATTACACGCGCAGAGTCACGTATTAGTAAAGAATTTAATACTCGTATCAAGCAGATTCATTAGTGGTATCAATGTAGATGGTGTATCCCTTTAATGAGAAGTGTAACCGGACATAGATTTGAAGCTAACAGTGATTCTTTTTTTCCAAATGATGTGAAATAGGGGCTAGCGTCTAATTTATTCAATTCAGCTTCATGTAATGGCTTATTATAAACCAGAACAAGAATATTATCAAAGGAAGTGGTTGTAAAATTACTCCTTATGAAGAAAACAATTGTCAAATGAAAATATATATTGCAAATAAGGCAGGTCTAGGAAATATATGTAGGAAAATTTTATAAAAGACACTATAAAATACATTAAAATATTCTATTTCTTACGGTCACTATTATGATTTCGAAACTTGTTGTTGAAATACATAGAGAGTTTCGTTTCTAAAAAACATTTTCACAATTGCTTTTGAAGAACTGGTTTAGGAGAGAGCAGCCTATATTAGATTTTTTCCATAGTTTTAAAAGAAGTAAACAGTCAATATATTTCCCGCAACTAATTTATTTAAAGAAAAAATCTATAAATTTAGGTTTTAAGTTTACAAGTGGGAAATACAAAATTTATTTAATACTAGTTTCATCAATCCGGAAAATGCAAACAGTGCTCCATCTCCCGTCTACACAAGGAAATAATATATGACAATAATTAAAATATTACATCAAAGACCTAAACCAATAGTTGCTCCAGGGGTCTTAGTCTCCATTCTGATAGCATTTTGATACCTACTCGAGATTATATGGCAGCTCTATTTTTAAAAGTCTCCAAAAATGTGTACTCAAAATAAGTACTAACTTCACATCGGTGACAAATTCTGCATCCAGCCCTACGTGCATAAGTAACGAACTTGGAACAAGCTTGAAAAAATGAAAGAGAAGGCACTTAAAAGAATTATGAGTTTACTATGAAAAAGTTTACAGTAATGGATATTATATTTTGCTTCGGGAATTTATAGAGAACAAACAATTATTTTTTTAGTTCCTAAAATGTGGTCACTTTTCCTTATATCTTTGGGAAACATAGATAAATCGATATCCATTAGGACTTTATTAGACCACAAACATTTTAAATCAAGATGATAGCATCGCATGTGGAAAGTAGATCTCTTATATTTAGTTTGCTTTTTTAAGAATTCAGAATATTTAGTTTGTGGAGAAATAGCTTGGGGCAAGGATTTGTACAAGTCTGGAATTTTTGTCCGCCATTCCAGAATGAAACGTAGTTCAAAAAGAATGTGTCACAATTGGTAACTGCTGAATGGTCCACCCACGGACCAACATAACTTGATATCCCTTCCCTCTGCGCGAACCATTCTGTGTAAAAAATGAGGAAGAACAATTTTCAGTGCATTGCCTCGGCGCATTTTCTTCAAACTAAATATTTACACGTTCGATTCAACGTTCGATAATAATTTCAGCATATATCTTTGCTGGGTACTTGAGTGTTTTACATATTCTTATTTCTCAATATGACTCATTGTTCTTATTAAATTCCTCATTCGCACTTTAAATTGCCCCGTCTTAAATATTGCACGTACGCATTATCCTGGATACTTACATGATGTAAATATTAATCCTCAAACCGGCGAATACCGTAGTTGAATCTTTGGTCAACCACGCGTCAAATACCTGCATCAGAACAAAGTCAAACGAAAACAACGAAGGGAAGGGACAACGAGAACTTCTACATCCTTATTTGAGCTTCATTTATTATGCAGCCTCTTTTATTATTTTTATGTATTTATGCACGTGTGTGAGAATAGAGAAATGAGTGACTAACGACAGATGCACGAACTAGTCTGCCTTCAGTCGAAGCGAGTTTTTTATTCGTATTGACTAATTTTGAGGGGGTGGTTATTTTTTCTGCTCATTGGCCACTTCTTGAAATAGTTAAAAACCTCAATTTGCCCATGATTATAGTATAAAATTTGTTTGAGTGTCACCTGGAGCTGACCGCCTCATTCGTTAATTTGCTACTCAATCAGTCTCATGCTATATTTGATCCACAACATACATGTAGTTCTGAATACTAGTTATGTTTGCGCTTCAAAAAACTCCCTATTTCCGAAAGGATAATAAACAGACAGCATAGAAAATAAATTAAATTCATCCCACCGGCACTGTCTTTTAGCAGCAAACGGATTTATACATCCATTGGCATTTAACCAGACTGATAATTTTTATTACTTTTTATTTTTCTGTTGCAAAATAGTGGATGATGACTATATTCTCCCTCTCTCGCTTATTTTGTTTGCGGTACCGTCAAACATTTGGTAAATATCAATATGTCAAACCCGAACGTTATTATAGTTGGTGATTAATGGTTCGGAAGAGCAGGGAAGCATTAGGTGGGAAAATAATTTATTAGCTCCCCTTTTATTGATAGATTGCTTTTTGTACGAAATAAATTACTTGGGAGTATCGATAATTGTTATAAACGACAAATTGAAACGAGATGGAAAAGCGTCCGGTTTTCCATCATTTGATGAAGTATATGGTGGAGTTTGGAGTAAATTTGTACCGCCCAAATTTAAATTTTAGAAGAAAAATCTTTTAATAGAGTCCAAAATAATGAGAAATTAAATTGAATTGATTTAATTATCTTTCGATCACAGTAAAATTCAGGAAGGCGCGTTACCGCTTAACTTCTCATCAATATTAGTCAAACAAAAAGTAATCGATTTCAAACCACGAGACTGTCACATGTAATTATTGATATAATTAATGATGAAAGCTAATTCAATATTACATTTTCCAATAATTCAATATTACATTACAACGATTGTCGAGTAGAATATAAAAAAAGTTTAAGGTAACAAACAAACATGATGAATATAAAATTGCTTAAAGTCAACTAAAGAAATTAGCCATTATTTTTTATATTTGTTATTACATTCATCGTATTATTTTAATTTTGAATAATATACGTATATACGCTTAATAATATTATATACACTTTTTCTACTTAATGAATTTTAGATTAATTTGATTATGATTTATGGACAAATAACTAAAACAATGAATTTCATATAAAATATCAGTGAAAAATAATTTCTTCCGAAATGGCATACGTCCACTTCTACGAAAACCACATTGTGTCGAAATAATTAATTACACCGGAGTATATCCAAATTTGTTTGGCTCCTGTTCCCATCAGATATATTATTGCCCCATAACGCTTAAAGATCAGAGCAAAGTGTTATAGTCCACACTATACCAAATAATAATATGTTATATTATTAATAATAATAGTATTTCGATATATCAAAGTAATTATAGTAACTTATATATAAAAGAAAGAAATGGAAATGGATGTGATGAGTAAATCCTCTACATACCTCAAATAAATTACATACATTGAATATATATAAAGTATATGAATAATTTGTGAAAGCAATTAATTTTTGCACTATTACGAATGTGTGAATGTTGTAAATTTTTAATAAGCATTAAAAGCCCTAAATGTACATGTCTTTATTCTGTTTACATTTTCTCATTAAAAAATAACAATTGCAAACAATTAAAAACTATTATCAATACAAGTACTTTCCATGCTATTAATACGTAAAAGTGATTATAATCAAAAGCAGTATAGGTCAAAATAGGTCTAAATAAATCATTTATTCTGCTCACCAATTTAATTTTGTATAAGAAATTTGAAGAGGTTTGTTGCCTGAAAATTTCACACGATTTGATTATATTGTCACAATATTTTCCAATTTTTTCAAATTCAAAACTTAAACACCTCGACGCGTGAAAATTGACATCGACCACTTTCAAAAATAGCAGCTCTAATCTAAGCCCGCATAAACAAAGTCAACTAAATGTCGCGTCTTTTTAATCGCTTACTGACATTTTTATTCTTAGTATAATTGATCACATATATTCCGAAAATAATTAACAAAAATCAGAAATCATGAATGAAACCAAAACCCCGGGTTTTTCTATAGTATTTATAGAATATATATGTATAAGATGCGTATAAGATGCGATAACAGCTTAATATCCTACTGATTGGCTTAATGATTTGGGTTGAAACAATAAGGATGTATGACAGAAGGGCCAGTTTCGCCACGTTTAGCAATGAGTCAAGATTTGCGAAAAAGAAACTTCACAATATAGTAGAAATGTTCGCGACATAAATTAAGACGCGTTGGGGGGCTTTGCTCCATAAGCAAATTAAATATTTTGTCAAAATAAAAATTTTGATAAGAAAAAGTTGAAATTGAAAGCTAAGAAAGTCCATGATAGAACCAAGTATTCGATTAAAAGGAGAATTAAATTATAATACTTAAACTTTGTGTTTAGGTAAAAGTTTGAACTCTGGAAATGAATCACTTCTTCACTCACTTTCCATATGGGGCCCTTTTTTAACAATTCATTTCATTTATAGCTGTTAAAGGTTTCTCGGAATTCGTACGTGGGTTATACAAACTGATCCAAGGCAAATGAGAACAAAGACATGCATGTACGCTTAGACATATCCCATATATTCACCCGTATATCCAAATTTACAATGGTTAATACATATGTATTTGAAACTTGTCGTAATTTGCTAGGAAATATTTCCAATCTGTCAATATACAAAGCAAACAATCCCTTGTGTGGGGATATACTTTTCGCCCCCGGACAAAACGATAATTTATCTGAAAGTCCGGTCAAGTAACTACTGTTTCTGCGTGCATGTCTGTCTGTCAGTTTGGATTCCTGTTCGCCTAATTTTCTGTCTGCCTCGTTGTTTACCTAAATGATGTATGTATGTGTATATCTGCCGATCACTGAGCATGTCCTGTTCATTTGACTTGTACTCAGACAGGCTGTTGAAATAAGCCAGACAAACAGGCGAGTAGACAATTGTAGAGAAAGTGAGAAAGAGATGATTCAGTTAAATCTCCTGAAATTGAAGAAACGAGAATGGTATTTCCGATAGAAGCCAATTGTTGCAAATAAACAAAGTGTGCGTTTGTGTATCAGGCTGTTCAGTTGAAAATGTGGTAAAGAACAAGAAATGAACGCTCGATGGTGGAAGGGAAGGTAAAGGAAGTGTAGTGTTTCAAATACAGATAAACCTAGATACGGAGAGCTAAATTTTTCCAACTTGAGTTCAACAATTGGCACGACGGAATAAAACGACAAAATCTACGAAGCCTCGAAACAAATACAAAGGAAAAATACATCGGTTAATAAAATGTTAGAAAGGGGTGTTAAGGAAAATGGGGTCCTAAGACTATTAATTCGGTTTTAATGCTATGAAAGAATTTAAGATGAATGGAAACATTGACCTGACCAACCAATGATCATATCGGCATCCAGGGAATTCAGTCTTGTCATTGGGTGCATCCAAAACACTGCATTGTGTTTACGTGTATTTCGAGAACAAATAATAAATATAATAAAAATATATATCAATTTTTGAG
This sequence comes from Physocephala rufipes, assembly GCA_963966595.1. NCBI lineage: Eukaryota > Metazoa > Arthropoda > Insecta > Diptera > Conopidae > Physocephala > Physocephala rufipes. The sequence goes on along the minus strand of OZ016502.1, from coordinate 40,812,198 downwards.
CAAGTATAGAACAAGTATAGAACAAGTTTAGCAAGTATAGAACAAAATGAATAGTTTCGTAAGAAATCCAAAAGGTTTGCTTTCCATTTTCCTTTCTAGCCTACAGGAGTATGAATAGGTTATATGAGTTACCGAACCCAAAAATCTTGAAGAAAGAAGAACTTGAATAATCGATAAAGATGGATATTCTGGTTACACATTGTGATTATTTGATGGAACGATTTATTGAATATAAAATAAATCCTCAATACTGTCTCGAAAACGAATTAGTGCGAACGAATCAGACGAAAATAAGGAAAGTAACACAAAATCAAATGGTAGAACCATCGCTTATTCTATTAAAAAGAAGTTTCGTTGGAAAGTCATTTCAATGAGCTCTGACAGCAAATAAATATGTAATTAAACCATTTTTCAAATTATTTTGTTTATTTTATATGGAATAGATTTGTTTGAATTAGTAAAATGCACATATTTCATTTGAATATGTCATGTCACATTCAACTGGACTGTCTAATGCCACCGCATCAGGTCTACCTACTAGGTTGAGCCCGTTATGCTGATTAGTCATAGCATATGTTAGCAAAAATTTTAGATCAATAAGAATAATTTGTAACTTGCAGTCAATAAACCAAACACAATAGTTAATAACTTTATTAAAAATAACTCGAACAAGTTTTTAAATGTTTAGCGGGTAGGTTCCAAAATAGAAACGTCTCGAAATAGAAGCCAGGACAAACACAATTACACTTTATGACATGAAATAAAGAAAGCGCACAATTATTACAGACACACACGCACACACACAATACAAACATACGCCTACGTACGAATCTTAGCGAACTTATACCACCCACATTAATTAGAAACTAATTACAGGAATTTAGCAAACACATGCAAATGCTCATGACCTCCCCCCCTCACCCGCCGGTATCATTACTAGTAGGTTTGTCTAATCACGAACACTTTGGATAACCGAGCTTCATTCATTCGCTTTTGACGAAGGATATTCATTGATAAAATCTCTCTGATAAAGCCACAATTAAGGAAGCAGTTAAAAGCACAAAGAAACACAGTAAACGGATATGTTTGTTTATATATATTTTTTCATATATGTTTGCTTGCATGTTCTTGTCCTCGTAAATGGGGCTTACTAAGGGGCATATATATGTTAATGACGGTATCAAGAAAACACTAAATGCATTCTGTAGCAATTCGCTGAATGTTAGGAGTCATAAATCTGACAAAGTGACCACCGTTTTTTATTACTTTATTAAACGAGTAAACCAAGATTATAGAAAAGAAAAATATAGATAATGGTCGAAGGTGATGCCAGACTTTTCTCCCATGGTTTCAAACAACCGAATAAACTTGTTCACATAAATCTAAACCTATCGACATTAAAGATAACGTATGATTATTATACCGTTATTATAATATTAATAGCTTTTTAATTTGTTTCTCATGTCATTTATCATCTCCACATATCCATACATGCTTTCCCAAGGGTTACTCCTTGATATATGTTTAATTGATTCAAAATGAAACGAGTGTGAGTAGAAGTCAGGCATATTGCGAAATAGTGTGGGACGACACTCTAGTATAAGTTTCTGAATAATTTATAAAATAGCGCTCTTCGCGGTCTTTATTTCATATTTCGGACTTTATTTCTACCCCAGTAAAAACTTGAGAAATGGTAAGAGTATACACATGTGAAAATTGAACTAACTTCTTTTGAATTCCTTTTATTCTCTTATGAGAATTACAAATATTTTCTTATGAAAAAAGACTTCTACAATTTCTTATGAATGAGAAACTTAAACACTCATCGTAGGATTCAATCCTTTCTTACCACACTATATACGTTTGTGGTATCAAGACGGAAAATATTTATTATTTATTAATCAAGCCAATAGAGTGGCTCAGCTCCCAGCTCTATTGGCTTGATTAATAAATAATAAATATTTGACTCAATTTGAGAAATATAGTGTCTAGGCTATTTTGCCTGGCACCACATTGAAAGGACCATCAGTTCAGTCTGAATCAATAATCAGTTTTGATGAATCATTCTGTTTACATCTTCAGCTCTTCATTCATATGCTACCCACTCTTGTGGTATCGTGACCCTATCCAATGACAAACATTATCTGCTCTTCGTAAAATTAACAATTTTCTGTTTTTCAAAGTTTTACAAAACTTTTTATATTTATACTTGATTATTTGCAAGGAATTTATTATAAAATCATTTGTTTTTCCTGCTTTCTCTTACACACTAAATAAATTGCAGTGGTTCCGTCTTCTTAGCAATTTTCTGAGTCATAGAAAACACATAACAAAAAATAAGGATACGGCTACTATTTTACACCTTTCCTACTCTTGTAGCTACTTCCTATCTCTTCTAGTCAGAATGAGTACAAATGCACGGAGGAAGGGGATGCTACATTTATGACTGTCAGTAGTCTCGCAGCATTAAGGCAGTACCTTCAGCAATTCCAAGTTTTTCCTATTATATTGAAAAAAATATAAAATCTCTGGGGCTTAAACAGACATAATTTAATTAACTTTCCCGATAGTCTGCACTTCTAACACACACCAGATCTTCGTGTTTTTAGCAATAACCAATTTTTTCTGTGCTGTAGTTCAAAATAACTTTCATCCTGCCGGGGAGGGGAAGGGAGAAGAGGTCTTCACCCCCCAATTAATTTTCTTTCCCTTTGCAAATAAATAGAATGGCATGAAGTTATAATTCTTGTTGCTTATCCCATAAGAAGCATTCAGAAATCCATTGGAAAAAATTCTTACGTTATATTACGAGTTTTCGTAGTAAGCAGAATGTCATCAAATTACAATTTCAGTCGCGTGATTCATAAAAATGAAAATGGTATCTTGTGCAGCTATGAAAACTCGATTCACTTTTTCAAAATTAAGCAGCCTCTCTTTTTTGTGTCGAAATAAAAATTTCGTACTAAAGCCAAAACAAACGTTTCGAAGCTTTTAGGATTCCTGTGGCATGTTGTGTACGACAAAGATGCTGTGCGGTAAGACCGGATGCTGTATAGAGCATCCCTCTTTATTACAGTTTTTGTGCTTTGTTTTTCGTGCTGTCGATTTCATTTACTGCAATTCGTTCTTTGTTTTGTTTTGTTTCAGTTCAGTTTTATTCCAGATCGCCTAGGAGTTCACAGCTGACGCAGGTGTTTTTATGGTCTACGTAAAGAATATGAGCTGCTCGTAAATATTTCGATAGTGCCTTTCACACGTGACGTGTAACAAAAGTGAAATTTTATAGCACGCTCGTAGGTTTATGTACTTATTTTCATGTTCAGTGTTATTATTCGGCTTTTATATTATTGTATTACCACCCATGTAATAGATGTCTGCGGATTGATGTATTGAATTCAAATGACAGGATATCATATCACTGTGATTTGTTTTTGTGCATCAAGTCTACAGAAGTTCCCACTGGTTTAGATTATAGTAATTAGTAGTGTAATAAAAACTGCGAATGTTGATACTAATGTTACATTTAATAAATATTTGTTTCTTTCAAATACAGGTTCTAATACATACCAGAACATATTATTTCCATAACTATTACAATCATCAATCATAATTATCTATGTCAGTAGGAAAAAACTTAAAGTACTAATGGTATAATGGCAATCCATAGATAGTATAGATGGTAATATTGGTGTTTTTTTCTGATTTCCACTTATTTCGTTGTATTCTTTTCTTTACTTAAATTGTAAAAGTTTTAATAGCTTGAATAATATACGACTTTACAACATATGTTATAATTGTTGCTAACAGAAATTTAATATTTTGCTGAAATGAAATATCTAGGGTTACCATCAGGATGGCTGAGGTTCATCGAAAAACCGAGCATAATTCTTTATGTAATTAACTACTAGTAAGTTCATACTTATTTATTCTTTGCTTTTGTTTTGCGAGCGCTATCTGATATTTATGAATGTTGCATTTTTTTCTGAAAACTGGTTTCGTGTTTCATAATATTTGACAAATATATTCCGTTATAAAGCGAATATGTCTGAGGATTTTGGTGGATAATTCAAATTTGAAAACTTCAATTATATAATCTTTAATAATCTGGTGTCTCACAAAGGCATAAAACTTCCTCTGTGAGGCTGAATAATTATTTATTATAATGTCCTTTGCGTAATCGCCAATATAATTTTTAATGTAGCTAATTTTACAACGAATTTCATCTTACCAGCTTATAAAACGTCGAGTATCCATATTTCCAAAATCCATTCTAAGCTTTTTACAAAACTCCATTCAAAAAATATACCCGGAGGAATTAGAGTTTAAAACACATTTGCTTTCAATTAATTCCGTTATATTCACAAATACATCTCAATCACTTCATAATTTGTTTCCACTCTCAAAAATTTTCTCTTTTCAAAAGCGTTTACTCTTTCGAAAACATACGCACTTCTTCCGATTATTTATATTCAAATTTAATTTCTTTTCTATAAAATTAATTTCATTAATTTACTTTATCTTTAATTAATAATTTCCCGAAAATTTTTTTTGTTGCGATGTAAAGATCATTTATGTTTCCCACTAATACTCTATCAATTGAAAACGCACAATCAGACATACAAGTCGTATAACCCGCGCACATATACACTTGCCAATTGGTGCAAGTAAATTCAAGCTAAAGAGTAAAGGTATTCTCACAAGATTATACTTGTCCTCAGTGGGTTACCGACAAACAGCGCAACGAAACGACCCACGATGCTTTCCCTGCGAATCATGCTTTCACACTAAAGCTAAAGTACTCAAAGTTTTCATATGCCGTTTGTTTTGCACTGCTACTGCCATTGATGTCGCCCCAAAGAGAGTGGTGGAGACCTGGTGACCTTCTACGCAAATAAATAGTGGGATGTGCTCTCGCTCGCTCTCTCTTTATAATTCTCCCGGTTTTTGTAACGTTTTGTAACGAAACAAAGAATTTTGAGAAGATAGATCTCTTGGGCCGGGGGAAAGGGTGAAACAGACGTATAGACAGTGACGCACAGAATGAAATAAAGAGAGAGAGAAACATAGTTGGAAGGAACCGGGATAGAGAGGAAATGTTCATGCGAAGACGTTCAGTACTCTCTTCTGTAAGGATTTCAAACGTTTTTGTTATTTAGCCTATCTTCATTTTAACGCTTTGTTTTTTTATTGCAATATTAAATGGTTGGTGTATTTGTTTTCTTCAGCTATTTCTGTTTCTGTTCCCGTTGTTGTTGCAAATTTTTATTGAGGAATGTACTACAAGTGGACAACGTAATTAAATAAGCTGAAAAAGCACTAAATATTCATACTTGTATGACTATGAGTGGAAAGCGTTTGCAGTTTTAGTTATGAAAAAGGAATAAACGAATGCAGGATCCATTCCAATGATTTTCTTTCTTTTCCTCTACATTCAAAACAGTTAATATAAAACTACATAATTTAATTTCCAAGTTCTAACTTTTTCTTAGTCTATCGCTTTCTTTTTTATGAAAGGAAATCCACAAATTCCAGCAAAATGTTGGCATAGAATTTTTTCCTCCCTCGTTAAACGTTGCCACTCACAATTAAACAACAGTTTGCTTACTTCGGATTTTCTCCAACCAGCTGTAAAGGGATAACCGGAAAAACAGTACTACATCCCTTCATTCAGTGAAAATCGAATATGTTTCCTTGCGATGGAATCCATAGCGTTGTTCGAGGGTAATTTTTTTTCATCAAAAATTTATTCATACCACACACACCCCCACCCACATTCCTTTATGATATATAAAAAAACTGTAATTTGAAAGGGAGCAGCTCTTCCTCCTTTTTTTCAAGATCAATTTTGAAACCTCTTAGAGGTGTTGTTGTTTGCAATAAAACTTCATTTTACCCTCTAGAACTTTGCGCTCATTTAACACTGTCTGTGTCATAGCTCTGACGGACAGAATGCCGAATGAACGCACTTCCTTTCTTGCAGTGTAAAAAAGAGATACTTAACATCCAAAGGACACCGTGATAAACGTCAAGGATATAAGAAAGTATTACAACCTGCAACAACAACAACAACAACAACCATGAAACAATACTACCAACCATATATAACAACAAACAATTTATTGAAGCATTGGTATGCACTGCACGTTATTCCCATTCCCATTTTCTTAATAACCTCAATCATTCTACTGGCTTCCTTCATTGGTTCTTCTCCATCCAGCCCCTCGTTCCTTGTTCATGTCCTTTTTTCTTAACTCCCTTTATAAATTATTCGTTTGCTTCACTATTGCATTGCTCCGACTGTCCCAGTGAATTCCTTGCTCGCGTGGAAAATCCTGTCTATTGAAGCTCGTTTTGTTTATCGTACTCTGCTTGTTGTCTCATTTTGACGAATTACTTAGAAACTTCTCTCTTTAACGCAGGCCATGACATTCTATGGAATCACCGTTTGGTTATTTTATTTTCCTAGAGGTTAAAAAACGAATCGGAGAGACGAGAACAGTCAATACATCGAACAGCTGATATTGTTTACAGAGCGTGTAAATAAATTAAGAATCTAAGGGTTGCTCCTGCAAGCTGTCATTCCGATTGTTATATATATATATATATATATATATATATATATATATATATATATATATATATATATATATATATATATATATATATATATATATATATATATATATATATATATATATATATATATATATATATATATATATATATATATATATATATATATATATATATATATATATATATATATATATATATATATATATATATATATATATATATATATATATATATATATATATATATATATATATATATATATATATATATATATATATATATATATATATATATATATATATATATATATATATATATATATATATATATATATATATATATATATATATATATATATATATATATATATATATATATATATATATATATATATATATATATATATTTGACTATAAAGGAAATTATTACCGGCAATTTTACATAGATTAAATTTTATGTAGCTGAATAAAACAAGACGAAGATTCTAATGAAACCTTATTTCATATCCTAGAAATTAGTTCAATAGCCTTTTTAAAATTCTCCGAAATAATTCATTTCGATAGCCTTTTGAAATTAAAAAAGAAACATTCGATTTTAATGTTGATTCATGATAATTAATGTTAACGAATTTTCAAACAAAATTTCGAGAAGATTTAAACTTTTTACTTCAAAGCGTCATAATTTTTGAAATGCCATTGAAACTATTATCGCATTGTAAGCAAAATAATCAAAGAACAATTTGATAAAAGCGGAAAGAGTTTGCTTACATCTTCTTCCTTCTCACACACATTCATGCCCACATCAACGGCAAGGACACTTGAGAACGTATCAAGTGGTTTTTTTTTATTATAAAAAATCAAGTAAGTTAAGACTTCTTGTACTAACCGACCACGTGAACGTAAAGAAAAAGACGAAAAATAAAGAAAGCAGAAAACGCAAGAGAGCCGTTTTTTCGTCCCCTCCTCCCGCCTAGGCCTATAACATTCCACAACAAAATGACTACCGGCCAAAAAACAATAAATTATTAATGCCTTGATGGCGGCAGTCAAATGGCGTTTTGACTGGCTATTTGCAAAAGTATCTTTAAATTTACTTGCATTCATGTATGTGTGTGTCTGTGCAAGCGTTAAACAAGTGCATTATTAAATAAATTGTAAAGACAGAAAAATATTAAAAGAGTAATTTCATAAAGATATTTATTTGTTAAAGATATATTTAATTAAACCCATAAAAATGTTTTTTAAAAGTGTCTTTTCCAACTCCAAAGTGAAAAAATAACCTTGGAAAGTTTGCTGTTGATTAAACATCATTCAAACGTTCACTTATCACTTTTAATCAACCTTCAGTTCTTTTTTAGAAACTATCTTCTTCCTTTGAAGGAAGGAAGAAATTTTAAATGATAACAAAAAGACAGCAAAATGTATAGACACTTAGGTTTAATGCCTTTAAAAATGATGTCTTGAATTTTATTGAAAGGCATATAACAAAATTCAAATAGGGGGAAGGGAATATGTTGTCAACCATACTAAAATTGATTGCCCCGCTTGATGATTTATTGCGCCGATGGTTTGTCCTATAATGATAACTGAGATTCGCTCTTCAGAGAATTTTCTTTAATTTCTTATAAAAATCTGTATAGAAAAGAACTTACGTAAGAAAATTTTTTAGATAATCCCAAAATTGTGAATAAACTGCAGAAGACAATTTACTTATACGAATATATCCATTCATTGTATCGCTCAAAATAAGAAAAACTCGATTTAAGAAAATAAATTAATAAATTTACCCTCACTAAAGATAACTGAAAAATAAGCGACGGAAATACGAAAGCAATAATCACACTATCGTCACATAGTTCACCTCTTAGTAGATATTAGTTCACGTGCAAATATTTAGTGAATAGAATTATACATTTGTCCACCACCGCGTCATGTCATCATGAAACTTATTTGTTTCAATTAATTGTTTTTACGGTTTTCAATTAATTCAATTTTAATTTTTCATTTTGGCTTTGGTCACATCTTTGTTTAATGTTATAGACATATTAATTTAGATTTTTTGTTCCTTTTGGGTTCGGCTTTTGCTGTTTATAAAACAATTTGTAGCCCTGAAGAATTTTTATTCAAAAACAGATTCGCGATACCAATCCTTAGTGAGATTTATCTGTACCCCAATGCACCCTTCGACGCCCATTCATTTGCACTAAGAAATGAAACTCTCCATCAATCAGTCAAAAGCAAGATATATCCCTAATAACTCAAAGGCAATCCGCTGTGGACGTTACCTCCAAAAACGTGACACTCTCAAGCCTGTAATGACATTGCGATGAAAAAGGGTGTATGCTGAATTAGAAAATTAGACACACTTGAGAGCTGTTACTTGCCTGCCCGCGAAGATACAAATGCATTGAACAATTTTAGATTAAAAATTTCTGATGCGAAAAGGTAAAGGAGAAGTAATGAATATCAAACTAATTTTTATAAATATTAATTATTTATAATAGACGGAGGAATTTTATATCTTATCTTTTAAAAAATCTAATGGTTTTTGCAAGCCGCGTTCATTTAGATTTAGTATGCATTCCTTAATTTCTTTAATTAAACGAAACGAAACGAAATAATTGCTTTTGAAGAAATGATAATTTGGAAATTTCCGTGAAGATATAAAAATCGTTAGAAAGGACTGAATGTTTTCGGAGGTCCGAACGTTCCACGGATTCATAAGGCAAACACACGCACCGTTACATGAGATTTTAAGGATAAAAGTGACAATCCTATTAATATTTTATTTGAATCATTGTTCCCAACGAGAATTACGTAAGACTCGAACCACTGACAAATCGTGAAATGGACGAAACAAATTTCCCAATCTGATTGCTATAATTCTTAATTTCGGATTTATAGTGGGAGATTTGTTAGATAAAATGCGACAATTTTCCATTTCATATTATCCAGGATTTCATCTTCACTATGTTTAGGTTATTTGAAATGGTTTCCGTCTTTGCTTCTCATTGAATAAGATTGTTTGAACAGTCCTCATCGAATAGCGGAGTCCACAATATCGTTGTGCACAAATAATAAAGAGTACAAAAGAGACCGAATAAGACACGAGAACGAGCAAGTACGAGTGTCTTAACTATGTAGTCCTTTGCATTTTATTCTTTATCAAAGCAGTGTCAAATAATGTGCAGATGGCACAGAATATATAGCTTGTACACCAGTTTTACAGCAACCAGTCAGTGATAGCTAACCAAAGAGCTTTTGCTGATGATGGTTCAGGCAAGCCATCGAAACGTCCACAATGGCTTTGCTAATGCAGGCTTCCAATCATTTTCTTCCCACTGATTAGCGACATTTTAGATACGGCCGCGTGAGTTGATTTGTTTTTATATTGTATGTTATGGATTTGATTTTGATCACCTGTTTATGTATTATGTCCATTAAAAATGTTTATACTCGTGTGAGTCTATTTGTCATGCCTGTGGGTTTGCATTTCTACGTATACAAGATGCTAATTATTCAGCATCTCGAGATTTTGAAAATATTTAATACCCAATGGCATCGGGGTTCCTAAAATTGAATAGGGTGGGTATTGTTAGCTATCATTACTGAAAGCTCTTCTAACAAATCGCCAAAGCTCACACCAATTCTTATAAGCAAGGCATCCTTAACTGGATGAGACAGCTTTCTGGTTGGCCAACGTTAGCTGTATATTGTTGGTATGTGCTTCTATAATTTATGGTCCTATAATGTATAAGACGATACGAAAACGCCGACGAAGGCGAAACAAAAACGAAAATAATTCCAGGCTCAGATAATTTTACTTCTTCGTTCACTTTCGTTTCATTTTCCAGTTTAATATTGTTGGGATCTACAACAACAACAAACTTATATTCATTTGACTACACAAAATTTTTTTCTTCGAAAGCTGCGATTACGAACCCACATTGTAATCGCACACTTCACAAATTTCAGAATTAATAGTAAAATCACATAGCATTTTATTTCTTGCACATCAAGTTGGTAAAATTTTCTCCCGAGCAACTAATTAGAGAACTTGTCATAACCCGTAAATCGAGGATGCTTTTTATATTACCCTAGCATAATTTATAATAATTTTTTACAAATCAAACACAAACCTTCTCATTGTTATTGTAATATCTTTAAAAATAATATCAAAAAATGCGCGCCTGTAGACACTACTTGCTCACTACTATGCTCACTACTACTGCAACGAACGCTTTTTGTTATCGGCAAATTTTGGCAGCCCTTTCGTGAAGTATTCGTCTTACATTATGAAGTGAGATCCAATCGAACACTGGAAAATACGTAAAGAACGCCAACAAAAAATAGCCCGTTTTCGGTTCGTTTTCATCACCTTTTCGCTATCCTTATTTGAGCGTACTTCTTCATCTTTTTTTCGTTAAATCGAAGAAAGGAGGGGAAATAGCAAGAGAGAAGCGAAGATTGAGTTTCGTTTTTGTAATGCATGGTAAGGCCGTTTATTCGAATTCGGATTTGAAATTGAAGAGAAAAGTCCGCTAGTTTAAACAAAGGCAATAAAAGGCAAATTTTCGCAAGTATTAACAGCTCAGTGGTAATGAGGCAGAACCCTCGATCAACGCCCATATACAATTCACTAACACTGACTCAAACATTTCGAAATTTGAATCTTAAATTGATTTGGTTGGATTTTCGAGATTTGGTAAATTGAAATTGAGATTTTGCATTTAAAGAAGAGAAATTATCAATTGAAAATGAGAAATTATTTATAATCTCAAAATGGAATTCTATTCGATTACTCCTAATACAAATTTAAAATCAGAGAAGACTAATTTTAAGGAACGGTATATTTCTTATGCATATATAGTGAATTCAATATCTTCAACCAAGGGTTTTCCTTTAGTATTTTCACTTATGCAGATAACTTAATTTGCCATATATAGGTTTCCCACGTATTTTATTAATTCATTGTAATTATTAAAATAGTTGTGACGGGATACGCATGAGCAGAAACACCACAGACGGATGAGATTCATTACTTTGATCTCAAAGATCTCGAACCTCGCCGTGAAATCTCGTACTTCGCTGGGGAATCTCTGTAACTTGCCGACGTTCGGTGCAAAAAATCTAATATATGCATTTCAAAATTTTGGTTACGCTTAAAGCGCAATAATGAATTTTGTTTGAGAAAGCGAACTGAGAGAATATCGTACTTTTTCATCAGCGATGACCGCATTCGAATATCAAGCGAATAACTCCAGCAACAATAGTCCGTTGTAGTCCATCACTAATTAGTACTTTTTCCTCTTATCTTTTACTTAAGAAAAATAATTCAAATACAAAAATTTTATGTAATATTTCATATTTATTTATTATATTAATGTTCTTTAATAATATTCGTATATGTATATATTTAATATATTCATTATAATTTTATACGTTTGTTGTTTCAAATTTTTCTTTTACAAGACTATAAATGTTCTCTTCTCTTGATGTCCTAGATTTTTATTTATTTTTCTGTTCTTCGTTCTTCTTTTCGTTTTCATAGAAGTTTCGAGATCTTTAATTTTGAGGTTTCGTGATGAAAAATTAATTTGATAATTTTATTCAATAATTAATTTTATTTTATTTTCACATTTCTTGAGAGTTCTTAGCTTTTTTGCTCAGATTTACAAAGTATGGGAGAGCAATTTAGAGATCGTACCAGTAAGTATAAAAGTATAGTAAGCCTTCGCAAGCTATTCCTTTGTAAGGCTTTGGGGTTTAGAATAGAAAAAGCATATTGAATGTGTGTAGAATAAGGTAGAGTTTTATCATTAGAAACTCCGACAGATGGACAATTAGTTTGAAAGATTGAAAGGATAGCTAAATTTAAACTGTTTTATTAATATTTCATATAATTCTACTAATTTAGTATTTCTTACACTAAAAGACTCATAAAGGTAGCTAATAATAAAAGCAGTGAAAATATCATCATATCATAACTTAAGAATAACCTAAGAGGCAATTTATAGAGATAGTCTTTGAGTTTTTTTGAAAAATGTCCAAATGCAATTGTAGAAAACCGCACGTTAATTACGGTCGAGTAAATAAAAATACAGTTTGGCATCTACCGAAATGTGCTAATTCTGCAGGTCAGTCTCATATTTCTTGCATACTTTTTCACATGCTTGGGAAGCACTGGCACTGGTAGATTTTATCGGTAGCAGATATTGAACAGTTGAAAATGAATTGGAAAAAATGTGTCAAGAGGTAAAGGTGACAGAATAAGTACATCAGAATGAGCGGACACAATATAAGTAAGTAATATTTATTAATGCAGTATTCCTGCAAAATACTTTTAGGAGAACTCTTGAAAAGGACACCTTCTTTCTAATGCTTCTCATACAATATTTATGTGTTTGAGAGAGCGTACGATTTAGTTGAAAGTAATCCTTATTTGAATTAAATACATAAATTCGTTTTGTTGTCTCAATGTTAATAAATATTTGCTTTCAATACAATTGAGAATATTTCTAAATTAGAATTTACAAATATTTCTTGTGTTTGACACGAAATTGAATTGTTTCTTAAATAATTATCATTGTATTCTTCTTTATATTAATATTAAAACTTGTTTTCTTACTACACACAAACACACAGAGGAGAATTCAAAAAATTGCTACTTTTTGTATATTTTATTATTTTAATCACTTATTATTTTATTATTCATAATTTTGTTTTTTTAATATACTCGTTTGTAGAATATTCTCACATATCATAGTATTTGCTAAATTTAGGCTTTACTCGTTAGAGCTTTTATAATTTAAATTTGTTCTTGTTTTTTTGTTTGATATGCAAAAATAGGCGAAACCTTACGAATAAATTTTTATACTTTTTGAAAATTAAATTTTTATTTTATTCCCGAAAATGTTTAAATAAAAAATAATACTATATAGCTTTAATTTCATCGATTTTTTGAGGTTGTGAAAAAAGTTTCTACCAAGTATTAGAAAGTTTTTAATTAGCATTTTTAATTTCAGTCTTTTTTGAAAAAAGTTTCTTAAACTCAAAACATTGCCAAAGATTATTTAATATTTCTTCAAAACTTGTTCATTTCAAACGAAGGAAAATAATCTGTAGTGGAAGGAAATATTGGATGGTACTTCTGTATCAGTTTTATTAATGGGTAACGACAGCCTTTTTGGCTTCATACCTTTTGTTTTGAATTGTTTCTTACATTATCCTGGAAATGCTTCAGATGAAATGTATATTATTTAGAGATATAATTTAAAACGCTACGAAAGCTTTATTAGAAAACAAGTCATTAAATGAAGTTTATAGGAAGTAATGGAGAAAATATTTTAACTAATGAATAAAAAAATTTTCTTACTTAGAAAATAATAATTCCACTAATTTTTTTTGTCGAAATATCTATAAGTTCTTTACTAAAAGCAAGTGGATAACTTTATTTTGAATTTTCAGATTGTTTTAGATGCTCTGTTTCTCTTGAATAACACTTTATTACTCCAGTGCCTCTGACATAATTGCTGTTAAGTTACTAAGTAAATTAACCGGTTACTCACTGATAACCAACTATTTTTGAAAGACTTTCGGAGATTGTTGATGATTTTTTGTGTATTTTAAAGTGTCTTTATATTTTTCGTCAAGGCCGTATAAGTCCAATGAAATTTATTTCAAATACTTACCCAAAACACATGCTAAAATGTTTCACAAGCTTAAGTGTTGTTGTGGATATTAGTTTTCCAGTTATCAGATGTTGAACTCACGCTAGAACCAGTACTTAATAAAAGTTCAGTAATAGGTAAATGTGTTTAAAAGTAGAAAACATTAGCAACATTTAGATAATCCTTATTTTAACATTTATAATATATTACTTATATTCTTTCGGTGTCTTAAAAATATTTACCTGAAGCATTTCCTTTCTAATTTTAACATCTGATCTGTTTCGGTTTTTTGGAAATCAACTGAAGATACATTAGTTTAAGTTTACTGGTTTGAATTTTCCCAATTTGCCGCAAATATTTGCAATATTGAAAACACTCTTTTAGCAATTGAACCAATTTAGTTTTGGGTGTAATTCGAAGCCGAATTAATTGATGAACTTTTCTACAATACGAGTATTTGTGAAGTATTATTACAGTAGCCGGTATGCGGTATTCGGATATTTAAATTAATTGTGTTGCTTGTTTGGAGAGAGAGTAGACTGTTTTCTGATATTGCGACTTTCTGTTCTAAATTTCTTTAATTATAACACACAATATTAAAAGTTCTTGCTATTAACTATAAATAATCGTTTATTTGCGTTTGTTTATGCTTTTCTGTTTTATGTAATTCAAATGATTTCTTTCATATTGTTTGGGGTATTAATAGATATTTTATTTTAATTGATTTCGATAACATAGACATCAAAAATTTATATTCTTTATGGGAACTTCCTATAAAAATCTGCATATTTTTTAATATAATCTAATATATTTATATTTTTGGTAATTTAAAAGCTATTCAAAGACAATATATATATGTATGACATATATTTCTTATTGTATTTATTAGTTTTAAAACTTATTAGAATTTATTAAATTGTTTATGGTATTTTTTCTTTCATATTGGGTATTAATGTTGTCTAGTTTTGTGTTTAGCATGATTGAATGTATTAAATAGAGTTGGGCGGCTTTGATACAAATTAAGCTTGTTTGAATAAATAAGAATGAAAGATTGTACAATAATCTCTTTTAAAAATAACAATAATCTCTTCTAAAAATTACTTAACCAAAAACCCAAAAAAATATGTTCAGCAAGAAATTATTTCATCAGTGAAGTTTGTAACGATTACAGGATCGAATTAAAAAAACAGGATGTCACAAATATTTTCTAGTAATTCCAGCAATTCTAGAAAATCAAGAAATCAGGAAAGCCTTTAAAAATTTTCGTTAAAATTTTGTTTTTTAAAAGCTCTTTACGGACTATTTTATTGTGTCGGTAATAAAAATATTAAAAATTTTTTATATTCATTTATTCATAATAATCGTTACAGCTTCACCACTGTTGACAATTATTTTATTTTCGTTCATTTTCTTTTCTTATCATTATTTTTTGGTTGCTTCTATAATTGCGTAACGGTAATGGTAACGTTTAAATAATTTAACAGAAATTACAATTTTTTGATATTCATGAAATTCAGCATTTTAGTTTTTCTTTGAAATGTTATTAAAAATTGTATCCCTGATAAAAATATCGATTTCAATTGGTTTGGGGAGTTAGCTTCTCTAGACCGCCTCGTTTTTTCCTCCCCCTTTTTCTTTTTGCCATTCTTTGACATCTGCCAATGTAATGCATGTGTTTGCAAATAAATCCTTTTATAAAATTTCCTTTTGTATCCCTCTAGATTTATCCAGTCCTTTTACTGTAAATCTTGTCCTTGTCTTTGTTTTTTATTTCGGTTCTTCCTCTTCCTTCGATTTTCGGCTTATTGTTTTGATTATGCAAAATTGTTTGCCAAATAGTTATTTATTTATTGCTCCTACGGCTGTTTAATGTTGTTCGCAATCAAAAGTATTTGCTGTGAATTTTATTTTCTTAATTCCAATTAATAGATTTTACTCCATAATTTTTTTTATATTATTAAATTTTGTTTAAGCTATTAAACCACTGCAAAGAATTTTATTTCCTTCTTAGAAAAATTTTCGCATCGTAATACTTGCTTTGGATTAATTCATATTGTTAATTATTAGAATGAATGCGTTAATTTTATTTCTATTTCATACGCATTCTGCAAACACGTTTAGAGTTTTCTAATTATCATTACATCAATTTTCATTACAATATTCTTCTTCTTAGTCACCACTCCCTTAATTTGCATTACTGTCAACAGGATTATTATCAGTTATTTATTTTTCTTAATTTATAAAAGTATAAAAGAGAAAATATCGTCTTAATATTTTACGATTTTTGTGTCTTTTTTACTTGAATTATTTGTGATGCTATCAACATATTTAAAACGCTGAAGTCTTTATTTATTCTAGTATGGCCACCTATATTTTGTTTAATTTTTTTTAATTTATGACTTACTTTGAGGTTGTGTCAAATTGAATTGGTTTATCTTTAACTACATCTTCATGCTGTTAACGACACTCTTCTGTTAACAGACTAATTTTTCGCTTTGGTTCTGCTGCTTTCTTTGCATTTTGTTTTGTTTTTAAGTGGAAAATTTTTTAAGAACACCTATTTAAAATATATATGTATATATTATATCTATATATATTTGTTAATATCTATTTGAATAATTATCATTATAATAATACCTTTTATAATTTTATCACACCAATAATACGCTGGCGGGAGGTTTTCTTTGTCGGTTATTTCGTTTAACTTCATTCAATATCTATGATTTTCTTCCATATTTATCAATTTCTTGTCATCGTTATCAAATATTGTTCGACCAAAAATTGATTTATTTCTTTAAGAGTTTTCCTTTTTTCTCAAACGCAAATAAATTTTATTACGTCCCCTTTTTATTACTTGTTGTTTGTTAAAGTCTTTCTTCTTGATTTTGTGTTTTCAAATTGCTTTTGCCTAAATATTTTTTTAAGAATTTTTACTCTTTTCCTCAAGCATTACTTGAGGTGAAAAGAGGTGACACTTTTTCTAAAATTACTAAGCTGTTTTAAGATATCAAAAATTAAAAAAAAACTTTTTTTGCAGTTGCTTTTTCTTCAAGTACAATATTTTCTACTGCTTCTCCTTTTCTTTATCTATTGTTTTGCTATTTCCCCCATCTTATATTTCTTCCTACACCTGATTTTCCTGTCGCAAGCTTCTTGCTTGATTTTTAATTTATTTTTCCATTTATTTATCACGTCTTTGACGGCAATACTTTAATTAATATTATGCTTATATTTCGTTAGTTTTTAATTTTCTTTTTTTCATAACATCAAACGCACTTTTTTATTATCACATTTCTTTATATAAATTTAATAATTGTCATAACATCGCACATAATTGTTTATTTTTTGCAATCATAATTTGCTTTAGTGCTTCATTGAATTTTTATGCTTTTGATAAAATTCACAGTTTTTTCTTTTTTAGTGTTAAAAATTTCTTATTATTTGTTTCAATTTCAAGTACTTTCTAAGTAAGCTATTTTTTACATTATTCACAATATTCACACAAGCTTTTTTTTCAAAAAGACTTTATTAATTATATTCTAAATTTTATTTTTAGTATTTTCTCTACAATGCTTGTTAGGTATACTTAATATTTGTCTCTTGATTAGCTATATGTTTTAATTAGTCTTTAGTATTTTACGTTTTTATATACGAACATTTCTTAATTTTTTATTATGAACATTATTTCCATTAACGCATTTTTCGCAAATATATTTTTTTGTATTTCGAATAATATTTGTCAATTTCGTTTTATTTTGAAAAACCTTCAATTAATTTATTTTCACCCTATTTATTATAGCTTTCATCCCAATTCTTTAACAAATCCTCTTTCAAATGTTCATAATGATCTCTTTCCAACTCATCTATTTTATATATGCATACTATATTTTCCGGTTTTTCTCATTCTTTTTCTTTGTCTTATTAAGATACTTTTTCATATAGTGTTAAAGCACATTTATATAAACTAATTTTGTAAAGAGAGGAGATTGAATATTTACATTTACATTTGCATCTTTGCGAAAAATGTTATGTTTTTAAATACATTAATTGCAAATACATAATACATTGAGTTTCATACATGCTTTTTTATAACGTTGTGTTTAATCCCATTCATTAAACAAATTATATTAAACACTATGGACAAATTGGGATTGTCTCAGCTTCAAAAGTTATCCTAAATTCTTTTGATAATAATGAACGTACATTAAGGTGTTTCGGTAAGGTATTTATTTATTTGAGGAGCTTTACATCCTTTTGAAAATCCTCATACACAATCAAAATTACTATACAGTACAATACAGCACAGTACAGTACAGTACAGAACAGTGCAGTGTAATTCTGGCACCAAACTGTCCTACGTTCTACAAATTCTTCACAAAATTATAACGTTGATTTTAAGAAAGTACTATCGGTTGTCATATGCAACCATATACATTACCTTTGTTCTATAGAAAACGGGTATGTACCCTTGAAGATTTGACTATATGCACTACGATCACATATATATACTGTGATTTCGGAGAACTTACTATATCCATATGAAGCATATTTTAATTTTATATTGAACGTATCACAAAATTAAGATTTGCGGCATTAATGTGTAACAACTAGTGGTATATGACAAACTCCATTTTCATACGTGTATAAATTTGAACATACAAAAAAAGAACTAATCAACGACTCTTCAGCTGAGACATTCACCGATTGTCATAGCTTGGTTCCAAACCATCTTTGTTTTTTTTTTTCAATAAACATTTTACAACACTAAAAGCTTTTGAAGCTTTTCAAACTACTGTTAATTTAAATAATTTAATTAATTTGAGTTGTTGTTTAGCTTCTTTTAATACCATCAATAATTTACAGGAGTTGATTTAAGATATAATATAAAAAATATTTCTAATTATAAATAAGGTATAGACATATATTTTATAGTATTATTTTATATAATTATTATAAAGTATAGTCGTATTTTTTATAATATTACTGATCTACTTTCCTTCTATTTACACATATATAGAAGAATATGTATACATATTACATATATATTTTATTCTATTTACAAATATATGAGTTTAATTTTACATATTAAATACTTATGATGCATTAATACATCGTTTAGTCATAGCCTTCAAACGACTCACTGATTATTTTCCCCCCAAAGATAAGGATAACATTGTAATAATAATGGATTATTGTTATGATTTCTACGAGGATTATATAATTTATAGTATTTATATAGTGTTGCCAGTCAATCGAAGATATTAATGTCAAGAAGATATTAATATGTAATATACCTAGTTTTTAAACAGCCTTAAATTAGTATTTTTTCAGTTTATCTAACACAATTAGTTTTGTTTAGTTTAGTTCGACTCAGTATAATTCCGATAGCATGAGTCGAGGAAAGAAAGAGATTGTACTTGTAAAAGAATTAATTCCCTTTATTACATTATGCCACTCATTAATTCAATAATTAAAAAATTTTATCATTCGAAAATAATTAGAAATCTTCATCTGAATATTCTTAATTTGTTCGTTATTTAAATAAAACATCACTAATTAACCTGCATCAATTTTTGAAAAGTATATTAAAATAATTTTGTCACAATTTATTCGTTTCAAATTAATTGATGAAATAAATGATATTTCAATTTTTGTTATTACTTTAAAGATTAGAATCGTTTATCGATTTGTTAGCTGGTTATCGATTGCTTCAGTTTAAATTTTTATTATTAATATAATTAATACAATTTCCTTTAATTTAATTTGACAAATAATTTTTATTAATCTTTCAAAAATTATACCGCATAGTTTATTGAATTTTATTCATTTTCTCAAATTGGTTTAATGATTGCATTATGTGATTATTATTATATCTTATAATATTATTATATCTTATAGTATTTAATGCATTTGCTTTCTACCGAATTGTTTTTTCCAGCTTATATTTTAAACAATTTATCACAGATATTTTGTTTTCTCAATAGCGAATCTTCGCAAGAATTTGTCTTTATTTATTATAAATCTTTATGTTAGTTTATTGTTTCACTGTTAGCTCTTAATTTTGGTTTCAAGTTAATTTTACAATGCTTGCACGTTATTTTTTATAATTAACACAGTTGATCTATTGCTTTTATAATGTCTGAGAGACATTACAAGTATTTCTGTTTTTTTTTTCTTACTACTTTGATTTAATTTTAGAATTTTTACTTAAGACGGGCAACACTAATTCACAGCTAAGCCTCTACTGCATGCTTAAAAATCATTAATTTCTAAAATGTTGCATGCAAAAAAAAGAAGAAGAACAAACTTGTGATGAAATCCAACAATGAGTAAAATTAATGATGATTTAAAAAATTGATTGGTGGTAGTTGTGATGGCGATGTGAAGTTGGTTAAGATTTAATCATAATCATAGAAATATTACGATTTCCTTTTGTTTATTATACAACAATATGATTCCTTTTATATCACCTGCTTTGCTTTCTTGAAGCTATTTTCTGACTTATCACATAAATCACTAATTTTCTAAATCACTAACTCGCTAACTAGAAATTACGTCAAATCACTACAATTTAATCAAAATGTTCGTTTATTAGACACTACTAAGATTTACCCTTACGATTGTTCTCTTTAATTTTAATGTAGTTTACAATGAATTAAAAGTCTAAATTGCATAAAACTTTCATTTTTCTACATTTTATTACACTCATAACGACTTATCAAAATTTATGATTTGGGTTTTTTCCTATTTTACAATGTTTTCTCGTGCAGCGTATTTCTTATTTTTTTTTTTTTTTGGACATTTTGTTTATGCAAAAATAGACTTTTCTACTATCACATTTAGTATTAGAAGAGATTATTCCTGGAGCGCGTTCTGTGTGCTAAAATCCAAAGTTGTTCGTTTCCGCAACGGATGTCATTGAAGGAAGTTATTGCGACGACATAACGCTTGCCATATAAATTTTATACAATTCTATTTTCATTGCTTTCAATAAGATTTCATTAAAATTAGAAATTTGTTTACTTTGTTGATTTATTGTATGTTCATTCTTATTATTACCAAATATGATTATTTACAAATTTATTTTATTGTACTAGAGAGAAGGTAAATTTGTGTGATCTACAGCTGTCCAGTCGAGACTTTGGACGTCTCTTTTATTTTGATTATTAATGCAGTGTTTAAATTTTTAATTTTGTTTGATTATTACAATAGTGTTAGAAAGAGGATGTAGAATTAGTTACCCGATATTAAAGGGCTTTCCCTAGAAGGTTAAAACGAAGAGAATCTTAAGGGAACGGGTTTAAAAGACAGAACTGAATGTTTGAAACGTCTTACCAGAAAAATTATAATAATAAATAAAATCAATGAAATCTAATAATTCTTTAATAAAGAAATTATAAAGTATAAATTAAGGGAACCAAAGAATAAATTCATACTTATAATGTTATTGTAAATATTATTTTAATTTAGTAGACATAAAATTAGCAAATTGAATTTGACTTCACAATCAAATTGAATTTTTTGTGGAATTTAGCTTTAAGCTAGCTTAATATTTCAGAAAAAAATTTAATTTGAAATTTAGAATTTGATTTAGATATAAATTATATAGGAAATTATTGCAATTTTCAGTTAATTGAGATTTAAATCAACTTATTCTAATGGGTGACACTAAACCAAAGTATCCAGACAAGAACTTCAGTAAAAAAGGAACGGTGTATGTTTAAGGTTAAAAGGTTTTTTATCCTAATTTTCGAAAGCTAAATTACTGTAGCGTTCGTAACCTCATTTTTCCGAAATAACTGTAGTTAATTTTGTTGTACAGTCTAAATCTACGATTACTTTAATAAGTTTGTGATAATTAGTAAAATTCAAAAATCATATATATTATTTTTCAAAAAACATTTTTTAAAAATTATTTTAAAGATTAATAAATTAATGGAAAATTATTTTTTTCCTTAAATTTTTTCAATCTTTTCTTCAATCTTTTTTCAATTTTACCAATCCTGACAATCAGTAAATGAATGAATAAGATATAAACGATAGCAACGAATTCAATGAGAAAAACTGTGTTTTGGAGCATAATTGGGAATGTGACTAAGATATATTTCAATTGAAATTGTAAGAAGTTCTGAAAATACTTTTTCGAAATTTTTATTGGACGCAGATGGTCAGAATTTTATCACAAACTCGGCGCCAAAGGAGTTTTCGGCGCCAACGCAAACAAAATCCGCTTCAATGTTTAAATTTTGAGTAAAAGACTTCTTTGAGAGGTAAAGATTCAGCAATGTTTTCAAGAAATTAGCTTTGTCCATATATCCTCGTAAGGTAATAATGAACTTCTTGTGAAATTTGTTTAAATTTTAGCAGCCCGTTCGTTGCTACGGATTCTTACTGGAAAGCTGAAAAACTTATTTTAAAACAAATTAGAAAATTGCAATAAAAAGTAATATTAATTTTCAATTTGTAATTTGTAATTATCAAAACAATAAACTTTTTTAATCAGTTTTTTATGTTCATAAATGTTCGCCATTAATTTTTAAATTTCTTTTGCGTAACGAATAAAGTATGATTAATTTTTATTGAACAAATTCAATTGTCCAGAATTTCTTTTCTGACTACTTTACTGCTGTTTTCGAATTCCTTTAGAGTAAACCTTGTTTGTCACAACTACGATGTACAATATTTACAAAGCCAATTTTGATGAAATTTGATATTTATTTACAAAACGTTTTCTTGAATATTGAGTAGAAATTATAAGAGTTTTGGTGTAGTTTGTGAATGTGTAGGTGTTAAGAATTATTACAGTTACATTCGTTGCTTGTAATAGTTGTGCAAAAAATTAAACGAGCAATTAAATTCTCATAAATCTTGTTGTGGTTTTTGCTATTTCATGCTCTTATTGATTTGTCTTAGAGTTTCTTGGTTGGTTTCATTTCAGCCGAGCTTTTATCGACTCTCTTGCATTTTCGTCGATTAATTTCCATTTCAAAGCTTTCTTGATCTCGAGAGGTGGGAGAGATAAAAATACTAATTAACTCTTTTAGTGATTTTTTTAAAAGGAATAGCTTCCGTTTTTTGTGTCCCAAAATTTCAAATAGTTCGGTAGAAAAATGTTTTCTAATTTGTATTCCTTATAATAGTTTTAAATAGTTTAGGTTATTAATTTTGAAAATATCTTTTTCATATTTATCTCTTTTTCGAATTCATTCACCATTTTTCCGCTTTTTCTATACAATTCATAAATTTGGAATTTTTGTTTCAAATAGCAATATTTATGTCACTCTACTTGGTATCTGTTTCCTCGTCCGAATAATTGAATATGTGTGTGTGCGTGTGTTCTTATGTATATGTGTAAGCGTGCAAATATGTAAGTACACGAATATGTCGGAACTTATGCAAACGTATCGTATTTATTATCTAATTATTAGTTAAAACTTTCACCGATTTGATTCGATACAATCAAAATAGCTGCCAATAATTATTATTGATGATCCTTCGAAACTAATTGAATATCATTTACATACCCATATTACTGATTATCCAGCATTTGTTTCTAGTTTTTGATTTATAATTGTGTTATTGATGCCTTTATTATTAATTTATCACTTCTAGAATTTTGTTTGACTAATTTTATTTTCAAAAGTGATTTCTTTTGATTTTAATATCTATACGTATGAGCTTAGTATATATTAATGTTTTAACCAATAATAATATTGAAAAATTATAGTACAATAGGTAGATTATATCTTAGGCTTATAATTGCTGTGCATTTTACTGCTTCCT
The DNA here is from genome assembly GCA_963966595.1 of Physocephala rufipes. NCBI lineage: Eukaryota > Metazoa > Arthropoda > Insecta > Diptera > Conopidae > Physocephala > Physocephala rufipes. Next base: position 40,788,170 of record OZ016502.1, on the reverse strand, counting down.
CTTAGAGAAATGCAGTCGAAATTTATTGAATGATTGATTGTTTGAATCCTAAACTACCACAATTATACCACCATTTCTTCATGTAATTTGATAGTCATAAATTATAAATTATAACACACATGTTTTTAGTTATTATTTATAGAATAATATTACATGTACAATATTCATAGTTTTATATTTTTTTTTTGTTAGATCATTTCAATTTTGGTAGCGATCGTCTCCACAAAATATAAATAAAACTAAAACACGATAAACGAGACACTAAACGGTGGACTAACGACGCTCTTTGATGGGCATGATAAAGCCAAACCATGTCGTTTTCAGTTAGATACAAAACACCTAGTGCTTTATGAAAGAAGATTCACGTTTTTGCCCAATTGGAAATGGTGGCGCCTTTAAGGCGTTCATGCCATTTGATTAACAGCTTTTCATTCCATTCAGGACGATTCAGGATGAATGTAAAATAGAATGAAAACCATTGTAATTACTACGATTTTTAAGAAATTCATCTAACTCGTTAAAGATTTAATCGATTGATGGCATAATTTAAATTACTTTCATTTGGTACCAAGAGAACCCGGTACAAGCAATGCCATTTATGGTTTGCAGTTAGAAAAGTTAGAGAGGTTCAAATTTGCAGAAGTCTTTAGAATATGAAATAAACCAAATTTTGGTTTATGCTTCCGGAGAATTCAAATGCAGTAATTAGTATGTGCTTATAATAGTATTATTTAGTGCTATTTTTAATTTTTTGATATTTTTGTTTTCTCTTTGTTTACTAATATTTTATTTGAACTCACAATAATTTAATCAAATTTTTTAATTACGTCATTCATTTCTTGAATTTTTTAAAAATTCAAATCATAGTTTATTACAATCTAAAGGCAATAATAAAAAATTTCGTTAACATTTTAATTCATTCATGTATTTAATATTTACATTTTCAATTTTATGGGCCATTATTATTTATAACTCTCTCAATTGGATTCTATATTGATTTTTAATTACGTGATTTTATAAACTGCAAAGCTTTAAAAAGCTTTAAAAAGAAAGGAACAATTTTACAAAACATAAAATTTGTTAAAGGAATTTTTTCAAAACTTCAGAAAAAGTCACACTAATCGAAGAAGAAAATGTAGAATTTATTCCATAAATTTCCAAATAAACTAAATCGTTTGTGTTATCATCTATCACATTATCCAAATTCTGTGATCTCAAAAATTTAAAGAATCATAAACTGAAAATAAGAGTACTCAAAGTTTTGTTGATAAGCCAAAATTAACAAAGGATTACGTTCTAAATTGTGTGGATGCCTGAAAATTAAGACTAACAATTTCGACTGGTGAGAAATTATTTCCCGACGGAGTTATTCTCTAATGACTTTGGCGGAAAATAAATATACATTTAATAGAAACATAAGTAAAAGGGATGAAATATATGTACCCTATCCGCAAAATAATCTTTAAGTTTAATCCTAAAGGCAGCTGGACTGGCCACTAGTCCAGCACTAGTCTCAATTAGGCAAATTTAGTTTAAAACTTTGCGTCTCGAGTTAAGAAATTTGGTTATGAAGTTATAGGCGCATTAAGAGCATACGCTACTTTGATCCGATTCCTTCAATTTTCAAAGCCGTTGGCCCGTATGGTGCGAAAATATGCCTACATAATTTCATGTAGAAATACTTTATGAATTATATTTTAATTCTTCAGACAGACAAATGGATGGAAAAAGCTGAATTAGATCAGGGAATGATTCTGAGCCGGAATCACAAATTTCCACGTGTGAATGAAAATGAAAACACGAACGGATGCGCATTATTTGATTCGCGTGTGCGATATAATTAGAAGAAAGATAATAGCGTAATCCAGTTTACCCTACCCAATGGCATAACGGTTTGATAAATATTGATTAGCTACAGAAATGATATGAAATCATGAAATGCATTTCGATATATTCATTCATACATATATGAATTTATGAATAATAAAAATTCTCAATTTGATCCACTCTAAAAAAACGAATTTTGTTTTCGATGGCAGACTTAAAAAACAAATAGAAGCAAGTGACTAAAACAAAAATGTTACAAACAAAAGTGCAACCAAATTCCAAATAAAACCAATGCAAAAACCAAACAATGTGTTATAATTTTTTAGAACAAATATTAAAATTTGTTAATTTAATAAAATATACAACAAAATATACAATAAAAATACTCCAAGTATTTAATACAAAAAAGAAATAATACATCAATCAGTTTTAAATTAGAATTAAATATTTTCATATAATATAATATTGTACGTCGTATTGTGCACATTTAATTAGCGCTATCCTATTATTTCGGCATATACTGAATTATTTCCGTAATACAATTTTGTTTATTATTATTGTTTTTAATACGTGAAGCACAATTAAAAAGAATGCAGCGAAATATTGATTTTTACAAGAGAAAACTGTAGTATTCTCAACACAAACTCTCTTTTGATAATAATACTATTTTTTCTCAAAGCATAAAATTCTGCTTTCTCGATTTCTAAGGAAATACATTTGAAAAGTGTTTTTATGAATAATAAGAAATATTCCTTTTAAAATACTTCATTTATTAGTTTTAAAAAATCACTCAATTTATATTTTTATTTTAAATTTTTTAAATTAGTGTTTTATTTACTTTGTTTTATTACTTTCAGTATTATATTTTTCCTCTTTAAAGTGTTTTTAGTGACAAAAAATAACTTTTAAACTTACAATTTTGAATTTCAATAACTGTTTTGGTTATTAACTCTGTCACTATTATGGTTATTATGGTTATGACTATTAGGAGTATAGTCATGGATTTTGAATCGAGACTAATGCCTTTTAAAGACTACATATTTCCAAAGCTTCTAAAGTAATAGAAGTGATAAAGGATTAAAGAAGGGAGAGCTGAAATAATTTCTTTAATCGCCAATCCGATTTGGATGATTTGAATGATTTATCAGCAGGAAAATATCTTTCCATGGTTGAATTTTTAGCTGCTAAAATACGTTGCTCTTTACTAATGCTTTTATCACTACTATTTATTGTAGTACTACAATCATGCTGTTATACTACTGCTACTATACGTCAACTATCTTCCATATTTTTGTAATGGTTTTGCTTTAATTCTATTAATACATTTCTGTTTAATCTGCATTTTTTATTATTGTACATTTATTCATGCTTCGAAGATGATTTGTTTTTATTATTTTATTAAAACATTAATTTGGTTGGTTTACTATTCAATTTTGTTAAACTATTTGCAAAGTTTTGCAGACGAGGTGGTAACAATTGCTAATTATATTGATGTTGTTTTTATTTTTCTTATATTTTGTAGATGTTCTTAAATTTGATAATAATTTTCTTGGTTTATGTTACTGTTTATTTACTTGTGTTAGTGTGCCTTTCCTTGATTTGTTTGCGTTTTAAAGTATGGGTTTATTATAGTTTTCGAGATTCAAAACCATTGACTGCCGCTAAGAATCTTGATAAAATGAGCAAGAATATTTGTAGTAATGTTTGTTGTTGTTCCTATTGTTGTTGTGTTGTGGGTCTGTGCGTGTATGTTGACACATATATTTACTACTTTCACAAATTATTGATTTTGAGTTTTATATGGTTTGGTGAATGGTCAATATTTGTGATATATTAGTAATATTTTAAAGTTTATTATTTATTTATTAGTGTCCCCTCATCACAGGCAGGCATAACGCCATTTTTTGTGGAAGAGAATCCGTAAGGTTTGGGTAGTTCCGGTAATGGTATAACTAAAAAGAGAGTACAATAACATTGCAAGGAGTGGGATGTACAAAGCCCTAAGCAATTGTTATTCAAATTTTTTCCCAAATAGCAATTGAAGTGGAAAAGTGAGTTGTTTATATAGAAGTGAAGCGTCACTGAAGAGAAACTTTCCCGAAAATATTGTTTGGAGGATACAAAATCAAAGTCTGTGCCTTGGACACAAGCTGTTACGCTCTTATGATTTTAGTTCAAGTTTTTTTTTTGACAAGATGTTAGAACATCCAAATTAATATCCTTCGTTTCTTTTGCTCTCCAAGATTTCTACATGGAATTCTTAACGTCTCCGAAAGTATTTTGTGTGTTTTAGTTTTATAGTTTAACACTTTCTAACATTATTATTGTTTCTTTTGTTTGAAAATTGAAAATCAAAATTTAGTGAGTGTTTTAATATTTATTTTACAATTGTTTTGTCACCTCTGGAAAAGGTTTTTCTTAATTTTCTCCAAATTTCGAAAATTCTAAACTAAATTCGATAACTTCCTCTAAGTCTTTGCTTCTAAAAATTGCTTTTGTTTTTATAAAAAAACCTATTGATTTTCATTACTATGAAACGCTTGCCATTGCATGAGCTCTTACAAATGCTTATTATACTGTTCATTATTGCGAATATATTCTATTATTCACTACAAGTAATTCTTCTTGAAGTATTTATATTTATAATTAGTATACAATTTCAAACCATTCTCATTTTATTACGGGTGCAAACCTGTTTAGATTTTGTCAATGTTTGACAACCTGAAATGATTCCATTACTCGCAGTTTCCAGAATCTGTTTTGTGACAATAAGTGTGTGAGTGTATATGTTATGCATTCTTCCTAAAATCTCTTAAATAAATTTATGAGATGTAGGATTTTAATATTATTTTGATATTGTCTACCAAAAAAATTGCCTTAAAGAAAAATTTGCCACCAAAAAAAAAACCTTTTAAATGCTATAGAAAAACATTTAATATGACAATTAATTTGAGAAAAAAATTGGAAAATACTTTGTAGTTCATTTGGAAAATCTATTCCTAAGTAGAAAATAAGTCAAAGCTTTTTATTACAGCCGAGATAATTGTGCTCACTTCAAGCCTTTCAAGATTTGTTAAATTTACATCCTCTAAAACTAACTGTACACGTTCATGATTTCCTCTTCGTAAATTCGTTTCATAACTTAATTATCCTTCACTCGTTCATCGCTTCAAATTTAGCTCGATTGATCACAAAATTCAATTTCAAAGTAGCTCTCCTAATTCTCCCGGCATGCCAGCCGGGTGAATAATTAAAATAAGCTACGCCAACTCAAAACCGCCACAATGAACGCACCGAGCTTCCAACCGAATCACAGTAGTCATCATTTCAAGGTGTTGTATATGTTGTCAACAGTTTGGCCGACTTGATTGCCTGAAGCGTTGGGCAGATTGTGAGTGATCAAATCGTGGTGGCGGCTACTTTCGTTGTTTGCCCGACGGCTCTGTTCGTCAAAGCTGTTGATTGACGACGCGTTATCACCGTAAAAGACAGCAGGCGTTGGTGGTACACATTCGATTGTTGTAACGTTGGCCGTGTCTGACATGCCAGGACTCGATGTCGCCGCACCGATGTTACGCGGAACGTGCGCTTCACGCATTATTCCTTTTTTCCTCGATGAGGCGTATTGCTCACCAAGCGGTTCATCGTCCAGATAAACTGTGTGATAACTGATAGGACTAGAGGAGCAGTTAATGTGTATCCGACTGACGGCTAGCGCCTTATTCTGCCCATCACTAAAGTTATCACCGCCTACGCCATTGCCTGAATTACCGATATGCTCGCTATTCGGTCCGATGCTCATGTACGGTGGCGTCAGCGACGCATAATCGCCATAATCATCGCCTTCATCAGCGTTCGCCTGTTCCAGCCACGAATCGCGTGGCACGCCACCCACGGTAATTGTGTCGTGACAGATTTCAGCATAGATATTTTCCTTGGCATAGTCTATCAGGTGCAGTGCCTGACAGATCTGGCCGGGTGTCGGCTGCTCCGTACCTGATTCATCACTGGAAAGTATTAGTGAGTCACGTACACTGGAGTATGGTAGGTCATCCTCCAGCAGGCTAATGGGCGTTGTGGGCGAGATGAGGGAAGAGATGTTTTGTTCGGGAGCAGCAGAATTATTGAAAGTAATCCCGTTGCCACTGACTCCATTTGTCCCGAGCAAAAAGAATGCTCCGGCTGCGCGTCGGCCCGTGACCGGCTCGCCAATATTAAAATCGAGTTTCTTTGCCGCCGCACCGGTTTCATTGCTGCCTCTTCCCAACTGCTGCTGCTGTTGCTTGATCTGCGCCAACGCACTTCGACGTTTGTGCTCGTTCAGTTGCAATTTTTGCGGTTCGGAGAAGTGAAGCAATTGGTGCAAACTGGATGACGACTTACTGTATTGTCGCGTCTTGACGTGGAATTCCGTATAGAGCTTCTCGGTAATGAAAGAGGTTTGATTTAGTGGCGGTTGCGAGCTGGCGTCCGTGGCATTGCTGGAGGGCGGACGATTTTCGGTGTCCTCGAGATCTGTGCCCGCTTCGGAGATGGCGCATGTTGCCACGATTTGATGTGATCGCAATAAATCCGGTTTGCTATTACCGATCATTTGGACATTTTGCAGCGATTGCGATTTTTGTAGCGGTGCTTTCGTTGTTTTTTTGAATTTATTCAATTTCTCCTCGATAGTACTGGAATGCAGCGTTGTGGTGTCGGTGTCCGAACAACCTATTTCGGAGGCACTGCGTTCCGAAAGGGATTCACCGGCAGGATTGTTAATACCGCTCACACATTTGTCACCGAAACGTTCCTGCAACAGCTTCGACATATCGTTATAACGCTCAATGCTCATGCGCTTGCTTTGCACGTCCAAGTCGAGCGAAGTCAACGAACACGCCGCGTGTTTCTCATGGCGCCGGAACCACTTCTTTTTGGTACTCTGGAACACTTTCATTTTATCGGAAATCCGGTTTCCGCCTTCACTGTGGCGCTTCTGCTGGTCTTTAGCTTCCAGATTGGCCAAGTCGTTTTTGCTGAGAAAAATAATAGAGTCTTCCTTTTCATGGGCTATCGTGGTTTTCTCACGCCGTAGTAGTTTCGGAAGATGCAGCGGCTTAAGGATGCGCAATCCGTCACCACCGCGATTCTTTGAGCCGCTCCGTTCCGAACGATTAAGTACTTCGACTTCGACCATTCGAAGGAATTGATCGCAATTGAATTGACAGAACTTCAGAATGTTCTGCACGTTCGGATTGGCGAACATTCGCTGTTCCGTTTCGAAGCCCATCAAACACTTCGCAAGCTGCATCTCGGGACTAACGTACAACTTTCGTAGATGTATGGGCGATTGGGCTTCCATATCGTCGATGGGACATGCTATGACTACCGTTTCCGTAGTGATTTTACATATGGTCAGTTGCTCTGGAATGCTGCTGGCACTGCCTGCCGGCCCCGAGATGAAACGCAACGTCTGTGGGAGCTCTTTGTGCGGTGTTACCAACGCGGTAATGCGATGCACGCAGTCGGGATTGATTTTACGTTGATGTTCGGCACTGCCGACTGCACTACTCAGTTTCTGTAATATTTGCGGTATTCCAGGTTCGATTTCGTAGAACTTTCCTTTGGTACTAAGTGAGACGTAAAGTATTTGTCGTTGTTCGTTTAGCAATTGAGCGTAACGGCCCTTCTCTTTCTCGCGACCGTGACTGCTGTTGGACTTGTAGGCAACAGCATTATTGCTGTGATCCTGCTTGCCATCTTCGAAGACTGCTAGCAGGCGAAAAACCTGGCCGCCGCGTGCCGTCGTCTTAACGTATTGCGGTCGATTGTTTAGTGCTGGTGGTGGCGATGGTACGGGAGGTGTTGATGAGATAACGGAGCTTAAATAACCTCCTGGTAGGCAACTATCATTGGCTGGCGTAACCGGTACGAGCGGCGTTGCTTGAGATTCGGTGAAGGCGACCATGTTTTCGACGGAAACAAATTTATAGACACGTTCTCGTACGAGTTGAATAACCGATGTGTAAATCGTGGCCGTGGGTAGTCCTTTCTCATTGATCAGCGAGAAATAGCCTGAAAGAGGAATATCCATTTTATTCTAGAATAGTTTGCGTTCTAAATCAAACCCCTAAATGGGCAAAGTATCCTCCAAAGTAAACCCAAAAATTTTTTGAATTAATCCATTTTTTGTGAGCGCTTATTCGGAGCTCCAATATTTATATCTATTCCATTTGAATCCTTGCCCAAACCGTTCCATTTGTGTGAGAGATAATTAAATAAAATTGGACCCTTTTGAACTGTTTCGTCATCATTAAACCATGCTAACCATCATCTTTCCCTAATGATGCATCATTAAACAATTTGCAATTAACACGTAAAATGATCCTGCTTAATGGTGCGTGCGTATGCGTGGAAAAGTAATAGCGAACAATGAAAACAAAAGCATTTGTTAGGACGGGGTAAAATAATAAATAGTAAAACAGAACTAACTATAAAAGCAATAGTAGTGTAGAAGCAGAAAACTTTTAGTAATACACAAATCGAGTGGATGTTACGTAGCTGTGTGTCCATGCAATGAATGCCCTAAACATCCAAAGTACAAATAAAAACAATAGCATACCCGAAGCCAGCAAGAGCAACATGATGCGAAAATCACATCAAACAGGAGGTGTATGTGTGTGTGCAGACATGTGTGTTTGTATGAACGATTACAATTGTATGTCCTAAACAAACGCAAAGTAAAAATTACAGTGGCAGCAACGCAATAGGAAAATATTGTATCCGGTTAACAACACTACTGGTAGTAGTACACTACTATAATACTAGTAATAGTACACTACTTTAATGATATACTACTATTACTACGATCTAAATTCATGATCAGTTTTCATAATAAAACCACTTTTTCTAACGTTCCTTTTTAACAAATTTTCGTTCTTAATTTACAAGAACTTAAACGGAATGTGTTGTAAGAAATATATCATCAAACAAACACGTACATCTGAAGGTAAATTGAAGCAACATTTCTATAGCACATTCACATCCTCCACCATATTAGGAATTCCTCGAATAGGAAACTCGGCCGAATCGTATTTCCCTACAGGGATGTTTTGCGGATCTGGGCCATAGTGGTTTGTGTTTCGTTAATTTTGCATGGGTTTTCGTGTACGATGCACTAGTGTATTAGTGCCTTCTCCACTTTGTTATTCTCCATTTTATTATTGCTAAGTGACGATATGGTCGTTAGCATATACAAAATTATTTGCCAAATATGTTGCATTAGGAGCGTACGTGAAGATATGAAATTATATCGCCGATTTGGATTTGGATAATTATTCAAATTCAGATTAAAATCGACTTTAAAGAAGTATTAAACTATTATCCATTACACTGATTAATGAAGTTTTTCAAATTATTCGGTCCAAAATATGGTTCAATAATTCATGAACATGAATGTTCAATAATATTAAACATGGATAGGGTTAAAAAGCTATATTTCATTTCCAGCAAGACACCTATACACGTACAACACAAGTGCATTCACGGACATACTGTCGGGCGTTCTGCGGTTACCCTGGCGCGGTATCCCTAGATATATTAGACACTTGTCTAATAAAAACTCATGGGCGAGTCAAGACCAACGTTGAGAGTCGATTTGTAAGATCACTCATAAATTCATAAAAGCATCACAAGAAAGCCTACTGTATTTGCGATTGCAATATTCATACGAATATTTCAGGGCAATGTTTTTCTTCGTAATCTTCGTAGGTTGGAACCTTAGTTACTTGTGGATAAACATGCTATTGGATGCATATACTTGCTTTGACTTTTAATTTTCGGGTAAAAGCTCATTTTCGTTTGTCATGAAATAAAATTATCCTTTCGATTTCCCATATCCTTTTTAATTTGGCTTTATAAGCTTGCCCGGTTTTATGAAAAATACGAATAATATTTCGTACGATACGTAATATCATTTCGTACGATAACTTTCGTAATATACGAATAATATAAGTCAGATGGAAACGAAGTGTGATAAGGTTGCTCAGCTAATTTTTAGAACAAATGAAAATGGTTGCTGAAAAACAGGCAGAAGAGGATCAAATGCTAGAGGGACCTCAAAATTGGGAACTAAATTACACATATCCGTTAATGATGATTTCAAATAATGATAATTTCAATTTCAAATTCTTTGATTTCAAGAAGAGAGAAAAAGCAAAGATATAGGAGACAAGTACACTACTTGAAACGTACACCCAACTTTTTTTAAAGTTTGAAAGCAAGGAAAGTTTCTGACTCTGAACTAGTCGAGCAATATCAATAGAAAGTGGCAGCAGAAAAACAAGGAGATGTAGGAGAAGTAGGCTTGCATCAACAACGTCCTCAGCTCGAGCAGGCTGAATTTGAGACATTGCTGGCATTTTATCAAGAATTCCTCTTCAACTTTTTTGACTTTTCTGCTTTTCGTAAACTTGATTCTATTCAGCACAGATCATCCTACATCACATACTTCCGACAAAGCATGTCCTTTTACTCTTCTCTCAAGAAGATCGTTCTAAACCGCATGGATTAATATTAATAATAAATTAAATACATACGTGAAGTTTTTTCTCTTAAATTGCTCTCTTAAAACGCTATTCGTTTGTTGTAAATATTCTCTTCGTTTATGCCTCAGAAAACCTTTCTTAAGCATTCGAGCCAATTGAAGAGCAAAATTTTGAGATTTCTCCTTAATGTTCGAACTTTGCTTCATAATTTTCTTCTTGTTCTTACTTATATTTTAATCTTCCAGGAAGTTGGTTAAATATCAATTGCATCAACTGCAACACTTCAACTAATTTTTAAGTACTTCAAAAATAAATGAAAAGGCTGCAAAAAACAACGACAGAAGTAGCTGAAACAAAGACGATGTCAGTAACGTCACTAAAACGACGGAAATAATAACAATCACGAGAAAGTTTCCTCCAACTAATCTTTACTTTAATATCCAGTGCTTTTTGTTTTTTGTTTTTTGAGAAACTTTGCAGTCAAGACATCGCTCATTCTTTAGCTATTCTTCTAGTCAGTCGAACTAACCAAGGAGTTAGCTTAGTTTACGAACGAGCTATTTACAGCAAGCCTTTTCGCTATAAGAGCCCAAAAAATGGCAGCGACAAAGCCACTGACAACAGCAACAACAACAGCAACAGCAGCAAAAATCTCTCTAAAGTTGCAAAAGCATAATACTCGTACCTAAGTTTTAATTGCCCGGGCATGCTTCAATTTATAAGCACTTCGAGGATAGCATCATCATCATCATCATTATCATCAGCGCTATCATTTCCATCATTCTAAGTATTGTAAAAAATGGCTTTGTAGCTAAGCAAAAAGGTTTGGCGGAATTATTCCTCACACCTCCGATCACCCTACATTAAGTCGAAGGAAGAAGAGATAGAGCGCGCAGACAGTAAAAAAGAGTAATTGAAAAAGGATTAACAGAAAAGGGTTAAAATTACGGCCATTTTAGTTTGTGTTAGAGCTCAATTTTGTTTATTTTTGCTTCGTTTTTCAAAAAAAAAAAAAAAGAAAAAGTGTCTATGGTTGTCCAAAGAAAAATTTATGAAAAATCCAGATTTTGTGGTTCGTATTTTGGTTAGCAAAAACTGAAAATGGAAATTTAAGTATATTTGAGGATTTAAGTTGAAATTTTGAAAGGTTTGAAGTTTTGAAGCTGCGATTTTTTTATTTCTGATTATCTTTAAATTTTGTGCGATATAATAATAACGATCTTTATATTTGAATTTAAATAAATCAGCAAGTGCACATTTTATGCTAAACAAAATTAGATTGAGATTGAAAGATTTTGAAATTTTTAAAATTTATCTACTACACATTTTGTGAAAACATTAGTAACGTAGTGGGTAGTGGGTAGCCCATTTTCTGGAGCTTTTCTTCAGTCAGAGATGTTTAAGTAATAAATAAAATTGCAACTTCAATTTCATTCTACAAGTATCGATATTGACTTAAACACGATAATAAATTTTTATTCACCACAAAAATTTGAGTGTAAGTGTGTAAGTAAGTAGTGTAAGTAAGACTTATTCCGTGACAACGGAGAGGTCTACTTTCTCACACTGTCGAATCTCCTACGAGTACACAAAAGCAAGGACACAGGCAGGAAAAACCAGTCATACTAAAGCATCCTTATATACCTACCACGAGTATATGTGGCTCTAAAGTAATCCATTTATGATTTCAATCAGAAGGAAGAAGCACCATAGCATCTCTCGAAAAAGTTCATTGATCGCAATATTACTTGGATACACAGTTACGGAAACATTCCTGTCAAAGGATAAAAATGTATCTTCCAACCAAAATAAATTTCGGCTTTAAAATTTCATACATATTTTGTCAATAAATTTGAAGATAATCCATTGAATAATCGTACATAAGGATGATTGAAGCAACATTGATCGTTGGCACCACCGCTAATACCATGACGATCCCACTCCTTCTCTTCACAAGGTCACGCTCTCTGGTGCATTAAAATTTTCACACAAAAAAAAATAAAGAAAGAAAAATTACTCCACTCCAGTGTTTGAGTTGCCATTTTTACGTACGAACTCTTTGGATCGATTTAAATTTGTCTGTATCGCGCGCATAATAAAAACATATCGGCTTCGTTGGCAGTACCACTCTCTATACACACCATGTCTACGTATGTGCTCGCAAATGTGTTGTTTATGTATGTAGTTGATGTTTTTGCTCAAGTATACAACGGAAATGGAAGCCATCGCACGTTTAAGCCAATAGGATTTACTGGAGCAGACAACCGATGGAGGCTGCGGTAGCGTAGGATAAATTGGGCAGTGATGAAGAAAGGAAGAGAGACGAGCGAAAGGGGGATGAGGGGGAATTGTGAAGATATGGTAAACTACCGATTCGGGGTCCACGCTTGTTGGGAAGAATGAATGGGTGAAAATTTTTGGTTTAAAGTCTATATTTGTGTCTCTGTGTCTCTGTTTATCTGTTGTAAGTGTGTGTGCAAGTGTATGTGTGTGTGTGTTTTTGTGTGCGTGTGTGTATGTGTGTTCTCTTTAATGATTATGCATTCAGTGGAGGCGCAAGGGAGTTGTATGTGTAAAATTCAGCATTACTAGGAGTTGTCCCATAACTTTTTTGTCAATTTTTATTTATTACATTACTTTCCGGTTTTACTTGTATTGCATTTTAACGAAGTTTAAAATTGTAACGAAGGAAAAGTGTTACAACAACACACTAAAGGAAAAAAAATTTAAAACTATGTAATGAAAAATTGATAAATTGAACAACAAGAAAAAAGGAAAAACCGCTTAAAATTTATATAAAAAATCGCACAAAACATAAAGCGTTTGGTTTTAAAAACTGTCAGGAAGGAATGTGAGGAAAATTTATGAGAGTCGCACACTAGCAGCGTAGCGCCCTATACTTTTGCCATAAATGACAATTAAATCCGTACAAGCACGAGCAAAAGTATAAATGCGTGTTCGTAGAATGAAAATTGCCAACCAACCAACTAGTAAAAACATAAATTACCGCGCAATCAAATAAAAAACGTGAACAGAATTTATATTGAAAAATACCAAATTAAAAATGTAAATGAAAATTCGTTTTAAATAAATTCACATTCTTTTAAATAGAGATAGATTAATGAATTATAATCGATTTTTGCCGTGTGCAATTTTGACCTGATTTCGAAAAAAATTATATTTGAATTTTAAAAGAAAACTAACTAATAAATTCATGATTAATTCTAGTATTTGTATATGCCAGAAAGAATATTTTGAAAACTAGAGAGAATGTGTAAGGAGGCCTGAATCTTAGCCTGACCGATGTTTATATATTTTTAGTTTCAAATTAAAGAGCCTGTAAAGTCATAAGTTCTTACTTCATAACTACTGGTGACGCCTACTGTTGGGAGTAAGTATTGTCTTAGATGGTAAATATACAAATATAGTTTTAGGGAAAATTGTGCTGTAAAAGGTGGATGAAGTGAGTGTGACAATGCTTCGATTTTCCCTCACTTTCGACAACACAATGCTGAAAAGGTAAAGCAAATGGATGTCTAATTTCATAAAAATATCTCTGTGAATCGGGGGCTGATTATGAATAAAAATATATATACTCTTCTATATCTATCACAACTCCTTTAGGGCGTTACAAATGGAAGCATAAAGTGATTAAATATTCCTATCAGGTATAAAACGATCAGACCGAGATATTTATAAAATCAAAAAAGTGAAATATCAAAGTGAACCAAACGTGCCAACAACAAAAACTTATTATATGATGGATGCTTTTAAGAACAACTGCTTTTAGATTATTCTGTTTCTGATGCCGTTGTTTTCTTCCTTTGCAGTGCATACGCATATAAGTGCGCTCATGTTCTTCTGGTCGTGCGTGCGGGTGTAAGTTTGTGGTTGCGAATGTAAAAGTAACCGACATGTACTTACTTTTTGATACTTTTCCTTTCTGGTGCTCAGTATCATTTTCATAGCTTTTATTACAAAACTTGAGAAATGTATGTGCATTAAGAATGAACGGAAACAATGTTTTCAGAAAAAGGTAAAAAAATACATTACGAGGAAATAATGGATCGTAAGTTCTGCCGGTACCAGAATTAAAAATGAAGAGAACGCGCATTGGGTAAAGAGCGGAAAAGATTTCTTAGGGAACCGACAATATATTCATGGCAGTAATAAGTATGATGCAATACGATAATGTTCTCCTTTGCACCACCCTTTCTTTATACGCCTTACCATAATCTTTCTACCCCTCCTACACCTACAAAAACTTTCAAAGTGTTTTGCCTTTCATTTTGCTATTACTTTATTTGTGAAAAGTTTTCGTTCATCATCATCGATAACAAAGTAAAGTAAACACACGTGTTCAGAACTCAATCAGCCAGATGACAAATAAATGAATGTTGGCAAATAATGAGAATAAGAGTAAATTTGGTAACGTATTACAAACTTTTCAAAGAAAGAATCTTCAGTATTTTTTACTTATTGCCAACGCATTTTAATGTATAATATCCACTATATGAAATGGTTAGATTGACTTTTAAAAAAGTCCTTCATATCTAAACTGTCAAGAGAGTATGGATTAACCCTTAAGAATTTTATGCCATTTCTTTAAGCGTCCTTCCACCTTTTGTATGTAATCGATTTGGGGATTATTATTAGTTCAAAGTCTGTGTAATAACGCTTTCATCATATTATCAGTCAGAGGGTGACCCGCGTTCAGAGGGTGATCGTATTGGCAGCACACAAAAGAAGCTGAATTTATAATTGTTGTTGTTGTTTTTCCGTTGTCTGTCAGTAACGTTTTTATTTATGGCTTTTAAAGCGATTTGGATAATAGTATTATTTTGGCGCATCATTTTGTTATCGTTTTTAAAAGCTTGTTGTAAAAGGTTAGGAAGAAAATGTAAACTATCACAAGAAATGACAGAAACAAGAGAACAAAGCATGAGTGAATGAAAACCATGATATTATACTTTGATATATAATAGATGTTTTTTGATAAGATGCTGTTATTCACACAGTGTAACATATCACAAAGTGCTCACAAAGTGTTACATACATGTATACATATATTATACAGGAGTAGTAAAAATATTAGATGCATTTAAAACATATGCCATTGATTCTCACAGTTGCTCCTCCAAGACTTGCCTTTGGAATCGTTTTATTTATTTTATTTAATATCGCTTCTTCCCCCACGTTCTAAGCTCGTACCATGATCTAAGTCTTCAATTTCCAAAGAGAGTATAAAAAAAAGAAAGAATTTGTTGCAAACGAATAAAACCGGTCAACAGGTAGGGCGATACGTGATGATATCTTTTTGGAGGACGGTTGCCAATTTAGAAAATTCGATGTACGATACGATGTTCACCATTACTATCATCATTTTGTGGCAGTCAAATAAGACATGATAAGATACGTTGAAACATTATATCCGTTCCAATAATTCTCAATTCGTATTACGAATTTTGGGCTTTTTAAAAAATTTACTGACATATCTCGAGAGAGTAATTCCGACATGATTCACCAATTTTAAATTTAAAAATGGAATTGTCATTAAATTTAAAGATAACATTCCTAACACTAACATTCCTGATATGTATTCAGGAATAAAATTCTTTATATCTAGAATCGTCTTCTCATTTAATAATATTTATCCCTCTTTTTCAGAACCTAACGGCGTGGCGTCGTACAAGTGGTGTTGAAAACAACAACAAGGACGTTGCCAACAATTGCCAATTCACCAAAAACGAGAAATATCCGACGTTAAAGAATATAATTTCTGCCATCGTCTGCAATGATCTTCGATCTATCATAAAAAGGAATGCAAATGACGGCACCCTAAAGCAATTCCATTACATTACATTGCGTTTTTGTGTGCTGAGGGTCGGTGGGTCGAGTTAGAATTTCTATTGGTATTGTATTTGAAGAGCCGCTGCATTGCTGGCAATCCCTATGTAATTCTTTTAGCAAATCGTCCACAGACATGAGCATTATCATTTCATATTAAAGTGACTGATGGCCAACGAGGGTACGAACCGAATCGAAATTCGAATCGGACTGAACAAGCTTGTGGGTCCGTGGCTACGATGAGTGGATTGAATATTATGAAATGAAGGCAGTTTGTTGTGTCCAAACAGTCTCTGTGTCATTAGACAAATCGGGAATATTTAGATTTTATGCAATATTATTATTATTATTACTATTATTATTATTATTATTATTATTATTATTATTATTATTCTTTTTTTATTGCTTTGAATATTGTTATTACTAATATCGTTATTACAACAATCGTTAAATTCGTCGCTCGTTTAATTTAATATGCATGGAAAAGTGCCAATTTTTTGTCAGTGTGCTCGATTGTCGTTAAATAAATAAATAAATTAAAAAGCATGCTATGTTCACTTAGCAGGCAACATAATAATCACATTCACAGCGTAATTTTGATAATAAACAAACGTGATAATTTTTACAAATGCGCAAATAGAATGAAAACTGCTAAATAAATTGGTTCATTTTAGTAAATTCATAGAGCTAATAATTGAAATGGAGTATACAACTTTCACAGAAATGCAAATTTAGGTCTCTAGAGATACGTAGCTCCACAACCTAAATATTCCATATGCATACGATATTCTAAAGGACTGATTTTCTGTTGGCTTGAATATTTATGAAAGTTTCAAAAAATGGATGGAAAAATGGTAAAAGCTCTATTATGGATTCTTTCGAAATAGAATGCATTAATTCGACGGAATTACTAGGTCCAAATAGAATAGAATAGAAAAGTAAGGAAGTGAATGAAAGTACAGTCTCAAGTGATTGTGAAAAAACAGTTAAAAAAACTGAAAAAATTAGTTTTGATTCAAATTGTAGATTTTACGGTAGTGTTTATGTTTATCTAAAATTGGGTGCGAATTGGGGAAAACTAAGGCTCTCTTATTTTCAACAAGTAAGGAATTAAAATGTTGGCAGCAAAGCTACCTACAAAATCTATCTTATTTAGAAATACTTCTCCCACAAATTAAAGAAAAGTATTTTCACGAGAAATATCAATATTATTTGATGCCTTTTTTAATTAGACATGCAGTTTTTAATCGAGTTTTACGAAATTATTCGTGGTCTTGATGAAAAATTCTGAAAAGATCCCAATAGTCCTTTAAAACTATCGATACGATAAATAAATAAATTACTAAACTGTACCTCTTCTTTCTAGCATTGTTTCCTTTGGGAAATATTTTGCTCTTGAGATATTATTTTGCTGATATCTCCAAAACCAATTCTAATCAGACAACTAAGCGCATATGCAGAAAGCGCGTAATTCTTGCCTCAGTTTTGTTAATTCAAAAAATTTTAATATAAATCGAATTGACTTTAATTATGTACCATTTTAGTTAGGGACACTTACCGGGAAATTCTTGTGGTATCAAAACACCTTTCTTTCGATTCGCTGCGGCTGTTTTGGCATTGTAGCCATGATAGATCTGTCGCTGGCGTACCAATCTGTACAGTAGAAATAATTCACCACACTGTTCATGGGTCTGTGACTGGTTTTCCACTCCATTTGAGATCGTTGATGTGGTATTAGTGTCGATATTTTTGGTATGAGTTCCATTTAATTGATGTAGATTCCCATTACTGTGATGGTTGTTTTCGCCGTTGGTAACATTGTTGGTGTTATCATTACTGTTACTCATATTTCTCTGATTAGTATTATCATTTAATGAAGCTGAAGACGATGTGGTACCAGTACCAGATGTTCCAGTACCGGTCCTCTCAGTAGCCGACCCATTGCTAGTCAACCCCCTTACGCCACCTGATGATTGTGTTGAGGAGCTGGTCGTTACCGCCGTAGAACCGTTCGAAGATGATGATTGGAGTGTTTCATCCGAAAATTTTGTCTTGTACGAAATTCGCACAACTCTCGGCAGGGTATATCGATCGAGGAAAATTTCGGCCGGCAGAGGGTCAGTTTGAGACTGTACGGAAAGAGCGATATAGTAAAAACAACATGAAATAAGTTTGATATTTATTATCTAGAATGCTATTTAACCCACATTGTTACTACGCTTGGAGTCTTTGCTGTCGCCTGTTGAACAATCGCCGCCCAGACTGCCACCGCCATAATTGTCCAAATGCCCACAACCGATTACTCCTGAATAACCGTTCACTCCTTGCGTGCTAAGCTTCATTCGTCGCTGTAGACGTTGCTTCATTTCGATTTCGTTTCGTCTAGCCAGTCGAGCATTTTCAAAATCTGCAACCGAAAACATATTGGCGCCAATATCGTGCGAATTGAAACGACGCAGCTTTGGTTTTCGTCCCTCCACATGATGGCTTGCTCCAGTAAGTGGACCGCCTTTAGCTTTATTTTTTTTATGCGCCAATAATAAAATCCGAGGAAGAGAAAGAGACACGGAGAATAATTAACAATAGGTAATGATGTCTGTTTGAATACCAATCTAAGCGTCTATTTTAAGATTATTATTTACCACCTATGATGGGGTGTACTCTTGGAGGACGCACAGCCATCGCAATTTCTGCAACTGCACCGTCGCCAATACCGCAGTGTTTACCGCCTACTGGATTACCCAAAGCAGCGCCCGTATTTCCATTACTATTCATTAGAAAGAATAAAGGATTCGTTGTGATAATCTTGCCATTGCCAGTATGGTGGTCACCGAGCGGTGTGGTACCATTCTTGGCCGACATGACATTTCCTGATTGTATTGCTAAACCATTTTTAGTTGGATTGCATCCAGCAGCTGAACTGGAAACCCCATTTATGACACCTATGGAGCGAGGAGAGGCGAGATTAGAGTTATGAAGATATAACACCGATTTTTCGGCAATTTCTGCTTACTACGAGATACTTATTTTTATCTGCCTTAGTCTATCTTTCACTGTACGCATTTCGATTGAGTGAGTTAGTGAGATTAAATGAGATTGAGTGAGTTAGAACGGATGCGGAAGACTACAATCGTATGAGGAGAAGCTTTCCTATTGTTAAAACATTAGAGAGCTCTCAGGAAAAATTTAGTGGAATTAAAGCTAATCAAAACTCAATACTAATTCAATACTAATTCAATGATAATTCAACACGGAAATTCAATACTAATTGAGTCGATTGGTGTCAGATATTTGAATTACTCAAATGAGGTGATAGTTTTTTAGGGAGTCGAAGCTTACAGAGTCCCCATTAGTACGCTATGGATCAAATCAATAGAGTACTATGATTCAGTAATCGAATTTCCCCTAAACTTATCCTTCAGCTACTGTTTAGGAAACCATGTTTTATACTTACCGTTTGTGTTTAACGGTGTCGTCGGTGTTGCCATGTGCGGACTACTTTTGATCAGCCAATTCGCCAGATGACGTTGACGCTCGAATTCGATACTCGTCCGCTGCATTTCCGCTAATTTCAATGAGTCTGTCATTTTTCGTTTTGACGCAATTGTGGCGCCACCCGCGCCACCACTATGCGATGGTCAGACTAAATATGCGCACAAATGCACACGATTTCTTTATCGCTTAACACCTGAAAACACGCATGAGTTCAACACCCCCACTTGATTCGGTTCGTTCACAGTTTCTACGTTCGCTTTTTGGGCGTTGTCCACCTACGTTCCAACACGCACTTATAGCCTCCGGTACACGTCTGAATTCACACAGTCATTAAAGCCCTTCAGCCACTTTGACTTCAGTTGTGTAAATCCGTGCGATGCAGTTCGAAACACAGCAATATTATTAGTGTTGATGTGGGTGTCAGTTGCTGGTGGTTACTGTCAATAGAGCAGTTGCTTTAGTCGCCAATCTTCTGCGGATAGTGCCGTTGTTATTCGATATGATTGCGCTCTTCTAGTCACTAGTACCGCCAGTAGCCTTGGCACCTTGACACAACTTCGATCAAGCAAAAAGGTTCGGACACTGGTGTCTTCACACAGGGCTGTCAATAGCACGACTAGAGAACAAAACAGCAAGAGCCAAGAGCTTAATGACCGCAAATATGAGATCGTTGAAAGCAAATGAGCTGTAAAGAAATACAGAAAGAAAAAACACCGCTTAAAAACTGAAAACGCAAAAGCATTGAAATCGTTTAATAAACAGGTGAGAAGATGGACAGAATTATATGAGTAAGAGAACCAGATGCCCTGAGGGTACTCAGATGAGAGAACTTGAGAGATTGATATTAGTAGTAATAGTTGTCATTTTGCCGTTGTGATTGTTGATATCACTGAATCTTCTGGACATATCATTGCCAGACTTTGTTCTGGGATGTATGTGGAGTTACGAATTGCAATTATTGAAACAAATGTTTGAATGGAATCTCTACAAAATGCTTGACATTCCAATTGGGGAAAGAGTTCGTAACGTCAAGTAGTTCAAATTGAGAATAAACTCGATTTATTATAAAGTGGTTGTACCACGAAGGATGACCTTAAACGTAATAATAATATAAAATTAGATAAAATATTTTCCAACATTTGTTTACAGATTTTTTTCATGAGCACAGCACTAGAAAATTATCAAAAGTTTGCTCTAACGAAGGTCTGCACGATATTCGACACAAATGGAAATCAACATCTACGGAATTGATCAAAAATCCATCGCATTCAAGAGTTATCGAGTTTTGGTTTCCTCAAATTCCATCCTTACGAACTCACATTTTTATAAAATCAGTTTAGTATTTGAAGATGAAAAAGCAGCATACCCACGGCAGCTCTCGAATTTTTCGTACGTCACGTCTACTACGTGTCAAAAGTATAACTGCCTAATCTTGAAAAATGATTTAAATAGAAATAAAAATAATGGACGTAAAAGCATTGGTCTCAGTGACTCATCAAATTATTTGTATTTATGATTTCTATTAGTCATTCCAGCCGGGTAAAACCACTGTTTTTCAGTTTTCAATTAAATTCGCTAGCATCTCTAAATTCGTGGTTTACTCCCATTTCTCACGTTAATTGGTAGTATTGTCCTTATTGCATAGTTATTGCGTAGTTGCATAATAAATAAATAATTAATCAATTGCATATTCATCATATTCTAATTTCCAAAACTGGCAACAAATTTTTAAAAATTATATGCAAACTTCTGGTATCTTTTCAAGGTGTAATTGGGATAATGCGTATTAAAAACGTTAATTGTATAAATATTAAATTTGACTTTCCTAAATATACGCACAAAGACATAGGTTTCAAAGAGCACACGTAAGGAGTAAGCTTTGATTGAGTATTCTTGTGACTGTTGCGAAGTGACGAGCATGTTAAACCTGCCGGTTGTTTCACTGTTATTTACTGTTATTTAGGAAGCGCTGTAAATCATTTCTCATTATCAAATAATTTGCTTAAATTGTAGTTGGGATCTCAGCCGCATACTTCACTACCAAGCTGGTGAGTCACGTCAAAAGATACAAGTGGTATGGCCTGATTTTATTATCACTACATCATATTGGGGTGAAGGGGTGCATTAGATAAGGCTATCTAAACGTTAGCGCTCTAACTTCTGAACAATTAAATATGTTTCTATAATCCCACAATCCTCAAAAGATTGGGGTAATCCTTCGTTTATATCCTTTGATTTAGGTTATAACTGTTACTTTTTATTGTATTTTTTTGCATCAGTTTTTGATATAAATATAAAAGTTGAATAATTGGGGTCAACTAAATTTTCGTCATTGCTTCTCTTAGTATATTTTGGTGCTGCTGACATTGCTGTTTTTCGTCGTATATATTATTCTGGTATTTGCCTAGTTTTGTTGTTGTTGATTAAGTTTATAAAAATGAGTCAAAATTTAATGTACAAACATTCATATTGAAGTATGTTATCAAGTATGAAAAAAACAGTTAAACCCCATTAAGTCTAGTCACACCTCCCAGAGAAGCTCCTCTACCTCACTCATTCTTTCCTAGTCTTTCCCTCTCTTTGCTTATCGCCTGTTTTATTAAGAGTTTTCTATTAGATCTCACACAGGTTGTTACTAAATTTCAAAACTTGTATAAAAAATTGTTGAAAGAAATAAATGTTCAGAACAATTTATTAATGATTATAAAATGTATAACCAATTTGACATTAAAATACGAATTCCGGAAATTGATGAAATCTATTCAAATTTTATAAGCAACAATTATCTTCAGTTTAATTATTGAAAAAGTATCACATTAAATTTCGTAGTAATATAAAATTCTACTTATACGTTCACAGCTAAATCCAATCAATCGTCACGTCAATTATAATTGAGCGATGGTACACACTATTGAATAAAATTCTTTTAAAAGTCTATGAGGTTTCGCATTGGCACACCTACGTCATCAAGCAGAATATACGAATTACGGAAAGTACAATAAAAACAACAATTTCGAAAAAATTTCAACAAAAGCGAGATTTAAAAGCACATGCCAAGACAAATTTGAAGCATGACTAATGCAAAAAGCTGAATCATTATTAAGTTACTGTTAATTATTATTAACGGTACTTTTAGATGTGTATTGAAGAGCGAAAATGGCTGAGGAGGACAGATCGATTGAAAAAACTGTGTGCAGAGGTATAGCCAAACCGACTACTGAGTGAGCAGACATACAGATCAATATGTCCATCATACAAAAGTTATACTAATGGATGTATTTCCTTATTGCAACTCACCCTTCATTCGAAAATCATTAAGTGTTCACATCGATTATTATCTAATCATTTCACAGTTGAATGATCATACAATTCTCAATCATACGATCGCCTAACCAATTCAACGTTCAAACATCGATTGACTTCGACTTTGCAATGAACCTATCAATCTGATAATCTCGCATGAAACCCGATTAATTCATCGATAAATTGCATGGCAAGTCTCTGTTGCCAACTGAAAATTTAATGAGAGATTAATTGACGGCGTTGTGCCAGTTTCTAATGATGATGTATTAAAGTTTATACTTTCCGTTACTGAGGCGAAATTTTTCAAAAACATTAAGCGATCAAAAAAAGCACAAACTTTTTTTTCGAAGCTTTACAATACTTCCAAGAATGGCGTGAACATGGGGAAACCATAACTAATAGAGCAGTTTATAAAGTGGAGTGTGCTATGTGTGTGCATAGAAGACAGAATAATAGACCGAGGAATCCCGAACGGGCTCATAGACTCAATTAATCTACTTGAACTCCTGAAATAGTAGCTCTTAGGACTATTAATAAAATAACGAGGAAATTGTGTAGGGACTCCCGAAAATTGAATGACACAAAGTCAATGAAACTAAAACACGGTTTGAGGTAAAGGATTGCAATTAGAAGCTTATTTCAGAAAACACGAAATATATTTCAGAAAACTTTTCTACTACGTCAGAATATTATTAGCTTCATGTAAATGCATGTACATTATCTTCATTATCTACCCCAATTCTTAATTTCAATAATCTTTATATGTAATTTTTTTAAATAATCATCGATGGTTTTTGACCGCATCGTATGCATATATACTATACACGTATGAAAATACGGATGCCATTAATAATAAATTCCCTCACCCTTTTGAATATCAATATTTCTGTGACCGCCACAGGCGATACCACTATCAATACCACCATCACCAACGGCAAGCAATTTGACAGCTCAACTAAAACTATGCATTTATGCGAAAACGAAAGCAACAAAAATCCAGTATATTTCCATAATTAATTTCTCATTTCATTTGCATGAAAATCCATTGAAATTAAATTGCTGAGATTGGCTTATGGTTTATTATGAATCATACTGAATGACAATCGCTAAGCTAGCTTCATTCCAGTTAAATTTAATATGAAATTAAATCTTAGGTTAAATCAAAGGCTTTTATAATCAATTATATGTAGATAGGTAATTATGATAGTTTAGTGTACAAAACAGAAAATGTGAGATTATTAGGTTGAAAGATACAGGTTGCGCCGAGATAAACAAGAATGTCATCAGTAGTATAGTAGTATAGATGCCCCTAATATTGATATCATTGATCATTAGTGGGACAATACAGGAAGTTGCTTATGCACATAAATTATTGCTATATCGCATGATTCAACTCAACTTTTATTTTTATTTTGGAAGGTGACTGTAATGGTAAAAAAAGCATATTCATACAAATTCAAAACGAGTTTATTTATCGTAAATCGGACAAACATTGACAGAATTATAAATTGTTCAACAACCAAACAGTGTAATTGAGCTCACGGATCACGCGATCACATTAAAGCTAGAGAAATGTGTCAATAAAATTTGAAAAGATTAAAGTTTAGTAAGATTTGAACAATAAACCAATGATGAACAATAAACCGATGAACAATAAATTTGAACAGTCAAATTTAATCCGAAATTTTAGCAAATAAGTAACCTGGCCAAGTAATAAATATGGATCACAAAGTTTGTCCACCTTATTGGATATTCGTATATATTGCTGTCACGGTACTCAACATCATTAGTATTTCTCCTCGGGCTCACGCAGGCCATTAATCTGCTTATTTCCTATTTCATATTTCGTAGAGTTGTTCCATTTATTGAGGTTCACATAAATTTCCTATTAGGTGCATAAATTTTCATCGCTTTTTGGCCAAACAGAATGGCGTGTCGCATCTTTTAATAAGGTCGTAGCTTCAAGGTATTTAAATTTTTCCGTAATCATAAAATATAAATAAACGAAAAATAAAACTAAAACAAACTGAACATTTTTTGAAATCCCTTTTTGCGTTGTATTTTTGCTGCTAGTTTTCACTTTTTTTATAATTGAATTCTATACGGAAAGTAAGTCAAATCAAGAAATTCTAATCAACCCATAAATCGTTCAATCTACTCACCAGCATCAAAATAAAACCGCACTAAAAAGTGAAATAAAATATTTTGTCGTTGTTTGCGATGGTTGGTGGTTGTTGTTGTTAGTATTTTAGCTTTTGCTTTGGCTTATAGTGTAAAATCAAAGACTCTTAAAAACCCTTCAAGTCATGACGAACACTTTAATTAATGAGTTATTTTATAGTTGTAAGTTTTCGTAATATGAGGATGGTATTGTTTTAGCTATTATTGTGATACGATGCTGTGTTTCAACTGTTTGTTATTAATAAACTTTCTGTAATAAATTTGTGAAAATACATTCAACATGAGTATACGCTTCGTTAGGATGGATATTCTCCCTTTACTTTTTTAGGATGCAAAACCTGCAAAATAAATGTGAGAAACTAATGTGAGATTATGGAATGAACTTCTCGGGATCGTATTCAGGCGCTTCAGATTAAAGGCTTCGTCATTTCATTTTGATACAACTACTTTTAGAATTTTTAGAATTTTTGTTTTTACCTCTAAATGAATGGCAAGAATATTTTATTATTCCGCCATTAATTTCAAATTCTTTCTGAGTTTCACTCTTCCTCTGTCTCACTACTGCATTTTCTACGACGTTTCTTCCCACAATTCATTCTCAAATTTGCCCGGCAATAGTAGTGACTCCCTGAAAACTTGTTTTTCCATTATGAGTGCCTCTGTGTAGTTTTCAGTGTAATTGCTTTAACTACCAGGTACCACAATTTCAATGATAGTACTCAACCTACGCAGAGCACATGCACACACATACATACACACACGCACATACAAACTCACGTTTATATAAATACCTAGGCACTCATGCAAATATTTTCCATTCTAAAACTTTAACAATTAATTTCCTTTTCTATGCTAGAAAAGAAAATTACACTTTAATTACAATTTTCCTTTACACTACCTCAAGAGTTAATTTATGCAAAGTTGTTTTGTTAAAATAAACAAATTTCTCTGAGTTATATAAATACATCCACGCGCTATTATGTAAATATATTAAGCAAGTATTCATGCATTTAGGATGAGAAGCACTATCGCGACAAATTGAATGATACGGGAAACAAGCGAGAAGACAGACATCGGCCCCGCCAAATTTAATTCCTCAATTTCGAGTGCACTTTAAAGGTTCAGAAGTCTACCTTAAACATAATCTAATATTGGCTTCAAAAACTAACGCGATTTCTCTCATATTCAACATCAGGAAAATTTACTAATAATGCATATACAACATTTTACGGTGATAATTTATTTCAGCCTATTACTCCATGGTGGTAACTCGTATACTCTACAAGATGAGAGACTGAGCTATAAGTGCGAATAAACTTATTTACTAAATTCATAAAATTTCAAGAAATTCAAAACTTAGTGATATATTTTTTATATAGAACATATATGTAAACCCTCTTGAATTTCCTTCACAGAGAACCAACAACTTTTTGAATCATTCAGATAAACCCAAGTAGGAAGAAGAAACGGGAGCTTGAAGTTTTCCAAAGAAATAATTGAAAGATGTCTCTGTGGAAGGAAAGGGGCAGCTTAGGAGCCTATGCCCTTTTTAGGCTTTTCCTTTTTTCACGTAAATTATACCTCATATAGCTAACATAGTTCGATCAGGATCGGATATAGCTAAGTCATTACTGCTGGTGGCATAGGTTGAATACAACAGAGTACTTTTTAACATACTCTTACACACACACACACACACATGTACACAAGATGGGTTAAATACATCGAAAGAACATTCAGACAAATACAATTATAAAACATAGAAAGATCATCACATGAAGAAAAAGTTTTAACTTTAGAAGCTACTTTCACAAAATTCTTGCAGCAGCAACAGCAGCTGCAACAAAATAAATTTCGAGAATACCATTCGCATTTTTTATTTATGTGAGGACGTGTCAGGATGAAAAGTGGATTGATTATTCGATTAGAAGCTTTTTCGAAAGTTGCTTCCGTCTTTTTTAGTCATTTTCTGTTCGAATCCCTAGCTAAGGACTTTTCGGTGAATTTCCTCAGAAGGAAGGAGTATTCATTTGGAAGATTTCACAAGATGATGACTTAAGAGATGCAACATTATTATGAAGGGAGGACAGAAGGGGTTGAAAATGTGATATGTTTCCAAACGTAGAAAGTTTGAAAAGTGAAATAAAAATTATTTTTGAACTTTTTGTGGTGTGTGTTTCAGAAAATTTAAACTGGAAAAAGACTTAATTGAATTTCACTTTTCACTGCATATTACACAAACAACAAACGTATGAACTTTTACTAAAACGGGATATGTGAAAGTAAAGAAGAACAAAGAATGAAGTATGATAAAATTAAAAAGTAACAAGGAAGATTTCGGAGGCTGGTAAGAAACCTCTGATGGTTAGTGAACATTGAGTGAAATCGGTCAAAGCGAAATAATCGAAAGCCTTGTGTGGTCGTTGATTGCATCACAAACCTATTTTGGCGTAAATTGGAAGAAATTTTCAATTTCTATTTCGACAGATTAAAACAAATTCTAGACAAAAGAAACGATAAGCAAAACAAATTCGCAGACGTTGCTCGTATTGATCACACCTAGTTAATTTTAGTTCTCAAAGTTTGGCAAGATTTCTATTATGGCTTCTCAAAATTCCTGCTAAGCGAATTTTACCATATTTCTATAACGAATTTCAGATAAATAAAAGTTCACTAAGAGTTTTATATTCATGATTTAATGACTAATCTTGTGCAACTTCAAAAAAATTGATCTTTATATTTTGTCGCTTAACGATCATTAATAGTAAAATATTTAGTCGGCCTAATTGGGCCAGCCATCTTTAATTTGATGTTACGTTCCCTTCTGCAACATTTTGCATATTCCGTCATTTGGCTCCGTACCTCACCGAGTCTTACTCCCAAAGTTATGTAAATTAGTGTAAGTGAAGCGTTTTTCTGATTTCGACATTACACCATTTATTCATTTTATATTTTTTGTCTCTCTTATCCCTACCACAGAAGAATCATCATCATAATCTCAGTCTCTGTTTGGAATTTTTATGATTTTTTTCTCAATTTCAAAAAAAGACGAAATTCAAATTGAAAAAGCGCACAGTAGTCATTTTAAAATGCGTATTTTTCATTTAAAGAACTAGTAAATTGGGGAGGGGGGCTGATGGATGGATGGAACACAGTTTGGATGGACTGAATTTTCGTTGGTCATTCACCCCCTTCAGAGTAGATAGTGACACCTTCCACAAAAGCGAGTTTTTTTTTCATTTTGCTTAACATTTACATTTTACAGCCTTGAATTCAATTAATTTTTGAGAATTGCAATTTGTACGTAGGAGAAATTACAGAGAGACAGGGAAAGAAAGAGAGGGAGATGTTGAAGGCGAATAATAGCGTGTTTCTACAGAAACGCTAAGTCATACAGAAACGAATAAATGGTGTAAATTGCCTTTCCCTAATATCAATTTCATGTGACATTTCCTCCTTCTCATTTGGGGGAATTGAACATTTCTTATCCATAACATTATCATTGTACTGAGGTATTACACATAATCTACTCCAGTCTGAATTAACTAAAATTTGTGTGTTCTCTCTTTAATTTCACATTAAGTAATGTCGCCAGTTTTCCGTAAAGAATAATTCGTAAAATATTAAAAAAATTAAGATTAAAAAGAGACTTCTATTAATTCTTCTTATTGAATTGCTGCGCCACTCACCGTGTGAATCATTATTTGGCAATGTTAGAAAAAGGAAAAAGTCTGAAAACACATTATAAGGATCATGAGAATTAACTATAAAATAAAAGAATAAGTTTTATATCGATGCCTTCAATTCCATCAAGTAGCCCTTATTGGAAAAAAATTGTTACAAAATTTATCAAACTTTCCTTTGAATTCGGAGACAAAACTTTGCTACAAAAAAGCATAAAAAGTTAGCGTCAAAAAAATTAAAGCAATAAATTATAGAGGTCAGCACAATATACTATTCAGTCAACCCAGTTTGGCAAAACACTTCTATCGTTATCGATCTCTAGTTCAGTTAAGATATTTAACAGTAAATAAACTATTGTCAATCTTCAGTACATCCCTAATAAAAGATTAACCCACGTCATATCACATCAAGACTACGTCCCATCATGTCATACCACGTCTATTTCAAAATAAGGTGTATCCATTTCAAGCACACAAAGCCCACAAATCAACCATAATAAAACACTAAGATTAAAATAATTAAACATGTTTTGAAAATAGAATCGATATATTCCCGATTGCGGGCAAGATAAAATTATTCTCAAACCGAAGGAATTTCATTGCATTTCATGCAAAAAATGTGAAAAATGTAGATTGAAGGACTTGAAATATTTTTTCAGAAAATTGCTGAATTCTACGTAAACATACAGTGTTTTACATTTTTGATGGCAATTCAATTTATTTACTAATATAAGCTTATTATTCATTCCATATCGCATCGCATAAAATACATTGTACATATTATAATTTCTCATCGGAAATTACACATCATTTGAAATTTATTATTTTACGAGTCATTGATGACCTATGAAGAAATTATTTGCCCTATGAAGAAATATTGATAATTTATCTATAGTCGAATACTGAAGCCGAAATGATCAAACTTCGTACATTGTTTTATCATAAACTCTTTACCACACATATTATACATAATTACACACAATGGCTTATAGAAAGTGCCACACACCCCTATTGTTCCATTTTGACTCATCTAAATTGAGGTAAGAAAATACAATGACACAAAAGGGCATTAAACGAACACGAACAAAATGTGGTGAGAATAGATAAAGATATAAAGTTGCACAAGAAAATGCAATAGCAATGCACGTCAATATCAATACATACATATATACATGCATGCATACGTAGGCACGCACGCACACACACGTACGCATACCCCTACGCACATACACAGGAATACATGCATACAAAGTAATTGCAACAATACCAGCAGCGGCTGCAGAACGATCAATAACATAAACTGTATGTTAGCAGCAATAACATTACAAAAACAATTTAATGATATGGCTAACAATTAAAAAGGTGGAAACATTTATTTTATGTCTACTGGAAATATATCGTTCAAGCATTATGGACTATCTGAATGTAATGGGTAACAATGTTGAATATTATTGTCGACTACAAGTCCAGTATTCAGAAACAAGCGCTTGAAATAGTTCAAAAACATTTATTTTTATTTATTTATGTTTATTTAAAAAACAGCAATGATCTCTATGGAATTACGAGCATAAAAAGGCACGCTAAGAAACTGGTATCAGTGCATATTTTTTAAAATTTATATTTAATATCAATTGATGGAACAATTTTTCATAACCGTTTCCTTAGAATAGTTTATTGCATTCTGATCCAAGGAGTAGCTCTAATTTTCCTCTACCCTCTACATTACCCTCTATCGTCGTTATTATTATTGCTACAACCTGACGATTTTACTGGTAGTTCAATCGAGGAATATGTCAATATAATCTACCATTTTATAATATTTTGAACGTATAAAAAGAATACAAGAATATTTATAATATAAAGTATGAGTATGAGTATATTTACCGATCGATGTGCTGCGAATAAGCTCAAACAAGCTGAATAGTTTATATATCTACCCGGTGCTCAACAAATGAGTACATCCATCCTTATTCATAAGTAATATTTATTTTTCCGACTATATTGAAAAGATAAATATCATTCACGTTAAAAATAAATTCCATCTTCGAGGATAAACATCGCTCGATGTAAACAATTTTTATTTTTATTCCTTCTCATCTGTTGCAAGAAATGAAAAATGAACAGAAAGTGATTCCCACTTTGCAATAAATCGAAATATTTTCATGCCGATATTTTCAAACAAAGTCGTCTCGTTAAAAATCACTTAAATTTCCATCATCATAAACTAGTCAAAAAATTCAAATTTCCCCATACATTTCCTCCAGGCGCATTACTGCACGCATTTGTATTACATATGCGAATGCGTGGATTGTACGGGCTATAGGGAAACTCTTTCTATCGCGAGCAGACCATCACTCTTCGTCATCATTTCCCGCTCGCTGGGATGAAGGAGAATATCCCATTTCAGGTGGGGAAATTATGGATGAAAGGAGGTTGAGTGAAAACCGGTGCCCTAAGAAACTGAATTGCAGTTCTAAGTAGTTTGTTATGCTTCCTCTGCCAGCGAAAGAAACTGCAACTACTACAGTTAGTTGGAAAAGCATTAAATTTTATTTGGTGACACCACAGCCCCCTTCCTTCTACCTTCCGTTTTTATTACATATAGTTTTCGGATGTGTGTGTATGTGTATGTGTCTGCGGGTGCGTGAGTAGGTATGTCCGTGCGTTTGCCAAAAATCGTACATTTGTTTTCAGGAAAATTCTTTGCGAGAACCTTACCCTACTGCTCTCTTTCTGACGTAATCTCTAAAATTATTATGAACTTTTTAATCTTGATTCATATCAATTTTTAGAACATTCACAAAAAATAACATTTGTTAGTTCACTCTAGCGCCCCACCTTTCTAGACCTAAAGTAGTAGTATTCGGAAAGAAAGTGATTCCTTATGAAATGAAGTGAAACTGTTGTAAATCATTCAGGTTTGTGATGATATTTTATAATCACTTAACTTGAATCATAAATTTAAATAATTGATTTATAGTTGAAACAGTATACACTAAAACGACGTTTGTGATGGAAAACATTGGTTAAAGGGCTAAGAAGCCTTACCTCGATCTTATAGCGTTCGCTTCGTGCACATAGTTATGAAATATTAAGAAGTTTTCGCACACAACTAATACACTAAAGGTCACCTCAAAGTCACTTTGATGCTCTCTATAATTGTAGCCAATATTATAATTATAGTTGATGAAGAAGAGTGTGATAAATTCGAAAAAAGGTATAAGCAAGAGGAATAATATGGCTCGACCGTAATAAATGATAAATACATGAAAGTTCTTTTTTTTATTTTCTATGTCATTTCCCTTTGTTGTCTTTGTTGGTTTAAAATAAGGTTTCTATAAACGATCTTGTACAAAACTAATTGAAAAGATATACATTTTTCGAATTGTTCTTTACTCCGACTTTGGTATCCCCTATCGCGGCAAATATCCTGCAGAGAACAACCACGTTAAAATATCTTTCCCAATCTCCAGGAATCCATAATTATTTAAAAATACAATCGTAAAAGTTTTACTGCTTTGCTCGTCATCATTACCATTAATTTCAGAAACATATTTTTAATTGCATCTTTTTCGGTCAACGCCCTAGTCTGGCTATAATACTCTACACGAGAAAACACGTCCCTTTATCTCCATCGCCAGTGCAATGAACCGGTATCAGGATCCTTTCGCAAACGATTCCAAAACGAGCAGAATGCATTTTACGAGCACTCGTAAATTGTTCAACGCAAAAGCAATGAAATTGAAAATTTTCTATATTGTACTTATTCTGTTTGCTTCGTAAGCTATCATTGGAAAAAAGAAGAACCACCGAAAGAGCAAAAATGCTAAATCAAAATTACAAAAAAAATTATTTAATTTTTTTTAATATTTTTTTCTAAAAACAAGCAATAAACTTATTTTACAGTCACCGGTGAAGCTTTCGTTACATTTCACAAAATATGCCCAAATTAATCTTCCAATTAATCGTGAAATATAGTTTGCAACAACCGCTGGTTTATTAGCATCTAGTTAAGGGCATACTGTAAAATTCTGGTATTTGCTTTCTTAAGTCCATACAAAATGTTACTAGCCATTCTAGATGACTACATTCCGATATTGTCACTCTGAGGTAAGATTTACAAAATTTTTCTCGGTCGGAGCATATGAATATTCTACACTGACTCACAAAAGCTACCAAACGCTGTGCTCTCCAATTTCCATCGATGCCATAGAACTCATAGAAACGTTTCTACCCAAAAAATGATTCATAAGCAATGATGAAATATCGTGCATGCTTCGCGCACGCTTTCTTAAAGGTTTGAATTAAAGTAATGTTGAAAATATTTAAGAAATAGTTGAAAAATATTAGGAATCTTACGTGTATATATGCGTGTATGAGCGTGTGAGTTCGTGAATGTGCGATTATGTGAACGTGTTTGTATAAGTTTTCACTTTATTCGAAATAATATCCAGGACAACTGCTTTCTTTTCCATTGCAAATTTATGATTTTATTACTCTTAGGAATTCCTCTATTTTCATGCTTTTTGGGTTTCCATCTTTAGATAGACTGTTAATATTTGTGTGTGTGCATGCATATTTAAACATGCGTGAATTTTTTTATGATGTCATAAAATTCGCTAGATTTAAAATATTCAAATAATATAAAATTTATAGTCAGAATGACATTAAGATGAACAAGAAAATTATTTTCGCTTACGTGCAAGTATTATTATAAAAATACACTAAAAAACTTTTATAATTTTACAGCATCTTCAGAGATTTTAGAGGTTATAAAACTAATCGCCTTATTAATTCCTAGGTCTGACCGGCAATGCGTCTATAAAATCTAAGGGGCTTTTAGTTTAGTTCCAAGCCATAAAAATCACCTTAGTCATTTTAATAATAACGCACAGCATTCCAAAAGAAAAACCACAGATATGAATGTGATCAAGTTATTGCAAAACCTTGTTAAATAAATTTTGTAAATGAATTTTACTGTTTACAAACTTTTAGCAAATTGAAAAATTTATATGACGAAGATATTTGCAATAGAAATGTAAATATGCACTTCTGCTTATGCAGAAGATGTGTAAGTAAATAGAAACGAATAAATGAAAAATAATAAAATGGTGCACATGTTGTTTTGGTGACAGCTTTCAAAGGGAACGAACAGAGTTCTTTCGAGTATTTATGTTAATATTTGATAAAGACTTTAATGAAATTAAAAACGAAAAACGGTGAGCAACAGATAAGTTATCATTTGAAATGTAGAAGCAATGCTCATAACTTTCATATTTATCAAATACATCTGTATCATATATAACTACGATTTTATACTGACAATAACAGCACCTGAATATTATTACCCGTACTAAAAGAAGGAAAGATTTTTTAGTTAATGAAGCGGTCATTTCACATTCTCTATTCTTTTTATTTCATTTAATTTCCTTTTATGTTCTATATAGCAAGATTTGATTAAACAAGCTTATTTAAAAGGACCATTACAAGATAGATAGATTCGTTTGGTCTGAGTCTGTCCAGGCAATAAACAGCAAAATAAACACTGGTGGCTAACTTCAGTACACTCAAATTCATTATTTTCTGTTAACGTAATGAATGTCAGAGAATTCACAACAATGAATGCATGGTTTTTCGTAATATAAGATTACAATAGCATTGTCGCATGTATTGATATTAATTCATATATATCCCGTACCAGCTGCATGACAGCAGAAACTTTAGTTTAGGTTGAATTTCGCTTCATGATTGTTTGCGAATTTTCATTAAATATCCTAAATTAAAAATTGTTTTAGCAATAGTACGTTATAGCAGTCGAAATAATTAAAACAGTAATAATTCGTTTCTCTTCTTTTTGAGTAATCAACGGAGATATTTGAGATACACCTGCGATGAAATCCGGTATTCAGTCACCTACGTGGATGTAGATGTGTTTATGTGTCTGAAAGGTAGTTTATGGCTTGAAGAAAACATAAAGGATTCATGTCTGAAACTACATTACAAGCTTTTAGAAAATCCACACTTCGATGACATGACTTTGACAAGATTCCATACTAAAATTAATTATTCGAAAGTATGAATGGTCGCGCAAAACCGAAAGTAAATCAAAAGCAACAGAAATGAGAGCAAGATAAATTAATGACTAAGTACGAGTCATTGACCGCGTTGTCCTTGAATGCAAACCTTTAATACTCTTTTATAATAAAGGAAATTTAATCACAAAAGGGAAACAAAATTAAGTAGTATAAAATTCTAACAACAGGAAGAATCAACGCGAGATGACCTTTACGTAAAAGTTGTGAGTATATTAAACCACTACATGTGCATATATTCTTGTGATATTTTGAATTGCGCTTATTATTCCGCTATGGAACATCCTGTTATACAAGTCGGCTTATCTTAATCCTCATTTGTAATGAAAACGAATCAACAAATCAACAAATAGCCCTATAAGAGGTTCTCCACGTTTGTCAAAATACGCAGTGAGTACATTCGTAAACGCAATGAATTTTCATTATTGTGATTATTCCTCTGTTTGGTGCATGTCAAAGAAATTTGTAATTTAAATTGACACTTCTTAATGATAGCTCTTCGGAGTATTCGCAAATCCTTATGACGCATGATATTTGGTCGCAAAAGCCACAGGAAAACGTAATATATATAATCACCGATGGATGATTCCGGTGTCTTCAAACTTTTTCGTATTTATTTTTCTCTATCTCTCTCTCCCTTTCTCCATACACATTTCTTAACCCGTTGACATATGTACATATTCATTTTTTCTATATTATATGCATATACTCCTTCTTTCACGAATGTATAATACGCATGGATACATATAATACTTTCCCTCTGCTTACCCTCCGTTCCCTTCGTTATTGATCATCCGTCCGCCTGTTTGATATAAGGACATTGCCATGTAATCATGGATGAATAATTGGATTCCAGTCGGCAGTGTCCTTCCTCACAAGGGCACACACACATATAGACACTCAGATACGCACATAAACATACGAATTTATACCTTCCGCAAAGTTTTCGGTCACTGCGACCAGTTCTATTATAGGAACCGAATCAATCGCACACATTCAAAGGTGGGTGTTGTGAGATCACACAACACATTCACTCACGTACACTCACAAACCCATTAAAATATCTACAGGCCCTTCTGATATCACTACAATGCGCCACACAATCAATTTATCCATAAATATTGAAAATCCGAACAAAGTACGACTGGCAATCGAAATGGTCGAAGCCATCGTTATCGAACCTGCTCATGCTGTTCTTGTTGTTGCTGCTGCTATACGACTTTAAAGGCCTTCGGTAGTTTAAAACGAAATCCTGTGGGATCATAATTTTAAGTTCTCAAGCAGTTATTGATTTTGCGAAATTTTAGTTATAATTTTTGAAATGTAATTCTAAAATTAATTATAACTTGCACAGTCTTTTATTTATTTACGGTCTTAATTCCAATTTTTTTGATAGCTTCAAACGTAGTTTAGAAGTTCAACACACTTCCAAAATTACAATACTGTATACGCCTAATTTATAATGTCAGAAAAGTAATATAAAAATGAATGATTATGAATATCCCATAAAGATTTAAAGGTGTATTATATAATTTCATCAAATAAGAATTATAATGACTGTGTCGATAAAAGGTTATCAAATTTAGGAAGTTCGTGGACGTCTTCTCTGCAACTGCACTTAAATATCTTCAGCCGCCCTTCGAAACACCTACGGTGGCGAATGAAGGCAAAATCTATGAGTCAATATTTTTTTATTAGTTTTTTGTGTTTTCCTTGTCTGCTACGTTTTGCAAATTTGCATAGGATGTAGTCATTTAGTTGAAATCTGTGAAGGAAATTAAGAGAAGCATATCGTTGCCAGATAGCGTATATATAGGATCTTAGGTATGGTCTATTTTTTAGACCAACATAAAACTAAACAGGCAGTCGTGGACGTGTAATGGCGGAAGGTCAAAGCGCAGCGATTTTAGTAATTTTAGAAAAAAATCGATTGAACTATTTGCTTATAAGAACAGCAAGATTCATAATAAAAATAAATAAATAAAATTATAAGGTACTTTCTTTCAATAAGAACAATAATGGCCCTGTATAACCCATAGAAATGAGATGGAGGAAAGGCTGCCAACATATAAAACAGATAAGAGAATAAAGGGATAAAACCGGGTGCAAGGATGTACAGAAGGAGATCTGCAGGTGGAGAAAGGATGTAAAGAAAGAATTCAGTGAAATCAAATTTTTAAGTTCGCCCCGTTGTATCTCCTCAACATAGTATAAACAACAATATATTTTCATGCGCACATTTACACACGTGTACTTACATCTACATTTTAAAACTTTGTGTGATTGTGCACTTTATTTTTACACATGGGGGAGGGCGGGGGGTGTGAAAAGCAGGCATCAGTTACATTATCCATTAGGCTTCGTTATGAGTTTTATTACAAGTACGTTATTAAGTGTTTGCCTATTGTCGGTATAAACCGTGTTTTCGGTGTGGTCGGTGAAACTTAGTGACCATACCTTTTCTTAGCGAAAGGCTATTACCAATATTATCGCCACTATCTCATTAAAGGCAAACAGTTTTGGTTTTTTGCTTTTTTGGCAATAATTTATATACTTTTTATCAGTATCATTGTCACTGCAATTAATATTGTGAATATCCTTTAATTTGAAGATTTATAAAACGAAACTAACGAAAAAGATTGATAGATTTGATTAAAATCCTTTTCGTTTATATTCAGGAAGAAGAGCAGAATAAAGGACAAAAATGGCAACAACAACAGCAAATCGCGCCAACCCTGACAAAGCACGCAGTTAATTAAATTCTTGTTGTTGGTTTTATTGATGCTACCCTTGCCAGCAAAAGCAATTAACTGGATTGTTTGATGAGGCTGAATGAGATAAACTACCGATGAAAGGATAAGAATGCTAGGGCCTCAACGTGAGTGCCGACAATCTATCACATATATATATATATATATATATATATATATATATATATATATATATATATATATATATATATATATATATATATATATATATATATATATATATATATATATATATATATATATATATATATATATATATATATATATATATATATATATATATATATATATATATATATATATATATATATATATATATATATATATATATATATATATATATATATATATATATATATATATATATATATATATATATATATATATATATATATATATATATATATATATATATATATATATATATATATATATATATATATATATATATATATATATATATATATATATATATATATATATATATATATATATATATATATATATATATATATATATATATATATATATATATATATATATATATATATATATATATATATATATATATATATATATATATATATATATATATATATATATATATATATATATATATATATATATATATATATATATATATATATATATATATATATATATATATATATATATATATATATATATATATATATATATATATATATATATATATATATATATATATATATATATATATATATATATATATATATATATATATATATATATATATATATATATATATATATATATATATATATATATATATATATATATATATATATATATATATATATATATATATATATATATATATATATATATATATATATATATATATATATATATATATATATATATATATATATATATATATATATATATATATATATATATATATATATATATATATATATATATATATATATATATATATATATATATATATATATATATATATATATATATATATATATATATATATATATATATATATATATATATATATATATATATATATATATATATATATATATATATATATATATATATATATATATATATATATATATATATATATATATATATATATATATATATATATATATATATATATATATATATATATATATATATATATATATATATATATATATATATATATATATATATATATATATATATATATATATATATATATATATATATATATATATATATATATATATATATATATATATATATATATATATATATATATATATATATATATATATATATATATATATATACGCCAAAAATAGTATAATTTGATGAATAAATTTTAGGCGTCGGATAATGGTTGACTGAAAGAAAATTAAAGGCGATTAGGAGAAGCCACGAAGTACACGCATTCACCGCAGTGCTGGAGGTAGTGGTAATCGAGTGTTCGTGACTGTAGTCGAAGGTTCATAGTCCGATTGTGATTTTGGGAAACTGATTGATAACATTTAGAAATTGATGGAAAGTGCAGTTCGAATTAAATATCGTGCTACTACCAACGCTACTAAGAAAAAAACCGTGATCGATTAAGCACGCAACCGACTGAAAGTATCCGTTTGGGAGCTGCAAAAGGATAATTAGTGATTTTTGAGTGATTGTTGTCAATAATGCCCAATGAGTTGGAGCAGGTTTACGTCATTTATTCCTTTTTCCTCTATATGAATTTATTAAAGATATCACTGAAATGAGGGAGGCTTTGCAGGCGGATTTGAAAGCAGGGCCAAGTTTAATTACTATTCAATTACATCGCCATAGAGTTCTATTCGACAAAATGCGTTCGACTGCATGACTTTCTCACATATGTGCATGTGAATGTGTGCGTGTGTGTAAGTGTGAGTGAGTGTGTATCTGCATACTTGCAAATTAATACTAACAGCGATTGGGGTGCAAATGTCTATTTATTAGTGAAATGAACCTGATGGTGTTGCTTCTGTAATTTTCAATCCAGTATCGTTTAGCTTCACTCTTTAATATAGGAAAAGGAATTGCTTCCTCAAATTGTAAGAATTTAGCAACAACAGTAAGGACCCTTCCATCAGAACTTCTTCCTCACATCACAATATACCGTTATAGCCCACAGTATACACATATGCATTCATGAGCAAGTCATATTTGCATTTTAATTAAAAATTTTCGGCTCTGACAGCTCAATCAATAACTGACCAGGTCGTGTGATGATCGCCTACGGGGCTTTGTGCAATATTCCGTAAATCTCTTATGTACTGTATCTGCCCTTGCAGCGATCAAAATAAATATGTGCACGTGGGTGTTTGTGTGTATGTGTATGCATGCGTGCGAGTGCATACCCTGATGCTTTATTTACCGTTATCTATTATTCATATGTGGACTCTTATACGTATTCACTTGTTGTTTCCCTCACGCTCGTGCCTACAGTAATCAATCAATCAATAAATTAAATCAATCTATCAATCAATCGATGTTTTATTATACTTTTTACTGGGAGGATCATATACAAGTACATAAAAGAAAGCACTTCCTTTTATATAGTAATAAATAAATGGACACTTTTGATAAAAACTTTTGATTTCAATGAGATGAAAAAGTAATCTAAAATTGCAAACAACGAGACAAAATTATATGGATTCACAAGTCAGGAAAGCGTTTTTAGTTTCAATGCATATCAAAAGAAACGTCATGAAACAAAGCAGAGAATTTTGTTTTCTTGTTTCGCATTGTAAGCGCTGATGTAAGGCAAAAGTAAATTCGTTGTTTACTCCTTAACGCTTATAGACCTTAGCTTGATGAAGCTTACGTTCGCCACAATGCTCACGTTTTCCTTTGTTCATGTGTACCTTACTCTTCCCCGGCGCCCTACCCAGTTTCAAACAAGTTGGTTTTGAACCAACTTGCGTTTGCCCCTATATGGTATCTCCTGTTCAGAAATAGCGGTAAACAAATTGCCTATATGGGAATCGTGTGACGAGATATCAGAAACGGAACATGTTTTTATATTAGCTATTATGCTCATATATATCGATCATAATCGTTCACGCTGGAATCGTATTCTTTGATGCACACATACAGATATACGCCACAACACTAAATAACAGAATGCAAATTGAGCGAAAAACTGATTAGCTGACCGATGAGATGACTGTGTGCTAGGTTCTACTTATATGCTGGGTTAATAAGTCGTGAAGCACATGCGCTCGTTTGGGTTTGCACCATAGCCATTGTTGCCGTCTTTATATGATTCCATTAAATAGCTTGCTCATAAGCTGTTAAATCGGCTTTTGTTGGCATTAACGTCATATAATTTGCCCTCTTCTCTTCATCTGTTTATTAATGATAATATTCACCATTTTTCTCCCCACCCATTAAACTTATTGCAATCGACATCATCCCCACCCGATATAGCAGTATTTTCTGTGTTCGTCCTTGTTCCTTCGTCCGATTTTGTGCCTGAATAAGGAAGACGGATAAATCTGTACATACTGCATCAAATGATTCATAATACTCTCCAGGATTCATTCCCTCATTATTTCATACTGTCATTGTTTTGGTCGATTATTTGTTTCTTCATTTTTACCAATTTGAGAGGATGTCCTGTTTAATTTATATTGATGCGAGTTCAGCTTTTTATTTGTGGGCTTTTGGAGAGCTTTCAATGTGTTTGGTCGGTCGAACCAAATTCCGGGTACTCATTTTTTCTTGTTTATCTTCGGTCTTTATTTCCTTCCATCATACGGTATTTATAATATTTTTACGATTTCTGCTTTGTTTTGTTTGGAACTAGATTTTTTAATTCCCTCGATCCTGTGAGCGAAAAAGCGGTCAGAGAAGTTACTCTAAATCGTCCATTTGTGGTTAATGTGTCATTTTTTCAAAACATTTCCAGTTTACTATTGCTAGTGGGTTTGACTCATGTTGTCGCTCTCAATGCTGTTTTAGCGGATGTTGGTTTGATGGTTATTGCCGCAAGAAAGGAGCGCTGTTGGTAAAGCAATGTATCCAAAACGACAACATCGCGGAGGAATCGGCAACAGCAGCAGCAACATCCATATGCAGTGATACCAACAATGTCACATAAAAAATGTAATTCGTGCATGGCCTGCAAAAGACCTTCCAACGGCTCTAGTAGAGGCGAGAGCGGAAAACTATCACCAGAAAAACCACAAAAATAAAACGAAAAAACCCGAAATAATCCAACGAAACTTCTGAAAAAGGAATAATAGAAAATGCTGGAGTAAATGCAATACCAACAGGAAATTTTGAAAAAAAAAAACGAAATCCAACTAAAACAAGCATCGTTGCTTATTGTCACCGGATGCAAACGTGAAATATGCTGCAATAAAGTTTACGGAACGGCCGCAGTAACCGAATGTGAAATGGGACCGTAACAGTTACAGTGACTGGTGCATGAACACAAGAAGGAAGCACCCTGACTTAGAGAAAGAGCAGGAAGGATCATCAAAAGTGTACTTACTTACATGCAGTATTCCATTCAGTCACGAATAGCCTCCCTCAGATATGTGATAATGTTGGGAGTCATATTACTGAAACCCATTTCAAACATTAATATTGATCGGGCTGGTGCACATCGCTTCGGCCGAGCTATAACACATACACATCCCTCCTACTCTTTAACGTCAACAATATTCATTCCGGTTATAAACCACAAGAGCTACAACATCCTCTTTAAAAAAACACCAACGGCCGATTGACGTGCTCGAATACTCTCATTCAGTAGGAGCCTATCTTTCCTATTTCAGTGCATTTCATGACCCAATCCATTATTGCACTATAATACTTTTCAACGTCATTTAACCCAAATATGCCATAGCGTTTTCGAAATTCGTATCAGAAAAATGTTGTCGATGGTAGCCCCTAATTTGGTGTTTTACTTATGCCTTTCATCCAAGTATCCTATCCC
Source organism: Physocephala rufipes (assembly GCA_963966595.1). Lineage (NCBI taxonomy): Eukaryota > Metazoa > Arthropoda > Insecta > Diptera > Conopidae > Physocephala > Physocephala rufipes. Next base: position 40,745,465 of record OZ016502.1, on the reverse strand, counting down.
GTTCGTCTGACTTTAAAGCACAAATCATCCTGCCCAGATCAACAGCTTTACTCCGGAAACTTTTTCTTCACATTTATCTTGTCACTCAGTTTTATTTCTAATATTTATTTGCTTGCCATACTCAAACCCTTACCATCTTTAGCCCCCCCCGTACTACCCCCGTAAACATGCAATCTGTGGCTAATGAATATAAATTAGATTTTTACGAGCTTTTAAATGCAGCATGAGCGCGCATGTTATAATTGTGTATTGCTGTCGGGGTTTCGTTGTTGCTGATGCTGATGTCATGGAGAAGGAGTAGTGGTTGTGGATTTTACTGTCAGTTCTGTTGAAGTATATCTGATTTTCCATTTTGAAAAACCCTGCACGCGGCTGGTGTTGCTACCTCAGCTCTTTTATTTTCCCTTTAGTGGATCCTTTATGTTGCCGTTGTTACTGCTTCTTCATGTTCTCCTTTCTTTATGTTCATTTGTTGTAAATGCAAAGTTGATGAAAGCACAGGAAATGAATTTTGCAATTAAAATCGAAATACTGATTTCAAATGTACGCGACACAGTCGTATTGACATGACGTGACACGTGTAAACTCCAGGATAACGAGGAGAATGTTGCGTACGGAAATAAAAGCTAAAAGACGTAGAAATGAAAGGATAACTAAACCTGCCCAATTGTGGTGGAATAATGAAAATAATTGATATTTATGATGCTGCATGCACTTCGTAGGCTGCTGTTGAATTTATGAGACTCTGACCTCGTACAAATGCAGTCGTGGCTAATATTCGGTAATGGGTTGCTTCTATCCACCCATGTTTAATATGTCGAAACAAGGTTTTGGTAAAAGTGCATGAATTTATTGTATTTAATTAAAGCCATTTCCATTTAAGCTGACACCTAAATTCAATTCTTTACGAGGACTATGGACTTAAGTTGATAGTCCACACCTTTTTTAATTAAGACGGGGGTGGTAAGTAATTGGAGTACTGCAGAAGTAGATAACAAATCTATAGCAGAATATCTTAGAACATTTAAAAAAAACAGGAAAGCGATAAATACTTTTGAGATGGTACAGAGGATAGACTACTCTCTGAACGTGTCATTGCACCCAAATACACTCATGGGATTATTATGCAAAATATACAACTTGCCTTAATCCAAACTCTCGAGCTTCGCTATGAGAATTTATATAAATCACTTTATAATACTCGAATGTCCAAAAAATGAAAGAGATAAATTGCGAAGTCTTTAAACAGAATGCATTTGCATGAACTCTGAATTAAATGCGTTGACCGCCCCCCCCCCGCTTCTCAAGGGGCCCACCTTTGTATATGTAGCGGTCTTATGCAATAAGACCGTTGAACGCAATAACTACTGCTTAATGAACATTGGAAGTTAAAAGAATTGGGCGTAATTTAAATATTTATGACCACTTCTTTTAACAATTCATAGAGATCTTCAGAACTGAGGGAAGAAAGGGCGTTTTGGATATATTCTGCCATGATAATATTCTTTAGTTTTACGAATTGTTTTCAATAGGAACGAATTACTGCGCTTTTTCAAATTCTTGCTATTTGGCGTTTAGAACCATGGACTTTACGCCGATATTCAAGCATCCCTAACCGATATCCATTGTAAATTGCATAAATATTAAATAAAACACTCTCCGAATTCTTCAAGTTGGTCTCCTCCTACTAACAAAAATATTGCGGATAAAAAAGGTTTCCTTTGGATTTTACAATTCAAATTTTCTCTAGCGAAAAATGTCTCCGGTACAAATGAAATAAAAGTGATCAATATGTCTTCCTGCAGTTCCCGCAAGACAGGTTTCACTGCAGTCACAGGAAAGAAAAAAAAGTGTTTTCTTGTATGTAATCAATGATGCACAAAATTTAAATATTTTTTGATAATGTATGGAAATATGTAAGCGTACGTAGCTACACAAAAGAACTCAATGGGTATACAATTATTCATTTTATGCAGCATACAATTCTAGAGCCTCTTCCCTTTTTTACACGAAAAATTTTATAAATTTCGCAAGGCTTGACATTTATGAAGTTCTTATTAAAAACCACTCACCAGAGTCCTTTTGACACCTCATCCTGAGCCACTGCTTTTCAGATAAGCAGCTAAGAGACTATTTCCTTTGCTTGCCTTATACGCTTTTCTCTGCCTCCTAGATCATTACTAATGTCATTACGCGAGAAGACCGATGGGAACATCATCATCATCAACTAAGCCAAGCAATAGAGGATAGCAAAAGCAGCTGCAGCACCAACCGCTACACATTATGGAAAAAATGCTTTCTTACTGATTCTGCTGATTTTGCAACATGCAAGTCTCCGAAAAATAACACAAAAAAAATTGAAAAAGCGGAAACAAAAAATCGACAAGATAAAAATCTAAAGGAGAAACCACATGCCAGAAAAAAGAGTTGCGATGCGAATTAAAATTGTAAAAGAAGAACATTTTATGCAAACCCCCGAGAATCGGCCGGAGGCTGTCAACAAAAATTTTAATATCAGAGCATCATCTTAAAACATATCCCGCATCCGGCTGGTACTGGATGGATACACTGCGACAAAGACACAACACCGGCAATGGATGCCACCGAACATGGATCAGCTGAAATCCGGAATCTACTGGCTGCCGCTTACTGCCTGACATCTGCTGCTGAGCAGGAAGGATATGCAACGACGGAAGGTTAGTTGAGAGCACTGAGTCAGACTGATGTTGTTTGATATGGGTGGTTGACGTGAATATGTGAGTATGCGATTTGAATTCGGAGTCCGTGCGACAAGCAAGTAAGCAACACTTTGGCGGCGACAAGTGCTTGCAACTGAAGAGGTTTTCAAACAGTATTAAAATTGTTAAGAAAAAAAATATTTACATACACACATATCAATTCATGCATGTATGAATACCATGAATACTACGAATATTGATGGCATGGATACCTAAAGCACACTTGAAAAAATTATGGCTCTGCTGATCGCAACTTGAAAAAAACGCTCTTAAAAAAAGTACGGAAACATGAAAGCAAACCGTCACAAGAAAATAAAAATAAATATTCTCAACAAATACTACGACATATGCTTTGTCGAAGTCGGCAAAAAGGAGACTACACTTGGAAATTAAATTAATAACCTCTGATTTGAATTATTTAAAAGAAAAGAAAAGTAGGCAAGAAATTACGAAAGGACTTTAGTACATCCTTCTCAGACCACAGAAGACAATGACCCGAAGCACCGGAGCAGTATGTCCTCCGGATAAATAAGTGAAAGCACCATATATCCAGAACGCTATGATGGTGCGATGGAACCGCAGGGCAAAATTAAGTTGTCATAAAGCGATGTATACACAATACTTGCACAAAATGGAGTTAATATAATCTAAGGCAAACGTCTTCACATAAGGCACCATTCCAATTTCTGTCTTTGGGGTTAAAGCTACAGATTTCTTTGCCATCTTACCACCAGATATGACTTCGTGGCTTAACATGGCTTTAATACAATTTGTGTGATTCATTCTAAATCTGACCTTCAAAGTAATGTTAGTGCCACATTCAGATGGTTTCAATCAGAAGAGATATTTGAAAAGAAAAACTGTTAAATTTCAGAAAACTGATCCAAAAAACGCTCATTAATTTCAGAAAAATAAATTCGTGTAATATTGCGTGTAAAAAAAGCAAGATCTGATTTTAGGCGTCGTTGGGTGAGTTTTTTTCAGTCGAAACAGCATTTTAGTCACAATTTTTTTTAAATTGTGGATACATGAAACTTTTTCAATTACTAACATGTCGACAGGTGCGTCACATGTCATTTCACTGTCAATAGAATGAAAAAAATAATAAAATTTGAAGTCGTTAAAATGTGCGTCTCACTCAATCATTTGCGAAATATTTCAGCAATTAAAGGGGACCAAATCACAGACAAAAATACCAATAAATTTATAAAAAAGAAAAATACTGCATAAATATCTACGAGTTGTAACAACGATTAATAGTGAGTCCCATTTTTTACTCCATAATCTCTGAAATATTTTGTTTCTGTGTAACGTTCCCGGTGCGTTCTGCGACGAAACAACCGACATGAAAAGAATATAAAGTAGCCGAGGAAAAAGTGCGAAAGAGATGGCAAAATCTATAAAAATTGTGTACTTGTGAAGAAGTCTGCAATGAAAAGGGCTGGAAAATTGCGCTAATTAACTCGACTCAACTCAACTGAACTCGTAAGCATCGAATCAACACTGTCGCATGTTCAATTGTTAGATGGAATCTACGAGTGGCGAACTCTTGGATGATGAGTCAGCTCACCCCGTCCTCTCCTACCAAAATGCTAATCATCCGAATACTAGATGAATCATCTAGCGTTCGATACTTAGCCGTCTTATTCAACACTCAAGTGCGGTTATTGACTTTATTGAAATCAGCGATGCGTTCGATAGCTTCTGAGCTAATTTGCGAAGTTCTAATTTTCAATTAGTTTAAATTTTTGCTTTTTACGCATAACACCGCTCTCGCCTACTACTCAACACCCAGCTGAATAGCTGTGCTTGATTCAACACACCGCACTTTCTCGGCCAGTATTCATTGGTTTACAACCCTCAGCAGCCTCATTTAAATATATAGTCCGTGGAAAAGAGAGAAGAAGAAGAGAGAAAGTCTCAATCAAAGTTGTCGACATTATTATCACCCAGCCTGGCATTTGTGCCTTCTACTGCTTCTGGGTTTACAAACGACGGCGACGTTATTATTATTGTAAAACTGAATAAATTCTGTGCAAATAGTTTGAATTGTTAAATTATTTCGAATGCAAGTCACAGAAAACACAAGAAATTAAACTGCAATTGTTGTAGAATTTTCTGGGTGGATTTAAGAATTATAGCGTTCTCTATTAAAATTATTCATTGCTTTTTTCATTTAAACGCAATGCTAAAATAAAAAATGAAAATATATGGCAAAAAGTTTCGCGAGATGTAAAACTTTTGTACAATTCCATTAAAACGAACTTTGTTTCGTAAACGTACTAAATATTTTATTGTTAAAATTACCATCCTTGAAAAATATGCAGTCACAAATATTCAATGGAGCGTATAAAAATTCCATAATTTTCCAACCACAAGCAGACATTCGGAATAAATTAATTTTGCATAGAAATAAAATTATTCTCCTAAATTCAAGATTTTATTTTTATGTTTCTATTGCCGAGAAATAGTTGAGAAAGTGATACAGTTTATAAAGAAGTAGACGTTCTACTGTTATAAAAAATTGGAATATGTTAAAGGCTTTATACTGTTTACTGTTCATAATCGTCTACCAGATACTGGTCCTTTTTTTCTTTTGAAATATTTACCTATGTTCTAATTCGAAGCTTTTATAATTTGTTACTTTTGAAATTTTATAATTTGAAAATTACTATACGATCATTTCAAAATACTTTATTTGAAAATGAATGTTCTTGCCAAAATATACAGGAAGCAACCTCTTTAATTTCTCAGAAACCCTCTAGCTTAGAACACGTAATAGAAATAATTAACAAAATTGTTCACCTTTCATCATAATGAAATTCATCTCCCATCCTCATTTCTTCATTTCTGCTTTTCGCATTTTCCTTTACTTATAGTTTTCATATTAATTTAACAAAAATTTTAATGAATATAATCTCCATTTCTTTAATTTATCTACTTTCCTGCATTAACGAAGGAAATGAGGATCGAGAAAGCGTTACCAAGAAATACGGTGTTTTACAAAATTCATTCATTTATTTGTCAGCGTATGCTGTGGAAGGGGAAAGGTTCGTTTTTAATGAACGCGAAAGAAAAGCATGTACGTATCTACGCAGATTTAAATTTAAGATTGCCCGTAAAAGTAGGCAAACTTTTAGCATAAATTTAACTTGCGATATCCCCCAATAACATCAGCAGTTTATCTATTAGCACATTAATTGCCTCATTTATAGATAAAAGGGCAATCTGCTTCTCAGATTAATGAACATATAGACTTATTGGAAATCAAGATAAATTAAGAGGTGGTTACTTAAATTACACTATTACCACTGCGGCGAAGATGTTGCCTTCCACACAACAAAGTGTTTTTCCCACACACAAACTCTCGATTGTCTTTCTTTTTCTTATTCTGTCGCACCATCAGCACTCTTCGCAAAATGCCAAAATTACCGCATTTGGTTTACAATTTTTATAGTTTTTATGTTACTTTTATTGCCGTCTTTAATTCAACCACTGCTTCAATATTAAGTTTGGACCCTTGTAGTTGTTTTTTGTGTTGTTAATGTTCACTCTTTGCCCACCAGGCGTAAGCAATTCAATTTTATTTTCCGCCATTTTTATCTTCCGCTCTTTATATTATTTATTTGTGTAGACCATTCTAACGAATTAAAATTTTGTCGATCCAAAAGAGCCAAAAAGAAATTTTGTCGATCTATTAAAACTTGTCGAGCAAAAACTTTACAACTTCGTCCATTGCTTCTTATCACACGTTTGTACTTATTTATGAAAGATATGATTTTAAAGTTTTTTAGTCTTAATGGATTTGGTTGGATTTCGGCAAAAATTGTGACTATTAATTATGGATTTGATTCAAATCGCGCGCGTAATTTTCCTCAAGAAATAGAAGATGGTTTTTAGTTAACATTTGACATTTATGAATAATTCATGAAATTTTTAACAGGTTGATCATTCGTCATTTAACGAAAATTATGTTAACTTTTATTTCAATTGATTTAATGAATGCCATAGTAATATATAATGTAATCACAGTAAAATTAACATTATCATCGTTCGATTCACTATAATTTTCACTTTAATCACCATTCTCGTTGTAAACGTTACTCAATTATTATCCATTTCTCTATTAATTCGAGGCAACGAAGCGGTAGTTAAAAGCCATTGTATATAAAACTGTATAATTATATATGTGTGTAATAATGGAAATTTTAAGATGACCGAAATATGTAGTGCAGAATCAAATAAAAGTCTTCGGTGCGTTGGGTTGCGTTTAGATAAAAGGAAGCTAGGCAAGGTGAGAAGTGATAAGTAAAAAGGTCTTCCTTTATGGTCATATGAATACATTTTACAGTACAAAAAGGGGAGGGAGGAACATGAGGGTTTGGAAAGATAACGAGCCAAAGGGTTTCGCAAACAAATGAAATTTTTGGTATTGCGCATATTCAACAAAGTCATAACTGTAAAACTCAGCAACGAAGCATTAATAGCATGTATTAATGGTAACAAAAACGATAAATACGACATATGCAGATAATAAAAAAGTGAGAATAGTCTGTCGAAATAATATCCAAAGCCAAGAGAAGAAAGGAAAGCGAAATCTCCACAAGTCGTTGAGACAGATGGTGTCATTGCGGCTGCTGCTTCCACCGTTGATGTTAATGGTACCGATGATAGTACTTTGAAATCTCAATCCATTCTTATTTTTAAGTTCTTGGTAAAAAAAATGAAAATATATTTTTCTTACTTCGGTTTTGTTTTGGTCTGTTTTCCTCCTACGACTGCTGTTTGATGATATTTGTTGCTTTAATTTTGCAATGCTTCTATTTTATATATTGTAAGACACATCGTGGTAACCAACAACAACTTTTATGATATTATTATTTTTTAAAGAAAAACCTCAGAAGATGCACGGCACACATATCAGTTACTGCTGGTGTGCGTTCTACGAATAAAAAGGCAAATGTATTAAGATGCACAAATCGCTTAAACGATTACATATAACCCCTACACCCCTGCATGTAGACACACATAGGATACACACACATTCATCCGGTGGCACGTTTCTAAGCAGGTTTATTTCTATTGTAGAAATAACACCACCGACAACACCAATAACCAACAATGTGGTTAGGCCTTACTTTTTAAATTTTCCATTTTTTGTTGCGAACGATTTATTCTATAAAATACTCCCACCTGTTCTCCGCTTTCTGGCTTTTGTGTTCTCCCCGAATTTATTTTCACTTATTTACTTACATTTTAAAACCTGTGTTTACCTCCTTTTTTGTCCAACATCTGACAATGCTTGGTATTTCTATTGCTGCTGTTACTGAGTTGGAAACAAATTACAACAATTACAAGGAGTCATAAAAGAACTATAATGAAGTAAAATTTAACAACAGCCCGAAAAAACCTAACGACAACAGAGTAATTTAATGTTAGGTTGAATAAAACTTATCACGAACGATAGAGAAAGCAAATAAGACAGGGCGAGACGAAAAAGGGACTTATAAACAGTCAGAGTGCAAACGGAGAAGAAGAGGAAATTAAAGTAATGAAAAAGAAATAATGAAAAAGAAAGGAACTGTGAATACGGGCGGGGAATCATTGCGACTGCAGGGCTAGAATAAAAAAAGACGTTATTGTCGATGAAATGGGAATACAAGAAAAAATGTCCCGGTCGTGGCTAAATGTTAACATAAAGTTACATTGCATACTTTTAGGTGCGCGAACGCCAATCCCTCGTCTTCAGTTTGCTTCGGATTTGCTTATTCCTTGCCTTCAATTGAAACAATATGTCGGAAAAGCCTGATGTCGCAGCTTGTCCCCACTCCCTTTAGCAATTACATGCTTGCATTGTTATGCACACCGCAAGAGTGCCACTCCTAGTGACAATATCATGCCGCGACCAAACCCGTATTGTATCATATCCTCCCTATTCCGACCATACCACGATGAATTTTATACGAAGCTACCATCCTACTGGATTCTGCTGATAACCTCAGTTTTAATGGGCTCGACAAAAGGGTTTGGAGAAGGGAGTGTAGGAAGAGGTCTTATGGAGAAGGAGTGCATGTGTTTTCGTATATGAGAAAGTGTTTTTATGGGATCTAAAATGACGCTGGTGCCGTTCGTTGAGTGTAGTTTGCGGCACTTGACGACGTTTGTAATCAGCGCAAACACTGTCTCAAGTTCTCACGATGTAATCATCGTAAAGAGTGTTATTACATACCAAGTGCATGTTGGTGAAGGTAAAAATGTGCACATATATCTGTGTAAATGCATAACCACCGATATATGGTGGATAAGTTTACGTGCCTAGAACAAATTGCGACATATCGCTTAAAGAAATTGTCTATAAAAAATAAAAGAAACAATATTTTTGGAGCTTTCGGTCTGTTTTTCCCTATATGTGCTGTAGCAATAGCCCGTGGCAATAAGCCCTTCATCAAGAACACTTATACGGGAATAGTGGTTGAAATCGATGGGAGTGATCCTGCTTAAAACTGATTTTTCGTATAAGGGACTAGGAGAATGTTTTAGTTTTATGTTTTTGATAAGGGCGACGATAAAGCTAATGATAATCGTAAACAATAGGTAAAATATTGAAATATATTTGATAACAAGTCATCCAGAATTAGGAGGCTTTAATCAAACATTTTTTTGCTAAACTCATTTGAGCTTTACTCGCAGTTTTTAGTAGTATTATCATTTAGGTTTAAATTTGAAATGCTACGTCTCATCAACCCCTTGGTACCATTCTTCAATAATAATTATTATTTTTTTGTTATTTATTTGATGTCCTGCAAAACACGCAATGCTCCTGTTATGGAAAGACTTTAACACGGTCATTGAATGACTATTATTAACGTAGCAATTGCAATGTAATAGTAGACTTTCCAAGAGGTTTCTCAACCTATAATTTTTCTTCAGACCATAACAAAGGGGCATTAGTAGAATTATTGTTTAATACTTAAGGAAAGTATTCGATGACCGAGACATCGCAACATTGGCAACAACACCAACAAGAGGAACAACTAATAGTTAAAAAACTGTGAAATCAGTTATAGAAACATCTCTATAGAGCTTTATTTTATGGCTGAATGACGCGATGTTCGTCCACCTTTTTTGTTTCTTAAAAATTCATCGAAAGAGTCGGAGCCTAATCATTGATAATTAGTAAATTCTCTTACCATCTTTTATTGTCAGCTGGTTAAGTAGAAGCTCATTAGGCAAAAGAGGCAGACATGCACGTGGGAAAGCAAGACTTAGAGGAAAAAGGCACCCTGAACCTCTACTGAAGCCTACCATTTTTTTTAAAAACCGGAAAAGCGTCATAATAAAACATTTAAATTATTTCCACATTTTTCTGGTTGTAAATTTCTGTTTTGGGGAGATCAGAAATACAAGCGATCTGAGCGATATGAATTTAAGCTATTTTATTTTACTACGTAAGTTCATATCGAAATATTTCATTAACTTTTACTTTTTGCTTGTAAAATTTCATAGCTGGGATAGTTGAACATTTAAATGACATTTAATAAAAACTTTCCATGTGCATTATAATCTATATAAAATATAAATATTTATTTGCCTATATAGAGAGCATAGCTTTATTTTCAAATGCTTATGAAATATTACGAATATCACAAAAAAATTGCGGTTGAAATAACATTTAATTAAAATTTTAATAATAATAATTTTTAATACGAAAAATGACACAATTAACGATAACTAAAAACAACAAATTTTACATGCCATATAAATGAAATGCTAAACGCTAGCGCTCTTCCTATTAAAATATACCCTAACTATACCTCTTTATTACAGAGGATTGTTGTTGTGAAGGCCGGAAGCATGACATTCTTTCCCCTAAAGTTATGCAATTAATTTATTGATGGTTTCATGATTGGGCTCATTTGATCGATTTATCATTGTTGAAATATTTTATATTTATAATTACATACTTTGTGGTTAGAATGACAATCGAAAAAATATATTAGTGAAGGTTACTCGAGAAAGACACAACTGCCGGCTTATCGAATGGTTCTGCAAGCCGTCGCCGTAAATTTGATTTATTGATTACGGTTTTAACCATTCCATCAATTCATATAAATGTAATTTGGTATATTACCAAAACATTGTTAGCAACGAATATGTGAGGACACTGCTTAACTCTTTTAAAACTGTTTGCATCGCTGGAGGATGGATTCTCAGAAGCAACCTCAAAGAGTGTACAGATTCAAAGCCAGAAGACCAAAAGATTCAAATGCGGTGATATAGAATACTTTGAAACATAGATGTACTTTGAAACATAGATGTACTTTAAAACCAATAGTCCTTGGTTTGCATCAATGACTTATTATGACTCAAATACAAAAGTAATGGACATCAATAGAATTTGCGACCAAATTTAACATCAAACAAAATCAATGAAAATTCAATGAATTTAGATAAGTAATTTTAGAACGCAGCAGCATTCTCATAGGTCAAAAGCCTTCAGAGTTCTGCTAACCCTCCCACTAGTTATCAAATCATCATCTGTCTATGTTTGCTTTTCCATTCAGCCATCGATGTAACTTTTATTGTTTATAACTTAATTTAGCAATCACAAAGCTTCCCTTTTACATTCCAGAAAAGGAATTTTGCTTAAACTTTCATTACAAAAGTTTTCGTTGATGACAATAATTGCGTTGATAAAGCTCAAGTTTTCTTACCGCAAAATGTAATTATGGGAGAACAACATTTGAACAATAAGAACAACAACGACAACAATAATCGAGATAATTGCGATACAACATTATTATTAGAAATTGAAATTTATTGTATTGAAAGTTGCAAAATTTGACGTTGGGAATATGCTATGAATACAATTGATGGAATTTAAATAAATATTATGTATGTATCATTGAAAATTACTAAAATTTAGAGACTTTCATGAACTTTAATGAAACACCAATTTGCTCAAATTATCTTCAATCGTAAAAACATTTCACAATTTCAAATTGTTAATTAGTGAAGTGAGAAGTACAAATTTTGAATAGATAGATAAGCAAATTCATGTTGAAGTGAGTCAGAAATGGTAACAGATTACCAAGTACTTTTCAGGAACTTTGTGAAATATTAACAAAACCCGGGACTTACCTTAAAATCCCAATAATTTCATTGGAAGTAAAGCTGAAGCTTCGGTTCTCTGCCAAAATATATTTTAAAACGCATTGCATTCTAACTGTATTTCATTAGTTGAAAATTGTTTGCGACCTGGTGCTCTATTTCAACCGTATGCAATTTTTAATTGGTGCTCTTGATGGCTTCACTGCTAACATAGGCTATATATAAAAGCTCCCGTCCATTTTTCTTTCATTGATGGTGAATATAATGTAACGACTGAAGCAGTGCGCACGATTTATGCGGACGGCCTAATAGCAGGCAATGAAAATTTATAAAGGATATCCAAGTAAGCACGATACTCTGTTTAAGCGATTTAATTTATACCACACGATATTCACTGAAAAAAAGAAGAAAAACTATTACAGACTTACACAAACAATATAAAAATACAACAAATTAACTACTATGTCAAATTTTTTTAATTTAAAGTAACGCTGGAAGCACGGAAATTCGTTATGTAGAAATAAATTGTGTGAGTGCGTGTAAAGAATGCGAACAACATAAATGTTTTTGTGACACGCATTATTAAAAGCAACTGTTTCCATGAAAAAATTATTAATAGTTTCGATATTTAATTCTGATTTTAAGTAGAAATTATCTTGCTTTGCAATTAAATGAAATGCAGAAGTTATTAATTATGTTTAAAGTAGTTTTTATATAAATTATATTAATATATACATTTACATAAATTATATTATAAATATATATAATAATATATATACCTAATGCATATATACAATAGTACACCTAGTAATCAAGAGTAACGGTTCCGGTTGCACCGTATAAGACACCGTATAAGACACAGAAACTTTTTACAACGAAACTTTAATGTGTCAAAGGTGTAAAAATTTAATATATTCTAAAGCCGCTTCAGAAATATTCTCAGTAGCAGCAGTAGTATACAGAAGCCGGCAATGGCAAATTATCGCTTCACATTTATTCACTTGCCTTCAGTTTTTATTGGTTATTAATACTCCCTAATTGTTGTTATGAAAAGAGGGCGCGAAATACCTTACACTCAATAGTACACATAGTGTATACACTAATACACTTGATAGGATGTATAATAGAATATACACACATTGGTATTGAAATCAAGAATCTCTCTAAACGGTCGTTCGATCAGTAAATTCACTTAAGGTATCTTTTTTCAATTTAACAAGTTTTAAATCCATTAAAATATTTTTATTATAAATGATATTGATAAAATTTTATTCATTATGCGTCATATGAAGCACATTTATCATGCGTGCAAAAGCGTGCTTCAAAGATACGCGTATAAATAATATTGCCCATTTATAAGCGTTCACAAAAGTGATGGCTGATTACACTTGATTTGTTTTTTCTATCTACCAAGTTTTAAAGTTATTACAACATAAAAAATATGTATGCAAAAGATATTTTTTATGTTTCGGGTTTTATTAAATTTCCTTATATTACCGTCAAATAATACTAAGACAAATTCTTTGATTAAATTTAATTACGAGCATTTTAGATTATTGTCAAACCCCAGAATCGCGAACGCTTTGGAATTTTATGACACAAACTGACTGAAATTTTGGACTTTCTTTGATATGAATTCATTATTTTAATTCGCAGAAAGTGTCAAATTCAAAGCAAGTGTCGCCTCATTGGGAGTGAGTTTCCACTTCCACTTGACTATTAATCATAAAAGTCACCTTTTATGATTAATAAAATGCTGAGACGTCATCACTAGCAGAAATCAAATTTGCATATCTCTCGAGTGGAAAATGTCGAAGACAATCATACTTCCTAATTCCCCCCTCCCAACACCACTCGTTTCATAAATGATAAAGATGAAACTGATGATGATTGTGATGTCGAGGGCCCACATTGAAAATAGAAATTAGCCGGCCAAAAGTCGATACACTTGGGATGGATAGGGATCTTTGAACGTTGGTTTTGTTGTGAAAATTGTGAATTCCGGGTGTAGAGATTCAAAATAAATTATTTTTAATTTTTTGAAATGTTTATAAAGAGATATAGTTAACGTCAAATATTTGTTAAAAAAGGATTGTATTGTGCTTCTCTAATTACTGGGAATACACTCGTAATAAATGCAGAGTTTTGGTTAAGTCCGATAGCAACAATATAGTGAGATTGCTTTTACAATTTGTTTTTCTGTCTAATCTTTCTTGAGCACGTATTCGAAATAATTACTCAAACTTCTTAATCTTAAAGAAATCCGTTATCCATTTCTTAAAAAGTTTCAGTCCATGAAAAGGGGTGTGTTCCAAGTAATTTGATAACAGATATCACCACAGTTTTAAACATTTCTATTTATAAACTATTCATAATATGAAAACATGAAAGCCAGACATGAAATTATTAATAAAAGCAGTTTTCTAAAAAAGATCTAAGCTTTATATTTATTTCTAAAAATAAATATTTGCACTTTAATAAATTCCTTATAATTCTTTCTTTATGCGCATTCTAATAAATTCACTTTAAAACAATTTTCGAGAAAACTAATATCAAATTTGAACTTTTGGTGAAATTTTTAAACGAAATCAATTTTGTAATATTTTCCCCCGGATTGAAGTTTCATTTGGTAATCTTATTTCATGTGATATTTTCTTAACAAAAGCCTTTTGCAGAAACAGGAGAACGTACCCTTAAAAACCTTTCAAAACCTGTTCAATTCAAAAAGTCGCTTCTGAAAATATTTATGTTAAATTAGATTATTTTTTGCGCCAAAGGTTTTTTGTCAATTGATTACAATTCTAGACCACTGTATCCCGACTTTGAATAGGCGAACATGAAAATGTACTTTAATTAAGCGCATTTTTAAACTAATAACAAACGCGAGCTACGTTATGTATAATTTATTTCAAGATTAAAAAGCAATTAAAAGGCAAAAGTACGAAACGAAATTAATGATAAGAGCGCTGTTCACTCGATATGGCTTATATTTGAAAGCAGAATTAATGATTACCCCAAGGGTGATCATTATCAGTATTTGTCATATCACAAGTCTTGTAGCTGTTTAGTTTAGATTTTACTGCATACGAATTCACCACATAATGTTCACACCATCAAATCGTTCAATATCGTATGATCTTATGAGGTGAATTTTGTGTGGTGAAATCGTATGTAGTAAATTCTAATAAATAAAAAAAATTCCAACACGAATTTTATTAATTTTTCAACATTTTTGGTGAAAAAAGTGATTACTTTATTCAGCACTTTTGCTATTCTAACTTAAGAAAATAAATTCTAACTGAAGAAAATAACCTCCTTTTTAAAAGATTATTTCTTTGGTTAGGACTTATATCTTTAATCAGCCGCTTCTCACGTATGTTAAAATAGGAGACACATACAAATGTGACTTATTTGTGTCTGCTACTTATCTGTCTACTTATTCTAAGGAGTGGATCAAACTGACTCGTAAAATATGTTGACACCCTGAAGCAAAGGTAAATTTGAATTAAAACTAAAAGAGTGGAAACCGTAATTAAATAGTTCAATAAAATAAAATTAAGAAAGGAAATTGAATACTGGCCCAATTTTTGCTGGACAATCAAAAACACAAAATTAAGACATTTGTTCTTTCTATGGAATTCCGTAAAATTCGAAAAAAGATTAAAAGAGCCATTTCGTTATCGACAATCAGTTCCAACGTAAATTTAGTCAAAGATACTCGTATAGCAGAATAATGTTGGTATGCTGTCAGCGAAGGTATTCTCACAAAGTAGTATCCCGTAATGCGCATTTTTCTCTAATTAAATTTGACTTAATTTCATGAATTGCCAATTAACAGATCGCGTTCGGCGGTTATTGTTTTATTTGAAAAAGAAAAAAACTAAAAGATACTTCTTTACAAATACTTTACTATTTACTAAAAAACTTCTCTATAACATATTTCTTTGAGATTTAAATAAATATCAAAGGAAATTACCGTAGTGCATTCCATATGACCCTTTACATCCAGAGCCCACTCTAGACGTATTGCAATGCAGTTTAGTAGCTTGTGTGCTGGTACGGGAGAGTTGATGTGGTTTAGTATATTCAAATTTAACTACATTAGCATTTCAGAGGATGAAAGAGATGTAGGTTAAAAGGATGAAAGAGATCGCCTAAAAGGGAAAAGAGTACGGATAACCGGATTGTTTAGGAGGAGAATGAGAGAAAACCAGAGAAGGCAAGAAACCACAACGTTTGCTTAACTAAAGAAGCTCCTCAAGTGAATTCGCACCAATAGAAATAAGCCGAGGACAAAAACAACAAGTACATTTAATAAGTTTAAGCTGAAAGTTGGTTGGTTGTTTGGTTGTTGCTGAAGTTGCTGCATGTAAATTAGTTTTGCCCATGAAGTGAAAAGTTAAAAATTAATTAAGTAAAAATATTGTCCTGACGAACAGAGGAAAAGGGGCAATAGCAGAAGAATAGCAGGAGTGGTAAAGCCAAAGTGAAATTGTGATCAAATAGTCTCGAAAATTTGTTTAAAATAAAAATGAGAGGATTTCAAATTTCGATTTAAATTAATTAAAAGCAGTGGCATTTAACGTTTAGAAATTGAAAAAGTATTTAGAATTAAAGCCTTATTTGGTAGCCCCATTGAGATCGCCAAGTTTATTTCATATTTGTCTTTTGCTATTTGCTCAATTTATCGCTATTCGTTGCCAAGTTTGGTCTCCATTGTCTCCAGTGTCTTCTCCTTCATATTGGTTGAAATATGACGCACAAACTATTTGAAAATTAACTCAACTTTTTATTACAATTGGATTATTTAAAATAAATATTATTCACTTCCATAAATGCACTTTTTTCACGCGAATTACTTTGGCACAGATTATGGATAGTGGTGCGAATTTCAATCTCTTGTTTGCTATTCTTGATATAATTTTTTATAAATGTATTTTTTTCTGTATTCACTAAATCCATTCCAAACCACAGACACCGGCAATAAATGTTGAGCTCGTAAAGATTCATGCTGTTCTCAAATTGCTGCCGATCCTGCTGTTATTGTTGTTGGAATTGTTATAATTTTTTGATAAATTGCTAATGTTTATTGTTATTATTATTGTAGTTATTGTTCTTATGTCTTACCGACCACATATATTTAGCTATGTTAGCCAGAAGCCATAAAAATTTACGAAGAGTGGAAGAAATATATGCGAAATTAGTTCTTTGTCTTTCAAAATATGAGAAGAATTGTAGTTAGTGTATTTGGCATATAAGTCTCTGTGTAAGAGTGTGTATATGTGTATGCCTGTGTTATTCTCGTGTCTTTACGAAAATTGCCAAATGCTTGTTTGATTTGCTTCAATGCGTTTATAAGGATTGTATTGCTGTTTCTCTACAGTTCTTCTTCTTCTTCCCCTGCTTCTATTTCTGTATTTGTTGTTGAGGTGGGGCAATCCTTTGTTATGCCGATGAAGTTCGTTAGACGAGAATTCAGAAAATTTTATGCGCCATTTAAGTTTTTGTCGGCATGTGGGCTAAATTAAAACCAGCAGGATATAAAATAAATTTCTCTGTTTTTTAAGGAAAACAACCAACAAAATTCAACTAAAATTCAAACAATCGTGCCAACAGAAACAATCGAAATAAACCTTCTTGACCAAGATTTATCGATTGCGACAATTTATGACGAGAAATAGTCATTAATTTAAGAATTTTATTTTCTATTTATTCAGGAATTTTAATTATATTTTATTAATAATATAAATCTAATAAAAGTCTATTCAATGCAAAGCAATAGGGCGTAAAACCTCAACTAATCAAATGAAAAATATTTCATAAAGAAAACAAATTGTTGGTGTTCATCAATAAAGATAATATTCTACACGATGCTAATACTTCGCAAACATAATAATAAAGCGCGTATTTTTACATTAATAACAACAAGTTTTTACATATTTCCTCTAACACATCTTCTTCGCGTACAGACAATCCTGAGAAAGTATTTAATGAAACAGCTAAGCCAAGTAACAAATTAGATGTAATATAAAATGGCATCAGGAATATAAAGTAAGTAGTTTGGAAATTATAACTAAAAATCCTAGCAGTGTTTTACGGCATTATAAGTACGATGGGGTACACGTAAGGACGGCATAAGCTATACCAGACACGCCCAAGAGAATATAAATTTATCTGCGAAATAAAAATTAACACGGAAGCAAAGAAACCATGTAAAATATTTTCCATTTTCGTGCAATTAAAATATAAAATATGCGAAGAAAGAGAGATGTCGATTTCATTGCATATCCGATGAAACAGTCAAAATTAATGAGCAAAAAGTGATTATTTAAAACAATACAAGCTTTCCCTACTATTTTGTGAGTATGGTTTCCATTTAGTATAATTGTTAGAAAACAGAGTCACACAAAAGCACAAATTCGTGATTACGAAAGTATAGAAAATGTACCTGATAAAGACATAGTTTATAATTACAAAGAAATATAAAACAGTTCTTGCCATTTGTAAAAAATTCGACAAATTATTTGAACACAAACTTTGTTTTGTTTGCTGTTTGCTTTGTTGCAACAAATTTGCAACAAATTTGCTTTGTTGTTTAAAAAAAAAGCATATAATTATTAATTCCAAATTAATTTACAGGATTTTTTTGGTGTTACGACACACACTCAACGTGTTGCTCTTGTTTTTCATATCTCGCAAATTGTTAAAAGTCTTGTGAAAAATTTTATTAAACTACAAAATAAATAAAGAAATAAAAGTTAAAAGAAATTCCATTGCGAAGTTCCTAGCACGGAAATAGATTTAATTGACGTCGTTTAGCCGCCAGTTTAATTTAATTGTGTATGGATTTATGAAATGTTCAAGTGACGATTGTAATTTTGCAGATATTAATCAAAATTAAGTGGAAATTAAGGAATTTCGTTAAGTGTGAGCAAGTTAGGTCAAATACGAAAAATTCCCCCCAAAATATTCCTCCAGCTCTGTCGTTATGTTTCTATATTTTCATGTACTCAGGGAGTGTCGTGTTCATAGAAAAGTTCAAACAATTTATCACAAATTCGAATCAATTAAAATGCCACCACGTAAGCATTAAAAATTAAACCGAACTTAAATGTCATACCGTAAAAAGTAATACATAAATCAGTTTGGAAAGGACACGCAAGCTACGTAGAATTATACGAAATAAGCCACAAGCGATATAATTTTAATTTTTTTTATGCAAAACTGCAAACATCGATTATGTTCGTGTTTTAGCGAAATAATTCATGCAAATTCTTGTTAAAACTGAGCATGACCAGTAGGATATTTCCCAATAGAAATGAGCTCGCGAAGTACAAGTTTAAAGATAGTTATGATATCCATTAAATTGAAATAGTTATCTTTCGGCAATACCCTTCTGTTCCCAGATATCCTAGAAAAGTATTGCGATACCATATCCTGTCGTTTCAGGATTTCATATTCTGTCTTGACAAGCTTTCAAAACTTAGTCTTGGCCACTATAAAATGTAAGTGGAGTATATTTTTCTTATGCTACAAATATTGCACATTCACCAACTCCTTTAGCAAAACTTGAATGAATCCTTTTGCACGTTCTGTTCTACAACTTTTCTTACTCGACGTATTACAAATACTTTACATAATTCACTTTTTTTATGAGAGCTTTAACAATTATTATCCTTTTATCAAAAGCATTTTTTCTTCACCGAGTCGTCGCCTAATTTTGCATAGTGTAATATTTTTTCTCTTCGAAGAAATGACAAGTAAAATTTACATGAGCAGCTTTACAACTTTTCATGATAAATGCCTGCTCCTTCAGAATTAAAACCAGAAGAAGGGATGGCGATGAAGAACTACTCAGGTGTTATGCATATATGCCTTGTTTGCGTGCTTAACGCAGTTGCATGATGTAAATTCGTGTGAAGTTTTTTCATACGATTGCCAGAGTCTACCGACTGTGATTTTAAACTGATGGAAGCAGTGGTGATGTTGTTGAGGACGTTTGTCATGTTACCTACGTTTAATTGAAATACTGCAGTTAATTACAAAAATATATGTTGCTGTGAAAATTCTTCCTATAGAATAAAACCCTTTTTATTAACAGTCTGTATTTACAGACTTGATATATTTTTGGGGGCTGAAGGAGAAAAGCTCCCCCCCCCGTATGTCCACCCGTTTTCAAAGTTGTGGACTAAAATGCAAAGAGTTCCACTTTGATTTTTTTGTTTCGCTCTACTTATCTGTAACGCAACGGCGCAATCTACATGTTTAATCAAAAACCGGGGGCTTTACGTGCCTGCAAAAACAGCAACAACCAAAACTACCCACTAATGCCGTTACAAATAAATATACGCAATTGCGTATACTTCCGTTGCACCAAGCAACGGAACACGCACTATAAGATTACAAGTTTCGCACAATTTATTTAATTTGAATAATTTTTCATATTCACGATTTTTTATGACACGAAACTTTGGAGACAGCATAACTTTGAGCGATTAAACTAGGTTTCCACTGAGGAGTATTCAAGGGCTTCATTAGTGAAAGAATAATTCCGGATATTAAATCCCATTAATATTTACAAGAAGATTCAACGACTATGAAAGCCTTTTGGTTACTATTCGTTACGCTCGAATAAGGCCAATATGAATAAGTATCATAATTGACTAAGAGCTGGAAGGTCGTCGTAAAGAATCATGTAATGAATTCAGTTAATGTAAAATCATCACAAAAATATACTGCCCAAAGTAGTTCATAAAGCAAAAATTGTCACCACTCAATTTTTGAGAGGAGGATAAAATGAAATTAATTACATGTAACGAATATAAACGCTGAAACTGGTGATTGTGAAAATAATAAGAATGAGGGTATGCTCATAATATGAAGAGTCACAATATAAAGACTTTATATCAAACGAAAATCGTATAAGGGGAAAGGAATCGATATTGCCAGTTAGTTGAAGACGAAGCCGCTAAAAGCGTTCACACAGCCGCACACATGATCATGAGAATGAAAGTACTCAAACCAAAAACGGAAGGAAAAGGAAGAGACGTATGAGGGAAATTAAAGATTTTACTACCAACAATGTCACTGCAACAGCTGTTGTAGTAGTAGTCGTAAAACTGGCATAAAAATTGAAATGTCTGTATCCAAATACAACACCTCCCCCCATGCATCATATACCCCACCGCAATCCTGCTTCAACGCATACGCATATTAAAGTTATTTCCTTTATAATAAATTTCCTTCCATCAACGTCAGATCCATCGTTTTTGGTTTTTATGGTTCATTTTGCACTACACGTTACGCCTATTTTCAGTAAAATTCATGCACAAACTCTTCGCTATTTCACATGAAAACCATTAAAAATGCTCGCACCATACGAAAGTAGTCAACTAAAGTGCGTTCAAATAACACCGACAGAAATAAAAGAAATAAATGAAATCCACTCACATAAATACACAGGCCCCGTCTGAATAATTTATTTTATTTTTGAGTGAGACTTTATCTTTTTTTGCTCCTCGCCTTTTTTAGTCCTTCCTTCCTGTTGTTCCTTTTTGCAAATGAATGAGTTTATTTTTAAGTTTAAATACTTTCATTTTGACTTTAAGTGTTTCCTGAGTATTTCATTGTCATAAAATCCTTTAATGGAGAGAATCATATTGTGAGCTTCGACTGCCGACGAATAATGATCATTACTTTCTTTAAAAGAAGATTTTAATAGGAAGATATTAACGATACCTAAAAGAGCAGTCAGCAATTGAAAATTAAGAATCACCCTGAAGTACACCATTTACCATCTAGTGTAAATAAGAATAGAGTAAGTGTAAATGAGAGTATATCAATTTAAAATGAGATTATCCAGTCTCAAATGAAATTTTGTCAACTGAAAATTATATCCGAAAGGCCGAAATAAACGATCTCACTTGCTTTGCATGTAGTTTACTTTACGACATATTTTATAAAGGTTTTACAGTATAAACTGATACAGATCCCATTTGGAATACACCTAAATATAGTCGTGTTCCCCGTAAAAAGTTTTCTTTAAGCAAAAGCATTAAATTATACTAAAAGATGTTTTTTAGTTTTGTGCATAAGTGCTAAAGTATGTGTTTATACATGCATTATCTCTTCTCAAATTGTTTGTTGCGGATTATTAAAAATTAAAACTTCAGCAATAAATTAACAAATTGTGAAAGTTCTTCTCCAAATGTTCTTCAAAAAAACTGTTTAGTGTAATGTGGGCGGAAGGTATATATTTCGTGTGAGCAACTCATTGTTCGCCATATTAGTAGTAAAATGCCATAGAAATATATTTTTAAAGCGAATCAACTAGGCTATAACAATGAATATCATTTCATGAATTCGGCCTCGTAAAGAAATTCGTACGGATTTAATGACTTTTAATAAGGTTTTGATATAACTTTATTATATCCTATCCTTGAAGGATGTGAAATTAAGGGAGGGTCTGTAATTACAGAAAAGTATAATGCATTTCTACTACTTCCCTTTCCTGTTTAAATTACTATTAGAAGAGAACGAATGTGAATAAATGTCATAATCAATGTAGGAGTAAATAATCTCAGTCAAATGATTTTTCAATATTAAGCTATCTTTTTCTACCATAAAAAAGCTCTTTACCTGAAATAACAAATAAAAGAATAAGCTCAGTTATTTCAGATAGAAAAATAGTTTTTAAATTATCCTAATCCTTTAATTTGGTAGCGAACGGCAACCTATTTTATTTTACTCTCATTTTTGCCTAAAAGCGCGTCTTTATTATCTTACTTTTATTATATCCAATTTAGTTTTATTGTCATTATTCCGAGATATGTTTCCACTACTTTCTTTCTACACATCCAGATCGAAATCCACACTTTCATGACCATTATTGTAATTTTATTTTGCCGTTTTCGTTATTACCTATTCCGTAATTGAATTTAATCCATTTTCTTCACACAATTTCCTCTCTTCCCCTCTCTGCACGTTATATAATTCGGGGCAAAGCCAAGTGATTTGCTTAATCCATGTCCTTCTCTCTCTTTCCTTCTCCCTCTTACCAATTTTCCCTTGCTCGTAATGCTTACTTTTCTCAATAATATCCTTCAATACACTGCGAAACTGTCACGTTAACATTCTAATTTGCATTTTTTGAAAAGGTTTTAGAAGTTTCTCCACCTGATTTTATCACGAAAGTTACATTTCCTAAAAATCAGTCCGCTTGTCCGTGTGCCATCCGCAATTGCGCTTGGGTGTTTACGTGTTTATCGCTTTTTAGATTACTTTACTTATTGTTCAATTTCTTACATCCTTTGCTTTTGCTTTCCTTTGTTTCCGTTTTGTACTTTTCGTTCTCTTTTATTCTCTTCTTTACTTATCATCTTTTTTTAACTCAATGGAATAAGAGAATATTTACTTTACGCTTATGTTTGCAACGCTCAGGAGAAGACATATGTTGACAGAAGAAAGTGTCGCCCACTTTTTAAAGATAATATATGTTCTTATTCTTTAACATAGTTGAATTATATATAGTTTGCTTAGCTGTAGAAAAGATTTTAAGCCGAATATCGATTTTTTATATTTCCCGCCTGAGAAAAACCGTACTGAAAATGCATGTAGTCCTCGCACTGATTATGAGAATTAGGCTATACACTTCAGATACGG
Source organism: Physocephala rufipes (assembly GCA_963966595.1). NCBI lineage: Eukaryota > Metazoa > Arthropoda > Insecta > Diptera > Conopidae > Physocephala > Physocephala rufipes. The sequence goes on along the minus strand of OZ016502.1, from coordinate 40,721,955 downwards.
GTGAACCTTTTTATAACTCTCTTTTGGTTATGTTCGCTTATTTTCTTTTTATCAAAATTTGCCCCTTCCTTTCATTCAGCTTTTCTCTAATTTTCGACGAATTTTTTGCTCCATTAATATGACTGTTTTTTACCGCCGTCTTTCGCATTTTATCCCGATACACATTGTTTCCTATTCCTTACGGAATGGTGATCCTATTTCTTAGGAAAATTAATATTTCATTGCTTTATATTGGTCAATTTGTTCCACCCATTAGAGTCACGAATATGGGAAATATCGTTAGCAGATTATTTTCACACTTAGATTCTATTCTGTACGTCATACTTCTATTTTGTACTTCTTTCTAAATTATATAAACACTTGCTATTTTCTTATTCCTTAAATTTTATTACATTTACGAGTAAGAATTTTTAAGATATTATTCCGAAGACTTGCACCTCTTACTAGCTTACTCAAGCTTTCTGATAAGTCCATATCGCCTGGTATTTAACAAGCAGGTGCTTGTGAGCAACAACAACAACAACAACAAGTATGTGCTATTATTTAAATCCTACTACTTTTGATGAAATTTTAAATGGAATTGCTTCTCTGCATTCTGCTAAAATTTAATTCCGTTTCCCTTTTGTTTATCTTCCTTAATTTCTTCTGTTCTGTTCTTGTTTCGTCTTGATGACTATTTGTACATCGCATGACTATTTGTATATTAATATCCTTGAACATCCTTGCCATTCTCATTCAGTAAATTGTTTCACCTCGTCTTTAGAAAATGGAAATTTTATCAGTTTCTCTTGCATCGTAAATTTATACAGTCATTATAGTTATCATTATTATTGTTCTATTTGTTGTCGTAATTACTCTTAATTTATATTTCTTTATTGGGTCTTTTCATTTTATCTACTATTTTTTATTGTTACTTTATTATTTTCTGCCTTTATTAAATTTTATTTATAATACTTCTTTTTTCTTTCTAGATGCGCCCTAGGTACGCCCTAGGTAAATATATTTACTCGGAAAAATTCCAAACATTTCTAATCTCGAGAGCTAGCAACAAAATACGGTATATAGGCAAGGTCGGACTGAGAAGAAAGATGTGCAATGGACCGAGAGGTTTAACGAATAATAAAATGAAATCGATTGAAGTGAAGAATTTCCTAATTAAATGTTTATTTACAAATGAAATTTAACAATTTTTTAACAAAATTCTCTATAATTAAAAAAAAAATTATAAATATATATTAAGATAATTCGTGAAAGCACCGTTTTATAGCATGGATAGCCATACTTTTTAACAGCCAAGCAATTAGACTAACGTCGATAGAACGTGCGGGAAGTGGTGGACAAACACATACACACATGAGAAAATTGGCAATAAGAAGTAGATACGTTGCGGAAAATATTAGTTTGTATTGTGCAAAAACTAGACTATTTAATTTAATAAATCTAATAACTCTAATAAAATAACTCTAATAAAATCCAAACTTATTACAACGAATTTCCGAATTATGAAAAATGGAAATAAAAGGTGAAAATTTACGTAAAATTTGCAAAGCTTAAACCAGAAATATCGAGCCTTATTGATTTCGAAGGACTTACTCACACAAGAACACTACAATTTCTATAAGAAAATAAGATTAGAAACAAGACGTCTTGAAAGAAGGAAAGAAGAAAGGAAATGAATTAATACAATCAATTCTTGATCTAGACAATGAAGGGAGAAAATGGAAGAAGAAATAGACAATAATTTTTCTAAATCAAGTGTTTAATAGCTAACATTTCTTTCGGTTAATAACCCGAAACACGGCCATCCTTCGAATCTCGTCTATCTGTTGCAGTTTTTATAAAAATTGTAATCATAATAAAAAACGGAATAAATGAAACAACCAAAGAGTGGCGGAATGTGTTTTTGTATAATATGAGCTCAGCTCCCGTATTCTAAATTATTGTTATTGCAATGTTTCAATTCACGTTCAGTTCATGTTAAAGATTGTAAAGTGAATGAGCAAGATACACACAATCCGATCAAAATGACCGTTCATGTAACACGCGATCCCCATGCCCAACTCAGGACATCCCTTAATGCTTCCATTTATACCGAATGGCGATTAAGAAACTAATTTTGGATACCTGTGTTATATCCTTCTATATATGTTTGAAGGTTTTTACATTCACTCATTCACGCCTCTACACCCCTCCCACTTGAAGACGTGACCCCTTATAAGAAAATAACTTCTGCACCGTTATCAGCCCTAACAACTGTTTCTTCTTCATGTAATAATGGCACAAGAATGTAACTCGTCAGTTTTTGGTTCAAACAAACGAGCAAACAAACAAGCTAATTTTTTAACAAACACTTCCTTTCTTTTGTCGTTTTCCTTATTGGCTTTTGCTCCTGTTTGTTTGTAGCACTTTTTGTTGGTTTTGTAACTTTGCGCAATTTTTATCAGTTTGTCACGCGAAGTAATAGGCGTCTGAGCGGGCCTGATTTCCCTCCAGCAATGTATCTTAAACCGCCAATATTAAAGTACCATCGTCATTGCTACCTTCTTCCACTTTTCTTTTTTTTTCTTCTTCTGCTTTGCTTTCGTTTCCGCTGGTTTTTATTTTTTCTTAACTATTCTCATACATTTTGCGAAAAAAAAACAACTAAAAGTTTTTTGCTCAAAACATTGTAGGTTCCTTTCTTTTTATCTCTAATACCCTTGCCGGCCTACAGTAAATAAGCCCGTCTTCTGTTAACAGTTTATCCAAGCTTTTATATTTTTAACTTATAACTTCTGGTGGTTTTTTGTATTCAAATAATATTTTTTAGTTCTTTACTATAGTTGTTTTAACAAGTTGCATTTTGAAATGGTTTTAAATCTCGTGCAATCATTCAAAATCATCATCATGTAAATTCTCAAATAATTTCTCCTAAATAACTTTTTGTTTCGTAAAAATATTCTTTTTAGTTGGCCTTCGGCACTATTTTCGATATATCTGAGGAATTGTATTCGACGCTTTCAGGAACAATTTTCATTGTTAATCATTGTTAACGTGCTTTCTTCTAGAAAACCTTAGCTGCAAAATGTTTCCCTTTCTGTAAATGTTTTGGTCACTTCTTCCACTTTCCTCGTTCTGATTCAATTGATGCGAGCTATAATGTGTCCAAAGACAGTTTCTACAAACTGTCGCTGTCAATAAAATCGTATTAGAAATGAATGAAGTGAAACATTTCAAGATTTCCTACGCCAAAGTCAATTTTTTTCTTACATAGAATCCGAGACTGTGTTAGTGTTTCCTACGCGCCGTTCATTAAACGTACGAAGTAACGTTCAAATTGTATGAAACTGTAAATCGATATTGGTTCGAAAACTGTCATTGCTATTGACAAATGTCACAGGAACTTATAGAAAGTGGCGGCATTAATGATACGAGCTACATCATACTGCATTCATGTCCTGTATTCTTCTCCAACCTTATGTTCTTCATTTTCTTCAGAATGACAGAGGACAAAAATAAATAGAGAAGACGTATAATTTTTTTCGCAAAAAAAGATCTTTTTAACAAAATACAAAATATAAAAGTAATAATAATAAATAATAAAGAGAGACGTGAGAGAAGGCAGACATAAGCACTAGAGACAAAGCGAAAGAAGCTAAAAATGATGAAACAAATTACTTAATGCTTGTCATCAAAAAAATATAAATTTCTGTTGGTGAGTGAAAGGTTATTGTTAGAGAAAGGAGTGATGTAATATTCTCAATTTCAACTGAAATTTTCGTCAGTATAATATTATAAATTTATTATAATAATGAGTATTGATATACGATATTCAAATTCTAAGCTTCTGGAATAACTGCTATTCAGCTCATTACTAATAGCTTTTTCTACTAAGAATTCTTTATTTTTTGGTAATAGGACAGAATCAGAAATGATAATTAACCTAATTATACTTTCTGAACCACAGAAAATTAATTTTCAAGTTTTATTTGGTATGTATTTAAATCCGAATACCGGAGGTAAAATCCGGAGGTAATGATGATCATATTATAGACGATATTATGGAAATCATTAAAATTATTCCCAAATTTATTAAAATATAAATCCTGTCATTCTTAAATTGTTAAATTTTATTGATACCATTAAAAATTTTTCGCTTGTAAGAGATTTAAAATTACGATTATATTTTTAAGAATTCGAAACGTCGACGTTATGACATCGCATTTACATTTTGCAATATTCAGCAAGAAACAATACTAAAGTTAAGAAAGTATTCCCTTTTATTTTATTGCTCATATCAATGTGTTGTGGATTATTTTGTTGCTGTTATTTTTTTGCCCATATATAGCTCTTATGCTTCTTCTCCTCTTATACTACTTTTTATACTTCTGTTTTCAGCGATAATATTTTGTAAAAATTATGACTTTAAGACGATAAAACTGGCAGAACGTTTGATGGTTTTGTTTTAGTTAAAGTTTTGTTTTTCTCTTCCTTGGCTTTTATGCGTTCTATCGCTTGGCTTTTATGCGTTATCATATTTTTTCCATATCTCCTCCAAAGATTTTCTTCTCTAAACTTTTCCTTGTTCACTTTTTCGCGGCGCTAGTTTTGGATTAGCTATCATGAATAGAAAACTCAAAAAAAGTGCTCTTTTAATTTCTCAAGCGACACTTTGTGTCCCCAATACACGCCCCACTGCCAGGAGAGTTACAATAGAAAGCATAAACCTATAATAATATAAGTGCATTTTGCTTTTAAGATATTTAAGTGTTGCTGCTGTTGATTTTATGCATGACTGGTTGTTTGAAGTATTTTCCATGAAATCGTTAATATTAATATTAATTTCTTAATTTTGTTTCAAGCAAACTGCAAATTCGAAATTGAAACGCCGTAAGGTATATTTGCGAGAAGCGTAAAATATCCCTCAAAATGAAGAGCAAGGCAAGAAAATCACACATAAATTGATGAGTGAGGAAAGAAATTCTTGAAAGAAAACTAATTTATCATTAATCTAAACGTGAGTTGACTTCCAGCTGAGCAAGGTATCCTATAAATTAAACGCTTTCACATGGATAGGATACGCTTGACAGGATAGGAAAATAATAAATCAATATAATTTTATTGTAATAAAATGTAGAAATTTTTATGAGAAAAGTGAGAAAATTAAAAATTGATTTGAAACTGAATCGTGAAACATGACACGGCATCCGACATGACATGACATCAATTATTAACTTTATCTTAGAAGTGACTTAATTGTCATTTTTGTTATTTAGTTGAAGAAACAATAATAAGCTCGGGAGCACAAAAACCACAAAATCAAGTACAATAACCTCGATACCGGGACATGTGGGTAGGTGTGATGTGAGAAATTAATTTAAAATATGACACATGCATGTATTATGCTTTAACCAAAACCTTGACAAAGCAAAGGATTTGTTGCCACATCTTGTTAGCGACGTAGAAAGCAAAGAGGAATTCCCCGCTATTTGAGGGCCTTCAAAAATATGTGCAGTGTCAAAATTTAATTAATTCGCAATTTCGAAACGCCACAATTGACAGAAATCGTTGACAAAACACAGATTATTAGTTTTTGATTGATTTTGTAAATAGTTTTTAATTACTTCGAAAATTTCTATTACTTTTGAAAAACATGGGACTTCTAAAGAATGTGGGAAAAGTCTAAAAGGCTTAAGAAGGTTGCGTAATAACGTAAACAAAATTCTCACACCGTTCGTAGAAAAAGCGCGATGTAAAGCTGACAGCTTTATGCTGCACATTTCTGGAATTTTCGATATCTTTTAAAATTATTAATTTTGTGCAGCAGTTTCTATTCATTTTTCCAGTAAATGATGAATGCGGCAGAAAAGTGAATAGAGCTATGAAAAGAAAATGTCACAAAGTTCAGATGCACAAAATATTTTATAATCCACTTTTTTTCTTTTTTATCTTACATTCTCCTTTTTTCCGCTTCCGATACTTAGACAATTTTCGTTAACGACGCAATGAAGGAGGTCTGCTCAGTTAAAGAATGTAGAAAAGAAGCTCTTTCTACAGATCTTCGCTAAAAAGTGTCTTTTAAATGCTCTTCAGTGCATTACCAGATTTCGTTTTAAGCGCTCAAACGATTCACGAGGCACTTTTATATTTCAACTGTCTGTCGTTTTGAGACTCAAACAATTTCATTATATTTGCGGAGTACATTTCCGCCAGTCATTATCTAGCTCTTAAATTCCGCAGCAAATCCTCAACTACCAACCAATTGCCTTTCTTTTCTCCTCTCAATAATTGTCTTTTCAGTTGAGCGCAATCTGAACCGAATTACTTTTACTGCATTAACGACAGTATTTTGGCTTGAATCCTTTCAAGAAGCGAATTGCAATTTTGTCTAGAATGGATTGTAAATGGCTTGAATGCTGGATGGGGGATGAAATGATTACTGAATGGAGCTGTTCGACATAATTGCGTAGGTGGGTTGATGAGTTTTACTTATTTGATTGATTGAACACTTTTAGGACTCTTGACAATTGTATTGTGTTTGTCTTGTTCATCTGTGTCATTTTTCTGGTAAAGAAGGAAAATTTTGGAAAATAAGAATACACAAATTACAGAATTATCAAGAGCTGTTAGCACACAATAATCTCTATCGTTGTTTTTTTTTAAGATGACTTGCGTTGGGGTAGATGGAACGTCTAAATTTCTGACTATGCGATTAGCATTGTTTGACGACTAATAAGATATCATTGTATTGATTTTCCGGCGCTAGATTAACAGATTTTTTGATTGCATATACGGCAGATTAAAGAAATCTTTTCAACCTTTGTTCGATTTACTTTTTTACTCCCAAAGCAAAAAGCTAAACCAAACTAATACTGCTACCAACTTTTTCAAAGAACACTGTGTTTTTATTCGCCTTTTAATAATTTCTAAATGAACGCTTCTGCATTTTATCGTCCAACAAAGGAAGTTGTTTTTGTGTTATAAAAGTTGAAAACATAATATAGTTGCATGACCCGGCTTGCCTTGGGGTAACAGAAATGCTTTCAGAAAATGCGCGTACGACTTTTTGTCCTTTCTCGTACTATTATTTCTTATTGTCACAACGATGACCAACAGTTCTATCCATTACTGTTCTATTGTTCGTGAACAATGACGATGACTTTAAATTTTGCGCCATATTTTCTTCGTAACAGCAATAGCAAAAACGACAACAATGGCAACAAAAACACATAGCCCAAAGCTGTCGAATTTCAATGCTATTTTTTTAAATCTCAAAAGAAAAAGAAATAGGAATAATGCAGAAGAAAAGATAGATAAAAGATTTCCGATAGTTTTTCCCAATACTTCCTTCAAAGATATTTCATTTTATTGCTTTCGAAAGCGAATTCTAGCATTCTGGTTGCGACGAAGCGACAACGCAAAGAGACCGGAAACATTGGAAATCAAAATAATAATAAGTAAGAGGAATGAAATAAAATAAGAGAGAATATAAAAATAAAAAATAATTTTCAAATTAAGCGAAGATGAAGAGAATACATGAGGGTAACCAGGAGAGGGGGGGAAGGACTGTAAAGAGATAGATTAAACTCAGCAAAATTGAGCAGGTTTTAAAAACTGTGTTCAAGTTAAATAAAATCAATCTCTTCTCTCAATCTATGTAGTATTCTCACTCTAGCGCATGCAACGCATTACAGTCATTTTAAAGTATACTTTTGCCTTGGGTGGTGAACTCGAATATAAAACTTTCACCTTACGTTAAACCGAATATTGCAAGATCAAAAATCGAGTTGATCAAATTGTATTATTTTTAAAAAACAGGCGTAGACTGTCTGACTGATTTCTCTAATTTTCATTATTACGTATCCTGAGAAGATAGAAAAAGGGTTTGCCAAACTTCGTGGCAATACCTTTATGCATTTTCCTATAATCACGCTTCCTACAGACAAACATATAGAGACCAAGAAAAATGTAAGAGTAAATTTAAAACCACAAGAAATCTACGACTTTATGAAAGGAATTTTACATTTCTTTCATATTTTCACAAAATCACAATATGGATTCATTTATTTAGAAGCAGAGAACTATTTTTAAAAAATAGCATATATTTTAAACTTCCTTTCGTAACACTTTAAAAACGTACAGTCGATGCGAAACGGTATTTACCTCTTAATCGGACGTTGATACAATTATACACCCGTGTGCTTAAATGTCAGTAGAATATCGTGATTAAATGGGAAAAGCGGGCAAGTGATTTAGAGTACACAAAGTCAAACTACCGTCGCGCAAACATTATAAACTTAATATGAAAATATTATACCTCAGTAATTCAATATCTCAGCCTTCAGCGTGAATTTGAAACTAGCAGATTTTTCGAGTCCATCGTTACAGAATAAATTGAGTCCCAAAAATTGCGAGCACCGCATATTAATAAGAAAAATCATTGTTTCAAAAGAACCCAAGGCATTTCTAAAGAGTAAAACTTAACCATCGCTGGTCAAAATCTAAAAGTAAATAATGGTGGCTTGTGGCAATTAACTCGCTAACTCAGTTTTCATTGCCGGTCTCAAAATAGGAATATTATGACCATTTATTGACACCACTATATGATATGACGGTGTGGGGGTTACAAATGCTTCGGGCACAATGAAGTCAGTTCTTACTCGTTTGTTATTTGGTTTCTATGTCGGCATCATTTTGTTTGCTACGAGCAAACACCCTGAAAAACAAAACGGAAATTGATGTGATCCTTCCACTTTGATAAGGTGCCTAACGTAAAGTTAACATTTCAAGTTGGCAAAAAAATACAATGGAAGAATTCAAAGAAAATCATCAAATTATATATAAAAAGCTCTTTCAGTAACTCAGAAAATGAAGAAGATATTTTGGTTCCTCGAATTATTCTTATCTTCTTAAGAACCAAGTACGACGAAGGGTGACACAGAGAAGGAGAGAATGTATTTACGTGCAATTTTGCCTTGTAATACGTTTAATGTAATTTTCCACTGTAAAGTACTTTTCTGGCGGCTGGAGTTAAATATGTGTGTTGGTAGAATTACTACCGATTGGAATATTGTCGCCATTTTGGGGGAATAATTTGGAACGGGAACAACTTCTTTAATTTCTTTAACAATTTCTTAATTTGGTAATGTAGAATATATCCATAAAGACGAATACTTAAATGCAAATACGAGCTCATTCCATACCACTTCGAAGCATTAATTAGTGATGAAGTAGAGGTTGTTCGCTTTCCCAATTCCTGATGTTGTCAATATTGTCATCTTTCTATTGTTATCATATATTGAATATTTGCGCTGAGTGCAGAAAAATATATTAATAGGCAATTGCTATTATATTTGAAATCTTTAAGAATTGGATTAAATTTTTTCCAATTTATGTTTCCCTCCCGAATTGTCAAAAAACAATTAGAAAATTGAGAACTTTGAAAAATATTCCAAAATTAGAATTTTAAAAAAACGATTTATGAGTTGGAAGTACTTAAAAACTGATTTTCAGAATTTAGTAATCTTTATTAATATTTTATTATAAAATTCGTTCAGTTTTTTCCTTTAGGAAGAAAGAGCATTTTTAAGGCATTACTGGTTGTTTACTATACAGTCAGTTTAAAAGCTAGAAGTCATCAAATTAATAAAAGAATACTTCAGTATTTTACTAAAAAAGTATTGTGCTTACGCCAAACACAATAATGGCCCCACTTTTAAAAATAAGGGATGGAAAATCATAAATGGAACTATAATGCGCAATGCGGAAAAGCAAGCGCAAAATAATGAATGATCTAAGGAAAAGTCAACTAAAAAAGGACAAAATTTTTAAAAAATAAAAAGGAAAATATTAAAAAATATGGCGAGAGGAAGAATAGCAGTGTCAGTCCGTCTTGTATGCTAATTCCCCGAACTGGAAATTTAATGTGATAATAATTTTCCTTAGGGTTTCTTTGGAAATCAGAAAAATGTTGAGAAAGGATTTCCTTACGCGTGACGGCACAGAAGCATAGACAGACAAGTATGGGTAAGTTTCATGAAAGAAAGTGGTTTGGGGATTATTGAATCATTGAAAATGCTAACATTAAAAAACAAACACGTGGAGAAGAAAATGCAACGAAGTGAAAAGTACAGTATCGAAGAAAATCAATTTCCGTTACTAGAAGGAAATAGCAAGCACAGTCGAACACACACGCACACACACTAGCACAAAACCATAGAAAAAGTATATCCGTATGAGACAAAATGATTTAGTACAAAAAATATTGAAACGCAGCAGGATGGCACTTTTATGACACCCGATATAAAGCCCTGCCTTCGCCGGGACATAAATGGTGTATATGTATTATGTATATTTTTTGCAAAAAGTATTAAAGATTTGACGTTCTTAAAAAGTCTGTGCAAAATTGTTGGTATCGTTAAATTTTGTCAACGGAATACTTTTGAATAGATACCTAGACTGAAATGAAAGTACAGGATCAGCCGTTACATAACATCTCATTGTGGCCCACTTCTGAGCCAGTCAATAGATTCTTCATTTCTAACTTATGGTTCGGTAAAATTAAATTTTGAATTGAAAAGTGAATTAAAAAATGAAACATGAAAATAGACAGACGCTTTTATTAATATTAATAGACAAAACGATTTTATTTTAAAAACTTAAGGGTTATATTTTTAAAAATTACTGTCATTACTACTGCAGTCAACTTAAAACGCATTTTGAAAAAAAGTTCAAACTTAACGCGTAACCTAAAACTTTTATATCGTAAAATTTAAGTTCATTTTTTTCTCTGAAAACTTTCGAGTTAATCGTCATTTTTAAGCGTCATGGTTTGTTTAAAAAAATCTTGTTCTTTCAGCAGTATCCCTGATAATTTTTGATGGTTTTCAAGGATATGCGTCAAATGTAGAGTTTTATATTAATGTTAATAATTTGTTTGTATATTAAGTATAGGAAACTCTTGCCCGAAACTTAATTTTAGCTTTATAAATAACTAAACCCCTAAACAAGAACTGAACCGATGAACCATTAGCAATCTCTTGGACTTTGTGTATCTCACTACCACCTCTACGTATTTTACTTTTTGCTTAACTTTTCATATTGCTACATTTACTTCTATTGTTTATATTAACGGCTTTTGCTGTGAGCATATTTTTTGGGAGCACATAGACTTAATGCATACCATTCAACTCACGAAGGCGAAGAGTAAATATGTTTAGTAGAGGCGGAACGCAGTGGTGAAATTACTTAACAAACACAGGTATGTGTGTATGTGTATCTGTGTGTGTACGTTTAATATGCAAAGAAAATTGTATGCTACCTTCATAAGCTCGTACTAGTGTGAATATTATCGCAGAGCTCGACGATAATGCTGTGCTGGCGATTTGTTTGCATGCATTATATTTCACAAATTTTTTAGGTGTCGAGAGGGAGGGGGTAAGCTTTATTTGTGCTTTCAGACAAAAGATTATGTGTACCGAAGAAAGAAGCTTTAAAGCAAGCACGTACGCGATCCCACACGCACACATGTATATACGGACATATATTTACTCATTCAAATGAAGAGGACAGGCTAGAGTATTATCGGAGGTATTGCCACAGCAACTGCAGCTGATCTGCTTCTTATAGACACTGGTGGTGCCACTAAACTAAGATTACTATTGCGCCTAAAAATCGATTTCCCGTTCTTCTTTTTCACGACAAAGGCATTCATGCCGAGCAAGACATGAGTCTGCGAAAATGTTTATACTATGCACTTTTATCCTTGTGTCTTCCTTTAGCCGAACGCATGCAAGTCCGCTGATATTTACTATTTTTCACAAGGCTAATGTTGTTTTTTGGGTGAAAATATTGTTAAAAAATGTACGAAGGACGTTGAGAAGTTTTGAAGGATTTCAGCTACACTCAAGCAGAGAAAAAATCTGCATATAAAAACATATAGGTGTAGAAGAGGGAATCACGAAAGATACAGGATTATGAATTTTAATCGAGTAAAAAAATATGCGAAATCATCAGTTTTAGGAAAATTTTGTAATACTAAAAAAATTCCCAAAGTGTTGGAAGGGGTAATATTTATGGAATGCCATAACGTCCTTAATGTAATCGGTAACTTTGTTATCGAGCATAAAATCGACCTGTATTACTCGCAAGTAATGGGTTGAAAATTTAATTAATTCACATTCAAACAAAACTAAGAAATAATATCATATTCTTTCATACTTTTTATGTCTTTAACTCAAAAATATTAAAACGGAAACATTTCAAAGTTTTATCTTCTGAAATTTTTGCTATATCAAAAATTATTTTCATTTCTGCTGCTTTTAGTGTCCTTTTACAAGAGGCAAGAAAGGGAAGAACATTTAAGCCAACTAAAATTTGAAAGCTGCATGGCTTAAGGCGCTCAAAGCGCGTTTAACTTTAGTTGAGCAGTTGCATGAATAACTAACAGTTGAAGCAAGGACGCAATAAAACATAATGTATAAGTGACCTAGACGAAACAGACCAAAAACGAAATAAAAGAAAGAGTAAATAATATAAAAATAGACTGAAGAGTAAAAATATGCGATGGAATGCCATTGGAAACAGCAGAAGCATACCAATAAAAGCAGCAGTAGCGGAAAAGGGGGCATGCAATAATAAGTGGATACGGCAGGAGAGAGACAGAGAGAAAGATAAAGAGAAGCCTTGGAGGATTGGGAATAAAAAGCATTAAAATTGTTATGAAGTAATAATTTTTATCGAGGAGGTATAAATTTTGTGCGCCGGAAAGTATGCTTTATTTCAAGAAAATAAAAATATCGTCAGACACTTCGGGGAAGTAGGTGAGTCTAAGCAACGAGAAATTGTTAATACTTCCACAGCAGTAGATTAAGTCAGTTGAGCAGATACACAAGAGCACAAGAAACGTCAAAGGGACAACGGAATGACACTAAATTAAAATGAAATACGCAATACAACGGAACCCCAGCAGCAACAACAAGCAAATAGTGAATGGAGAACCCGGACAAAGGACAGGGTTTGAAATTTTATCCTATGGCTGGTCGCTCATCAGAAAGGAAGCACAAATCAAATTTCTAAAATGCGTGTTCAATAGAAGAAATATTGCTATGAATTGTTACTATCGTTACTGTTGTTCCTGATGCTCCATTTCTGAACGCACAAAGGAATCTTTTTGCATAGAAATAAAGTAAAGTAAAGGGATAAAATTAAGAATAAAAAATTGATATAAGCATAACTGTGTTTTCAATAAATAAATTCATAATCATAATGGAAAAATATTAAGAAGAAATATTGAAACTGTATACAAGAAACAGTCTCACGAAACTGTAAGGTAACTGAACGAATAAAAAATCATTAAACCAACAAATAATAAATCATTGCAAACGATAAATTGATAATCCAAACGATATCAACTAGTAAGAACTACTAGTAAAAACAATTTTACGGTAACCAGCGAGTCTGTAATTCTGATGCGGTAAAAGTAAACCACTAAACTGGTAAGATTTTTCCTACAGGGCTGAACCATGTCGAGGTATTTTCAATCAATTACGTATGTATTAATATAAACATGATTATGTATTTCGCATATACACCCACATACGTTTTTTCTTTTGAACGGAGAATCTCAGCAAAAAACTCGCTCGCTCAAAGCATAGAAATGTAGAGAAATATAGTGAGTATGTGAAATAATAAACGGATATGAATGGTTTCTGTGTAAAAGGCAAATATTTTTCATTCAAAAATATTGAACGGAAAATATAAATATAGTTGAAAATGTATGCTGAGATCGTCAGAAAGCAGCAAATCGTATCGTATGGCGTCGTATGTCAAATGTACTGAGTATCAAAAATGTACTACCAATGAAATAAAAGCTAAACAAAAAAGTACATGTGTAGGTTGCATACCGTAGGGGTGCACAAGTAAATATACAGGCAAACATGTGGAAATACGTAGAAATGAGTCTGTATTATATTTCCAGTTTTTCTTTATGAAAGCATATATTTTTCTGTTAATATCAGATTCTTGGAACCATTATTCAACATACATTCATACATACACACTCAAGCTCATTTAAACTTACAGACACTCAATCAAATCCATTAGATTCATGGATGCATGACTGCGCCATGGACCAGCACTTCAAAAAAGGATTCTTTATTTATGCACAAGCTTCAATCCAAGTTGCTTTATTAATATTCCAGGATTTACTTTACAATGGGGAAAACTCTTTGGTCATACTGAATATGATTCATAAAGACTAAGAAGAGAAGGACGATGGCGGAAAAGCAGCAGAGAAGTTAACTAAATGAATATGTAACTAACTATCTCTGACTGACTATTTGGCTGGATGTCCTTCGACAATAAACAGTGGCAGGAATATTTTTCAATATACTGGACTTGCGGAAAGTGTGCATGTGCCCATGGACAGGCTTGTTTATACACGTGTAAGTGCTTTCGAAGATATATACATACTTCCGTAAATGTGTATGAACAGATTTTATATTTTTACAATTTAATATTTTATTATTATTTTGCGGTTAATTTTTTGAAATGATTTCTTTTATTTACTTTCTGAAGTTAAGAATAAGAACTTTATGGAAAAATATTATTTAAGATTATTTACATATTTCATCCATATTTCGTGTAAAAAATGGAAATGATATATTAGAGCAAATTAATAGCGACCATTTTATTTGTGGCAGGAATATTTTTCAATATACTGGACTTGCGGAAAGTGTGCATGTGCCCATGGACAGGCTTGTTTATACACGTGTAAGTGCTTTCGAAGATATATACATACTTCCGTAAATGTGTATGAACAGATTTTATATTTTTACAATTTAATATTTTATTATTATTTTGCGGTTAATTTTTTGAAATGATTTCTTTTATTTACTTTCTGAAGTTAAGAATAAGAACTTTATGGAAAAATATTATTTAAGATTATTTACATATTTCATCCATATTTCGTGTAAAAAATGGAAATGATATATTAGAGCAAATTAATAGCGACCATTTTATTTGTGCACAATTTCTCGTGAATCGTAGTCTTAATTTTACCGTGATTCACTCGAAAAGTGAACTGAAAAGTTAATTTCATCCAGAAGATTTCGTAGCTGCGAATTGATACCAAATATATGGTCGTCGATATACAGTAGGTATTACAGTAGTAATACAGTAATACAGTAGTAGTAGTAGTCATAGAGAAAAGATCGCTCGTAAACTGTTTTTGCGCTGGATACAATATCGCAACACAATTCATTATTCTTCCCGGAAATGTATTTATGAAAACCATGTTTTAGCTTGTTTCACATTAATTTAAAATGAATTGTTGTTCACATTCAAAATGTCTTTATTACTACACACCTTTAATTTTTCTTACAGGAAATCATAATTAATGCATTTCCCTAGAGGTAGGGCTCACTAGAACACCTCTTGAGTTAGCTGAATGTCTCAAACAATGCAATTATCATCTCATTCCCCCACCGCTACCACACTCTATAACTCGTCATAATTCACTTCGACATCTTGTGCTTTAATCGCCTTTCGCAAGGATTACGAAAGTTTTAATTACAACGGATTTACCTCATCCATCCTACCTCAAGTGAATCCACCGACCGATACTAACCAACATCACCCAACCGGTAACCCTTCCTTTTGGAATGCAGACAAATATGCGCATATGAAGTGTGCGTACGGCTGTGGATGTATGTGTTCGTATGCGTTGTGCGCATATGAAGTGTGCGTGGGTGCGTGCGTGTGTTCGCATGTGTTGTATACATTGTGTATGCATATGATGCGCGGTTTTACTCCTTAATAAAAATATTGCAAAGAAACCGCTCACGCTCCCTCGCAGTATGTGCAATGTTATTGTTGTCAGCGCATAGTAAGTACCTTTTCAGCGGTACAGTACGTTAAATTTCTTTCCGTTAATCTACTCATTACGTTAAAGACTATTAAGTTAGAGACTACCATGAATTTCCACAGTAAAAATTCAAGAATTCCGCAACAACATAAAGGAGATATAATGACGTACGCGCAGAGCATGTTTTATTTTATGATAAACATCTTAATTACAAGTATTCCGAAAACTTACAAAGATTGAAGAAGAAAATGAACGGGTTGATGAAAGTAATTATCGACATTGACACACAAGCAATACCGACACATTATGGTAGCTCTTTATGAACATTGGCACATTCACTTCAAAAATTCCAACACTTCCGGCACACACTACCATGAAATTCAATCACCTACCACTACAAAACCACTTGCTAACACCAACACCTGACTAATGTTAATGTTAGGAAAGATACGAAGTTTAATATTATTTATCAAACGCAGCCAAACTTCATCCAGTTCCAAACAGCTTACAGCTGTTATTGTTTTTTGCGATAGCTCTACTAAGCCCTAACGTCATTACATACGATCCATAATCAACACCAAGAGAGCAATATAGTAAACGGAAATAATAACAAAGCGGAGCGAGAGAGTGCGAGAGGGAGCTGACGGTCAAGAGTGTAAGGAAGAAGAATGAATGTACTTTGTTGATAAGTCGAAGTCATGGAGATAATTACGATTTTCATTATTTCCACAAAACTGATCCAGCACCTCTCACCACTTTAGGGATATATAATCCAAGCAAGCCACTGGCTGCTGGCATCAGAAAATATCTTTTGAGCTTCAGCACAACTTCAATGGCAACACCAGCGACAGCCATAACAATAATAACACCAATATAATTTCTATATAAGATGACTAGCCGCGCGCATTAAAATGCAAATTAATTAAAAATTGTGGGATGTTGGCATCAGTGTGAAATCCTGCTGGCACCTTCCTACAAAACACCATTGACGAAATTAACATCATCATCAAAATCAGAAGAGTAATCAGTGAAATTAAGATCATCATCAACAACGGAAAAGGGAGTAAAAATACAGTTTTTTTTAAATCAACAACATGCACGCACCAATTAAATTAGATTCACTTGCTTCAGCCAAACCAATAGCAATAATCAGGTTATATTTATTGGTCAAAGTCATAAGAAAAGACCCAGAGGAAAAGCAATGACATTTGGAAATCCATCCCGTTCCCTCAGTGCGCTGCTTGCCCACGGCTAGTGTTGCGGCTATATCGGAAAATTACCGTGACTACATCGCAAATTAAATTATAGTAATAACAATTATCTACGTTTTTAACCAAACAATTAATATTATATTTTTATAGGATATAATAAAATTATAACTTGTAGGAAATTCCCATTAAAAAAATAGAAAATAGTTTACAGTTTAAATTTCAGGATTGTGGGAGAACAAGAAAAGGTAACTCCCCAAAAGATATATTTTAAAATGATGACTTCTTCTAAATAAAATTCGATATAAAGAAGGTAAATAGACAAACGACCAGTAATAGACAAAATTGAAAAATAAGAAGAACTTAACAAACCCATTTGCGTAATTGATTACCTTTTCTCATCAATGTCAAATACGCGGGCAAACGTGTTTCACTTTTATGTTTTCAAAAAATTTGTTGCAGATTACGAAACAAAAATCCAGATCATTCTAAATTTAGATAAATACAAAGCATTATTGAGAAGCAAGGACATTGAATCACTCTTGTGTGAACGGATAACTGCTTCCAGTGACTGCTTTTTCATATCAAACACTTTTAAAATAATCAGTATCTTTTGGCTACTTCAAGATATTCTCCCCTTCTTTTCTAGTTTGTGAGTCGAATAAATTGAAATTAATTCGAAATTTTGATTTTTTTCCCTTACATGCATACTATGTTGAGGGCGTGACCATTATATGCGTGTAACTATACTTTTGCGTGTGTGTGTATAAGAACTACATTCTTTTCTCATCTATCTTTCTGTCTGCCGGGCTAAAACTCTCTCAAATCCTCCTTATTTTCCTGTCGTAATCCCTGACACTAAATGATTAATGATTCAATCATTGCCGTGAAATTGTTTACGAATTGCTTTCGTTGCAAAATTTCGCTTTTTCTTCATAAACACTACTGCCAACAGTAGGAGCAATGTAAGCCGAATATTATCCGAAAGTGTAGATATGGAAAGAGTAAGATATAGTTTTATTGCGCATTTGGAAATTGTAATCCATTACCATTTTTCAGTTGTTGTTTTATTATTGCCATGTATTGCCAAAAGCAGATTAGTTTGATTTTTGGTTGGAATTTCATTAAAAGTTTTGTTGATGGAGGGCTGAATACTCTGTTTTTATCAGCCATTTAACCACTCTCCACTAACAACTCCATTCCATTTCAAGCCAATTCTCGTCCTCCTCCTCCTTCTCGACATAATTCATTTTGCTTTTTCGCTTATTTGGCAAAACATTTAATTGAAACCCGTAGGAAAAGCGTTGCAAAATAAGCAGAATGAAAGTCAAATGAGGCTACAATGGAAACCAAGTAAAAAAAAAGTAGAATGAAGTGCCTTAAATCATGGCAAAGACTGACAATTGATTATTCTTTATCCTTTTTAATCATCATCATAGCATAATGAGAGCTAGATATTCAGCCTGCAGTAACCTAATCCCATTTTATCCCATTCAATTATATGTTAAAATACATATAATTCACAAAGATTTTTCTGTTTTCCATAAAATGACAATTTGACAAATTGTAATATTTTAAGAATTTATGAGGACGAACTCTAATACCTTAATTATTTATTAATTCCTTCGTTGGATTCTTTGTGCTTGGTTTCTTTATGGGGCTTTATTTCTTTCTAGTATTTGCAGATATAAAAGATAAAACCGCTAAAACCAGATATGTATTTACAGTAATTATAAGCGATCATAGAAGAACAATTTGGGAAAAATTTAAGTAATTTTTCTTCTCTTTTCTCTTCAGAAATTAACAATTCTTTGCAATATGAAATTTGTTCATAAAGCGAACTTATTTTAAATAAGACCGCATACAACTGAAGTCAACAATAGCTGCTAAAATTCTTTACGGGCAATTTGCATTAGATGTACATACGATACCATTGCTTCAACGATTTCACCACCCTATTATGGCCCGACGCACAGTGATGCGGAATAGGAACTCATCGACCAAAATTCGTAAACTTTCGAACGGATAGGAGTTTTTAATGCAGTTTATGAGGTCAACTGAAACATTGAAGTATCTCACAAAATTGATTCAAATTTCGGTAATATATATATATATATATATATATATATATATATATATATATATATATATATATATATATATATATATATATATATATATATATATATATATATATATATATATATATATATATATATATATATATATATATATATATATATATATATATATATATATATATATATATATATATATATATATATATATATATATATATATATATATATATATATATATATATATATATATATATATATATATATATATATATATATATATATATATATATATATATATATATATATATATATATATATATATATATATATATATATATATATATATATATATATATATATATATATATATATATATATATATATATATATATATATATATATATATATATATATATATATATATATATATATATATATATATATATATATATATATATATATATATATATATATATATATATATTCTGATTTGACTACCCAAAGCTTATTAACGTTACCCACTGTTAAATAATTTTATAAGAAAACTTCTTGCACTAATACCGAAAAGAAATAAGCAAAGGACAACTGACACACAATCGATTTAAGAAGTCATAACTTCAGGAAAGAAATTATAAGGGAAATTTATGTATATTTAAATTAGAAGTAATAAATCAAAGAAAAAATCCTTCAGAAAGAAATTCTAGGCAGTAGCAAATTCAAGCTGCTGCGAAGAGAACTGTGGTATCAAAAGCGAACAAAAAACTATTGCATACAATTGGGCATTGCGCAAAAATACTACGAAGAATAAGGAAAGGACTGTAAGGATGAAGTTAAAATTATAGTGCCGGCGATGATGGAAATATTGGCGCTCAAGTGTAAAATTAAAAACGTTTCTCCACCAAAAACTGTCTCCTTTGCAGCATTTGAAAAATGTATAAAATACAAAAGAAGCCATTCTTCTTGCGTGCCGAATCCTAATCGTTTCCTAGGCCCCTAATATTTCTAATTTCTGCAGGGAAATCTGTCATAGCATTTAAGGTGCAGTATTCCGTTACACGTGTATTAGTGAGATTAAATTAAAGAAGTAAGAAAGCCAGTGTCAGCCTATCCGAAACTCATACAAGCCACACCACAGATATTTATATTGATCTCTGGCATAAATCCAATATCGAGTAGAGGGTATACGGCTCTTTTAATTCGACATTTCCCTTTAAAGGTTTAATTTAGATCTACTACGTTATCGTCATGCAAGTTATATTAGCATACCTATTTATATAATATTTCATACATATTTCCTCTTTATTACACCCAACTATAAAATGTCCGTAAAGTTTTAGCATTAAAGTTAAAATAAGAACCGAAAAATAAGTAATTGAAAAATTGAAAAATTTTATTTTTTCAAAAGGGTGGTGCAGCACGTGGGTCTTCGATGCTACTTTTTTTCTCATAATACAAAGTATTCATGCAAATTTCATAACGATAGATCTATTCATTCTCGTATTATCATGATTCCCAGGAATTGTGTTACCCGCGAACTATACCCGCCACGCCTCCTTTAATACACTACAAACGGAAGAAGAAGCGTTAATATGCTTTAATTCTTTCAAATGTAGGGCATGAAATGAGTTATTATATTATGGAAAGAAAGTGTACATGACAATGTACGGCTACATGAGAATGTACAACTTTACCGTAGCATACTTTTGAGCGATGAGCTGCTAAATGAAAAATAGCAACAATCAGTAATAACAGAATTACCGTTCATTAATGCAGCATTATTTGTCATGGTTTAGGGTACCTTCATCAGAAAGTTTCAAATAAATTGCAAGTTCCGCAGCCACGCGTTTAGCATCGTAACGACATCCCATAAGGGGTTCTAAGAGAATAAAAGGAAAAAATTATTTCTGCATAAATTCTAATTTTAATTCCTCATAAATTTCGTACCACAAAGGTGGAGTGAAGATTTTTTCTTACTACACGAAAGAAAAAAAAATGTAAAATAAAAAATGCATCTTCCTTTCTAGGAAAATTGTTAAAATAAATTACGTAAAAATATATTTAACCCTTCGAAAATGAGGATAATAAACCAGAGAAATTAAATGAAGTTTCTAAAACCAAAAATATTAAATATTTAAGAAGCCTTACAAAATAAATCTAATAAATATCTCTATATTATTACTGCAAAATATCTCTAGATTTATTTACTCTCCTTTTTCGTGAATCAGCACATATGCTTACATCCGTCCATATATCAACATAAATCAATTAATATTGTAGATTTCTTCATTCGATTTAATTATGAGAACATGATGACCTAGGAGTATCCAGA
This sequence comes from Physocephala rufipes, assembly GCA_963966595.1. Lineage (NCBI taxonomy): Eukaryota > Metazoa > Arthropoda > Insecta > Diptera > Conopidae > Physocephala > Physocephala rufipes. Next base: position 40,700,493 of record OZ016502.1, on the reverse strand, counting down.
GATCAGGGCATAAAAGATTTAAAACTATTCTGAATTTAGTGATGGTGAAGCGACAGCATCAATTACCACAGGAAAAACCTTGACTAAAAGCAATAATGAATAATTTAAGGGAATTATTTCCTCAAAGGGAGACAAAATGTCCAAGAATGATAAAGTAATTGCCCTCTCTGAGCAACAACAGCTTATATTCTCTAAAATAAAATTATAAGAACATTCATTCGGGAAAATCCTTATGGAAATTATTATGTAAAACCACTTCTTGCTGCAAACTAATACGAATGAGAATGAGGCGATCATATTTTTTTACCAAAAAGAAACTTTACTTTTAAGAATACTGTGTGCTATTTTTTAAACAATTATATACTATGGTGACACTCTCATAAAATATCCCGAAAAAATGTTCAGATAAACATTTCTGGTTGTCTCTTTTTCTGGCTCATTAGCATTCTGACTATTCTTGTTCGTGTTAAGACAGTTCGTATTATGGTCTGCTGGTAGTTCGTTTTAGAACGGGTGCGCGAAAGCAACAAAACTGCCTAAAGACCAAAATATTAAAAACTGAGGAAAATGTTGCCTGCCGTTTGTAAATTTACCGGATATTACACACACGCATACCCATTTACTTATATACAATTTAAGAAGTGAGCTAGCAAACATTAGTTATGCATGAAATAATTTCAAATTGGTTTTCAATGCTTTCGCTTAAGTACCTAAGCTTATTAAGAGCTTCCTGTTTCGAAAACGCCCACTGTCCTACGATTCACTACCACCATGCAAATCTCCTAAAAATCATCACCAGCAATACCGTTCTCATTTTCGCGCTCTAACGCCCTGGAAGGCAGACGATTCGTTTCACGGGAATCAACATTACTGACGCGACAGGCTGAACGCAAGGTAAAAATCACGAAGCTCAAGAAGGTGAATACAAAAACAACTTTACGAACATCAAAAGCAAGAACAACAAAAATAAAACCTGCAATAACAAAATGCAACTGTCAGTTTAGTGTTTTTTACATAAAATTTATGCGCTGCACAGAAACAAAGAAAACCAGAAAAAAGGAAGTAACTACAACGACAATAACAACAACGATAACGATAACGGATAATGACTGAGGTACTTCTAAAAGAGGTCTATGAGGGCAACTACCTGAAAAGAGGAAAAAATAAGAATAGCGAAAAAAGCATGAAACTAATGAAAAATTTTGTTGCAGGTTTCATAAAATTTTAACACTTGTCGGCGCCATGTTACAATTTTGTTCTAATCTTCATTTTCCTCCCTTCTTCTCTTCCTCCTGATATCATTATATTCAGTATTTACCTCTCCTAGGGTAAATATTTTTGCTATTTGCTGCCACTCTTCAAAAGAAGATTGTGAGATGGATAGTTACACAATCTCCAGATCCTTTCCCACCACCTCCTCAAAAGCTCCCACTATCTTGTGTCATTTTGGGAACAGAGAATAGTTATCTTTGTAGGTGCTTTTTAAATGGTTACTGATATTTTTTGTTATTTTTTCTTTTCTGTCTGAAATAAGGCAGGTTTGGCGCGTTTCACTTTATTATCCGTAAGCAAGGATGAAAAGGAATACGGGAAGCTAGAAACACTCTAATGAAAACACAGCTGAGCTAAGCTGATTTGAGAAGCTCCAGAAAAAGACATGAATTTAGAATGAGTTGGAAATGTTGAGTTTGCTTTGAAGGATGTTGAAGGATGATATGTAATTCGAAAAACTCGATTAAATTCATTCCGCTTGGCAACACTTTATTAAAAAATCATAAGTTTTGTAGATATGGCAAATCGTATAATACCTAGTGCAAATGCTATGAAGTTACAATTTTCAGCTGACAGAGAAAAACTTCAATCATACCATTCCTATCAAAAAATAAAATGCAATGCAAAACTTTGTATAAACAAAAACTATGATAAAATATGGATAAAACATCAGAAATGAGAAAGTCAACCAAAGTAGAAACAAAACTTAATGCGACGCTTAAGGGATTACGCTTCATAAGTATTTCATTTATCAGGTAAATGGGTACTATTTTTCGTTTTAGTTTAATGCTGTTTAATCTTTAAAGGATTGTATGACTAAAATATGGCTTACTCTAAAGAACATCATGGAAATCATAGTAAATATATCGGTAACTTTTATAAGCAGTAACTATTCGACAATCAATCCCTTTCCTGAGAAAATAAATTTTAAATCTCAAATCGTTAGCATGTCGTCTCCGAGAGCTTAGCACACGATGCAGCATTTTTGGAGGAATGACACAGGGAGAAATGCATCAAACAAAATTTTAGTCTCGAGCGAAGGAAAATGAGTCCCGGGGACAACTAATGAAAACTCTAAAATATCGGTGCCAAACTGGCTAATGAAGTGTAAAATTATATTTGAAAATCCTGTAGAACATAAAAGATTCGTTATATTTTATGACTATATTTCTTTTATGGATACTATATTTTCTCTAAGGATACATTTATTAACAAACAAAATCAAATAATTATTAAGATTAAATGAAATAAAATAAAATCTTTTGCCTAACCTTGAACAAACGACACAGTTCCAAGAACTTTGAATTTTAAAACAAAGTATTAAAAAGCGATGGTAGCAGATGCAGAAGGGGGAGCAGAGCGAGAAGAAGATGGTCGTTACAGAAATTATAAACCAAACCGGCTGATTAAAATTTAATTCGCCTGAAAGAGGATATTTCTCAAAACAGACATTACGCAAAATATGAAGTCTTAGTAATACGAAATATTGTGTTGCATTAAATAACTTACAAAATTTGAAAAAACTGCTTCTTTCATTTTATATATCTGTTAAGGACAAAATAACAAATTGTGAAATACAAAATTGTTAAGAACAAAATAACAAATTGTGAAATACATGAAAGATGTTCACCTTGAAAAAAGAATTCTAATTTTTAAAATGATTTCTTTATCATTTATTTAGTTTAAAAGTTACAATTCTTTACCGTTTTACTGACTCGTAACTATCCTTAAATTCAAACAAAGCAGACCAAGATTCTTACACTCGATGAAGAGCTAATTTTTATGGTTTAATTTACAAAATCTGAGTTTTATATTTTTTATTTTTAGTTACAAAATTGCTTAGTGTATCCTCTTACACGATTTCAGGTTGCCCATCAAACCAAATCTACACACGATCATTTATGGCCACACACACATGCAAATACTACACACTTACGAACACGGCTTACGAACGTTACTAACAATATCTCCAACTTTTAACGTAACTCGCAACACCAATCTAGCCATCAATTCTCAGTTGTTTTTTTTTTTTTTTTGTGCAGAGACTTCGAATACACACTCATTCTACACGGTCTCACCCCCATGCAGAAATCTTTTAACTCTTACACTAAAAATTTCAAATAATATAAAAAAACAAAAAAAATTCAGCTTGTAAACAAAATTTAAGTAAATCCACTAGCGCCTTTGAAACTGATTGCAATCAGTGAAAGGAAACGACGACGGAACCACCACTGTCGGAACGATGCCAAAAAATTGGATTAAAGTCAAATTTTAACAAAAAGAACAGAAAACGAAAAACAAATAAAAACCAAAATTAAGACCGAAGGAAAATATAAATGGTTAAAACGTATAAAAAATATGTTCCATTTTATACTTAATACTTCTTTAATGGGAAATTTTAGTGGGTGCTTCTATGGATTTCTACGTCTGGTTTCAGAGAGTTGGGTTGGAACGCATTTGTGTGTGGGTGTAACTATGTGTGTGTGTGTGGATGTATGTGCACAGTAAATGGGAGAATTGTGTTGAACTGCAAAAACCAAATGACTACAAAATGTTTGCAAGTTTATTGGTTGATAATGTTGTTGTTGTTGTCGCTGTTGCTAATTCAAGCTCTTAAGGTAGCTCTTCCATTATTATTCCCCTTCATACCTCGACTCCTGCTCTTTCCATTTTATCGCTTTATAAATACATTACAATAAAAAGAAATTAAGTGGCTAACCCCAAGAATTTTGCAGTAACGCTAGCCCGCAAAAAGAAACGTACACTTTTTAAGAATGCCGACACTCACGTAGAAAGGTACATTTGTGCAATGATAGGCGAAGACTGGGATGAGGTGGAGTATTCGAATTGGAGAAGGATTGGCGTTGAAAATCGAGTTATGTATTACAATTTTTTTAATGCAGTATTATATGAGATTTCGTGCTACACTACCGCTATTTATCTACTTAATGTACCATAGGCTTTTGAATTATCCACGCCATGGTGTTAAGACATCACCTTTCAAGAAGAGGATGGAATATTTGCTAGGTATTAATTCATATAAAGGTTCTAGCGCTAAAGGCTTCGTTTTCTTCTTATGTAGAACTAATTGTAAAATTGTTGCAAAAAATAAATGGTTTATTTAAGCCTAGATGGACTTGCAGTATTTTCAACAATAATATATTTTAAGAAATTGTAACGAGCAGAAACACAAGTTCTTTCTTTAACAAAACATTCATCATTGTAGTATTGAATTGAATTTTTTACTCTAGAATGTTATAAAAGAAAAATGTTATAAACAAGATGAAAATATCGAGGATTATCAGAATTAATTTAGATTTTATTTCCTTTGCGTAAACTAGTATGTAAAACAAAATAAAACAATTTTTTCGAAATATATAAATACACGAAGGATTTTTATGTTTGAAACTTTTTTCAATTAGCACTGTTAATTCTTTTACACAAATCGTTCATTTATAAAATTTAGGGATTGATTGTAAAAATTACAAACAACTTAATAAATTATAATCGAAGACGACAAAGCCAAAAAATTAGTCTAAGAAAGGATTTTTAAAGTTATTAAACAAGATTTATAAACCAAATGTATTATCTAATTTTTTCAATAGTTAATAAAAATCAACACGTCTCTGAAAAGTGTTATTTTCAAGATTTAGGAATCTAGAATTTTAAATTAAAAAATATATTGAAACATTATTATATTACTGTTTCTTAATTAAGAAGCTATGTTTAAATTTTCAACGTTATGGGAAATTATCTAAACAAATGATAATACGAAAATTAATGACAGAATATTCTCTCAAATAAAAAGGTAATAAACTGAAGCCACCCATTGATTTTCTACTCCTGTAAATATTCAAATTCCTATAAATGTAATTCTTATCAATGAGTGTTCCATTTTTACAAATTTTCATTATTAAACTTTATTTGATTTCTGTGCTGCTTTTTATTTAATCTAACAATCTCCGGATTATTTGCAGAGGAACTCTCATTTCTTAATCCATCAATTTTCAAGAAAGTTTTTGGCGGATAAGGAAATCTTGAATAATGAATAATAAAATATTCTATGTTGTCCTTTTTGGTAATTAGTTTTCGGTAAGATATATTTTGAATACATATAACTGAAATAATTACAAGTACATAATGTACTGAATTTATCCAGCCCGAATTAAATGTATTTTTGCCAATTTCCATTTGGCAAACATTGATTGGAAGCAGCACCCCCACGACCACTATTACAGCGACAGAACAATGGCATCAACAACCGAAACACGTTCACGTAGTTTGGTAGCTGCCAAAGGTCCATACTCTGCAATTAAAACCTCATTTTCATGCCGGCATAGCACAAATTGCCAATTAAAAGTAAATGCTGTATGCTGTTCTAATTATTGTTATTGTTTTTTGTTCTTCCTGTCCTTGCATCTTTAATTTATTTAATTCCTTCCACTTCTTCCAACATGATATTTTTAATGCAGAAAGCTTTCTTTAAGGCACCAACAACAAAACGAGAAAATATTTCGCCACCATTCACATTTATAATTGTCAACGGCAGGAACAGCAAAAGGAAGAGCAACAAAATTAGTAAACCCTACAGATAATCGCATAGCGGTTGCAAACATGATAATAGTCGTGATGATTATTCTAATGATCGCGCCCGCTTCTATGATTTTGCACGTATAGGCAAACGTATATTTGTACGTTTCACGTACGTACATTCGTACGTATATGAGATTGTGGTCATGTTGTCTTTATAATTCATCACTAATATAACTCCGATGCCAGATCACGAAATGTTTCAACAGAAGCAAATCAAAATGGACAAATTGTTTAAAAAACTATTGCAAAGAAATTAAAGAAGCGCAAGAAAAATAAATAAAACTAAGGGTTCGCCGTCATTTGCTCGTGGTTTATGAAACGGTCGTGCCAGTGCAAGTAATCACTCTTCGGAGCAATTGCCGGCAAATACTTTTATTTTGCCTGAAGGAGTAGGAGCGGGCACAAGAGAGTACTTTTGCGAACTCTCGTAAAAACGAATCCATAAGATTGTGATTGCGCAAATAAGACATGTTTGAGAGGAGTTTAAATTTTTGGGAAAGAAGTAAAAATAAAGATTGTAAAGCTAGGGAAGGAAGCAGAGAGATCTAATGATATTTTAGAGTGCACTATTACTTTTGAAAATAATGGAATATATCAGAGAAATTATAACTTTCTTCGTACTTTTGAATTCGGTGTTGGCAAGATTTTACGCAGAGAAATAAAGGCTTTCAATTAAGATATAGGATTCTTTTATTCTAAAACTTTTCCATAAATTTTAAAATATAATTCAATGCAAAATATTGTTGCGAGGGTTCTCGCAGTAGATCGTTTGGACAACTCTCCCTACAAGGGCTTGAAAGAAACTCATTTCAAACGACATCTACATGATGACTTATCTTAAAATATTTAATTCCAAAAATAGTAAGAATAATGAAATAAACCATCGAAGATCTTTGTAAGCTTAGTAAACCAGATTCAAGGCCCTTAAATTTCGGTGTGGCGTGGTTTCTCTCATTCCTGACGGAACTGCTTAATGGAAGTAATACACAATAAGTGATTAGGTCCAAATGAAGTAAAATAATTTCTTTGAGGCGAAAAATATCGTGCCTTTCAGGATTGATATCAAAATTAAATTCACCAAAAAAAACCATAATTGAATTTTATGGTAAACGTTTAGACTGGCAGTGTCTAGAATTTTTACGAACAAAACGCAGGGAGGACTGCTGGTAATTGTATGAACTATTGTATCATTTGCAGCAATAGGGCAACCGAAAATCACTGCCAATAAATAATATTTATTTTTCTTTCTCATTTGAAACTGTACAAATTCGTAAGAGATGAATAACAACAACGCGTAGAAAGGCAACAACAATATCCAAACACTAAAGAAGAAAACGACAAGGACTACTAGGGAAACAGCAGTGCATAGCCACCAAACAGTAAATTAAACATCACAGCCGGTGATGGAGCACCAAGCTTCTTTACCACTACGGAAGAATAATTCGAGGAATAAGAAGAAAGAAAGAAGAAGAGTTCAAGCAGAAGAAATAACAAAAGGACCGAAGGAGACCAAATAATGCTGAATTGTTGTTTTGTTACTTTGCCACACCCAAAAACAATGCAGTTAAATTCGTAAATATATATAATTTCCGTAGGGTCAGAATATTCGTGTTCCTTCTTTCTTCGTTTATTCAATTTTTCATTTTTATTACAAAAATAAAGTAACATCGTTAGTATTTTTTTCATTTTGATTGTGGGTATTGCTTTTGTTCTTGTCATGGTTGTGGCGGTGTTTTCACCGAAGCCAAACTAAATTTACGTTCTTCGTCGCATAATTAAAATCACATCATAAATTAAAATGACAGCACCATGCAGTATTACTGTATTCATGATCATTGCTTTGTTTTTTTTTTCATAATTTTTCTTTTCTATTGTTTTAAATTATTTTTTTCTATTATTTTTCTATTGTTATTATCTGTTTTGCTGGTAATATATGCGATTATATTATAGTCGCCATGTATATAACTTGTTTGCACGATGTGATTGAAGACTAGGTTTTAAAGTGATTTATAATAATCAGCATAATCATAATCAATAATACCTCTTGCTCGGGGCTTCCTTCATACTGTCATGAATATGGGATAATGGCAAAACAATTATTTAGATCTTCGGAATTAAATGTATTTTATAAATTACCATCCTTGCGCTTTTTTTCTGCGAGTTTTCTTTTATTATACTCCTTTCCGAATTATTGAATTTATTTTTGAATTTTAATTAATTTAAAAAAGCTATAATAAAATGTTTGTTTAAATAAATGACATTATTAGGAAAAATAAAATTTTGCTCTCCATCCAGCGCCTACAGCGCAGTTTCCTAGACAGTAGCCCGTGGATATCTGGGAATGCTGAAGGACACTACTCTAACGATATGTGATTTGAAGATTGAAGGAAGCTCGCTGAGATAGTGATGAATTTCATTGTTTAAATATTTTGTAACAAATCAATGTAATTTCATTCGATGAAACTGAAAACAAAACTGAAAGCAAGGTGCGTCATCTTTACAAGGGGCTACATCCATTACGTTTGTATAAGAAAAGGACATCGGCAGAAACTTAATGCTCATGCAAACTTTTCAATTCTTTAAAAAAAGACTCAATCAAATTTCTTATTTTACGAAATTAGCTCGTTGAAGTAATAACAAAATAAGTCCTCGAGCTTTTTATAATTTATAACAATTTAAAATGTCTTTTATTTGCTGCTTCTGAAATGAAACTTTTGAGAAACAGAGCAATTATTTTTCTTTTTTTTTCTTTTTCTTTTTACTACAAGTCTATCACAAGAAGAGAAGTTTTCTAACTTTTTGAAATTTGTTGCGGTTTGCGAAAAGATCACGGAAAAAAGTGGAAATAGGACATCTTTTTTATAAAAGAAACCAAATACTTCACATTTTCAAAAGTCAATTACGTACAATGGATTTGAAAGCAGCCGCAGAAGCAAAGAAATGAACAAAAACTATTAGAATTGGAAGATAAGATTGTATAAGAGCGAAAAACAAATCTACGCTTAAAAAAACAAACATGATTTTTTTTATAATTCGAGAAAAGAAATTACTCTGCACGGACAGAAAAAGATGATGAAGAAGAAATCTTTGAAATTTTGTTAGTCCTTGTAAGAATCTCGAAATATTTTCAACGTCATTTTGAACTTTGTAGGCAATAGTCACCACCCACCCAACCACCCCACACTCCCTTCCGATAAAAGCAAAGGCAACTGGAACTACAGTAACTCTGATACACCACCATCATCACACCATCAACACCAATAACAATAACAGTATTAATCATAATGGAATGCCGACATTTTTTTGCTTTTATTTTGCAAACAGTTCCAGATGAACAGATTTTCTTATAAAAGTTTTCTAATTCCGTTTTTGTTGGGACTCATAAATAATGCCACTTCAGCGAGTTGTTGCCACATTTCGCAAAAGAGAGTATTGAGGGGTGAAGGGAAAGTAACAGTGGACAAATAGTCACATACGTAAGAAAACAAGCAAGAACACTAACATCAGCCTGACTGAACATAAATCTAAACTCAAGTCTAGTAAGCAGTAGAAGACCACACCCATTTTGGGGAAGAGTCATTTTCTTAGACGATGTATTTGGATTTCAGTATTAAACTTGCTCTATAAGCTGATGAGTTATGCCTCAGCCATCGACAAATCCACACTATCTCTGGGGGCCATGCCAGCAATTCGATTTCACTCATTTTCAATGCAAAAGGCCATCGGAGACGAAGAATATAAAATCTCATGGCGATACATTAATTCGCGCTCATATAATTATGGTCCTCGTGGCCAGATAAAAGCTTAATTTTCAACTCACTCTCAAAGTGAGGAATTGACATTTTTCTTCAGAAAGTGAAAAGCTGTTCGACAGCTGGACGAATGTTATCGAATAGTATGAAATAGTTACGGACTTTTCAATGTGACCACCATATATATCGTTGTTGTTGTTTTTTGTTATTTTTACTATGACAACTTTTGCTAAAGCTATTTTCAATTCTTATTCCCTCTGCTCCAAGATTCTTATTCCCTCCACTAAATTAGTCTAGAAGTCATCCGAACCGAATGACCACCAGTCCCCAAGCTCTAGACTGCCAAAAAAATCATATTGCTTCGGTCGTTTATTCGCCTCATTTCACTCACAGAACTCACGAATGAATGTGAAACGGTAAATTATTCATGCTACTCGTGTGATGCTATGCCACTGCTGTTGTTGCTACCGGTTATTATCACCACAGACACGAGAAATGTCATTCGTTTTTGTAGATTTTGGAGCGGTTGGACGGATACGGTTCAGTGGCAAAATATTCAGAAATAGCAAAAAAGACAGTCATAAAAATGTAATGGACAAGAAAGCAATCATAATCAAGAAATGTGTTTGTGGCGTTCGTGGTGTTATTGCTGATGAAGTGCCGTGACATTGTGTCACGGGAGACAAGCGCAGCGCTTGAGTTGGTTGCACTTATTTAGTTTCAGTCTCTTTCTGTTGGTTTATTCGGACGCGGAATAAAAACTATAAAATATTATTAAACTTTATTAAAATATTATTTCGCCTCTAGAGCGGTCTGCTCCTTTTTATATGACACATGACAGAAATTGTACAGTTGTCAACATCTCCCCGTGGCTTATTTTATCAAAATTTGTCATAAAACCGCACGATTTTATTTGGTTTATAACGGTAGAGCGCAGGTAAAAATTAAGAAACGGGAGTAAATGTGAAAATCGGTGGGAGAACAAAATCAGTCTTAATCAAACTGTATAAAAGATTTCTACTGAAGCAATTAATTCGAACATAATGAACTGAAGAGGAATGAGAGGAATGGCTATGAGGAAGATATTTTGCAGAGATGTTGATATGAAACTATTAAGAACAATTAAGAAAATTTTACTCAAATTGCTATTGTTTTATATCTCCCTTAGTCATTGCTTTTTGCTTTCGTCCTCATCGCTTAATAGTTTCCGTTAGAAAAACGTCAACAGTAATAAATTTGCATTGTTCGATTTTCTCAAAAATTCTCCGGATTGTTGTGAAATCACATTTTTATATCACATTTTTATAACGACAAAACTGTCTGTAGATACAAAAACAAGTCGAATGTCGAAATTATGATCATGGAGCTATAAACCCGGATGAGTGTGCCAGATACAATGAAGAAGTTCTTAAGAGAAGAAAGAATGAAAAGTACATTTCAGCAGATAACAGACTCGCTAATATGATGTCATTAGAGTTGATGTGATTCATAAGACAAAAACAAAACAACTACAATCATTTAAGCAGGTACGGTATCAGTGACATTTAATACATAGAATAAATTGTGGAGGGTAAGGGAAACGACAGTTCTGAGGTTGGATTCATTAGAATCCAACTCTAGGGTTGTCATTAAAATATCGCCTCATTAAGAGGAAATGTAATCAGTAAGGTTAGAAGAGTAAAACATAGAAGAAGAAGGGGGTATGCGGTGTATGTGGTATAAGGATGTATAATCCTTTCTTATGACATTACGTCTACTACTGTCAGCTTTGGATAACTTCCTGTATTTTACGCTGCTTCAGGAATTCTTTGGGCACTTAGACGTATCTGAACACATCTCTATAGCAGATATATAAAATGCGACATAAAACTGAAAATATTATAATTGCAACCATTAAAAATTTATCATCTATGATGAAATTGAGTATCTAAAGGTGAAACAAATGATAAACAAGAAGGAAGCCCTGCAAAACATGAAAGTTTGTTTGCTTATTAAATTAGAGATAATGCCCTTGCTTACATTATTAAAAAACAAATAGTTTACATTGTTATTATTATTAGTGTTATTAGTGTTTTTTAGTGTTATTAATATTATAACCCTAATAATTAATAGTTCCTTAAGCGCACATTTTTAAATATTATTAGCTAAAAAAAATAAGTATTCCATTTAATTTTTGATACGATTGCGCTGAATGTTGCGAAGAATGGTTACGAATGAACACAATATTATAAATAAGATTTCATTCAAAACTCGTTCTTACCCTTTACCCATTCCTGTGCCCTGCGGTTTAATGAAACATCTCAGCTGGAACCTAATTACGTAAACTTATCCCGTGGGATGTATTTCACTGTCCATAAAACGAAAAGTCTTGCAATTATAAATCATCAAGTGAATCATGGTGATGAAGTGTAATGATATATATCGAGTTTAATATATCGAGTCATATATCGAGTTTAATTCCTTCTCACGGCAAAATGCTGCTCTCAAGGCAGGTCCTAAGGAGCTTTTTTGTCCCCTTGGATAAGTATCCTTTTGAAAAGTAAGTAAGTAAATGCTTACTTTACTGGGATTCCAATTGGATTGTATTTTTTTATTAATATTTTTAATCATATTTTCCTTGATGGGGAGCGATGCTAAAGCTTCCATTCTATTAATTTAGACGGAAGCAACATCATAGACAGAAGTAATCGAACAAAAATAGATAAAACCGAATGAGAAAGCGAGGAAGAGAGAATGCAAATAAGAGATAACCTAAACTGATGGAATCAAACTAAAACAGATGGGGAAAAACAAGATGACGGTAAAGAGGGGAAAACAAAGAAAAAGTGAACTAAATATAATGTAAGCAAAAAGGTCAGATTCGACTTCGTCCAAGTATGTATACTCTACACACGATTTAATTCTATGGTACTAAGGGATACCTGTTTCACACATTTGCTTAAACGATGAAAATATGTAAAGATGAAGAATATAGCAAATGTAGAATTTGTGTAAGAAGCCTCTGGATGTTAACGTTGTCAAACTTTTAAAAGCACGTTGAAAGTTTGTTCACCAGGTGATTAAACGCAGTGTTGCTTTAATTCAAATGATAAACAATATGCAATATACTTCTCAAAAGTTAAGTCTCCCCCTTAAGTAATTGTCATGACATTTGAAGTGTGCGTGTTTCCGTTTGAACGCGAAACAATTTTATATAATTCCCGTTCTGACAAACATTGTCAACATTTTGCCACACCCTGCACTTTAACGCCGCCATCGATACCAAATCTAAAGCAACTTTGTTGAAGATAATTTAAAAGTTTTAATAATGTCGTATGGAAGACTGTAATCGGTCGTTGAACAATATGCTTTTTACGGCAAAGCTTTGAAAAATTTTAAGGAAAATGGAAATGTTTAATATTCGTCTTGACTGTAGGATATGAAAATACGGAGCACGATATTTATATAGAAATTCTGTTGCCTTTCCGAGCTTTACTCGCTATAATTTAGGTCACATGTGGGTCCAAAACTCATTTACACTTTACAAATTATTTCATGCCGTTGAAAATACAAATGGTCTTTATAATTCGTTGAGCTCTTATAATTTTCTGCATGTTTTGTTTAAAGAATTCATAATTTTCTCAGCAATCCATTCACATTTCAATCCCATATAGATTTCTGTATGGGCTTTATTTCGACCGGTAATTGCTTGAATTGTTGATGGCAGTGCTATTTGTTTAATTGGCGATCAGATATGAATGAACGGGCGACCGGATGGATGAACACCAAGGAACATTTGCTTGACTATCGATCGAAAGTTTCCTGATTGAATGCATGCATGGCTGACCGCAACAAGCTCCTCTGTCAGCCCTTTATAACAAATTATCGTAATTTAAATCATTGCCATTATGTCTGTGTCCATGCGTGCGTATAATAAATACAATGACCATTACCCCAACTACGTTCAGCGTAATGTGAAACTTAATGGTGTTCCATGCAAAAGATGGCGGTTAACATCAATTTTAGAAAACTGTTTTAACTATCATGTTCCGTTTCCTCTCCCTCATCAATCTGGTTAATACTTGTTGAAAGTAATGACACAATTATACAATTACGTAACTTTTATTGCCATTGTTTATTGTATAATTAAAGTAAATTTCGAATTAATCGAATTTATAAGAAAATCGTCCAATCATGAAACGTACGTAGAATATCATATTAGTATATCATATCATTATATTTTATTTCCAATATCTTTACGAGAATTTTTACGATTTAGTTTATGAGTCCCATGATTGAAACGATATATTTACTTGCTCCTTTCGTTTGTGTCGCGTTAAAAGAGGTGTGGCAGGTGCAGGAAAGTGTATATATTCTTTCTCAGAATAACTTCTTGAGGTGATTTAATCATGTCTGTCCGGCTGCCTGTGAAATTAGGTACGGATATTCATTGCCATCAAAGATTATTTGGAACTGAAAATGGGCTAAAGTGGATCATCCCATTTTAATGGTAGATTTTTAGGCGATATATTAGTATTAGATATTATCGCTCCAGAAAATGGCGCTTTTCGTTTCGGCAAGAACGTGGTTAGTTTTCTTGCTCTTTCATTTTAGTTCACCGCTGGGTAAATGTATTGTTTGGCTATTAAACTGCGATTAAGTTTCTTATGAGTTCATGTTGTTTTCTATAGTTACGAAAGGTAATACTAAACAATTTTGAATTGTTTAATAACACGTTGACCACACCAATATCATGAAAAAGTGACGATAACATAAAAGAGGCAAAGAGAATAAGAGACTTGTCAAGAACAACAATTACTATTTTAAGCAAGCGAAGTTTCTGATTGATGGTTTTGGAAGGAAACATTTATTATACATACTTTTATATTGTTTACACACGTGTACGTATTTTTTTCTATTCATTCTGAAGCTGTATTTTGTTGTTGTTGTTGTCATTACGACATTGTTGCAAGCAATTTCCATTGTAATGCGCCAAGTTATTTATTTTATGCATAATCTTTTATTTTATGCATAACCAGTTATCGCTTTGGCTGTAATTGCCCTTGTCAATCCTTCGTGTTTTTGCATGTCTTCTGTAGTTGCTTTGGTGCACTTGTTTCCGTGATAGCAAGTAGATGGCATTTGTGAGAAATTCCTTATTGGTTATTGCTGGTTGAATCGTATCTGTTGGTTGCTGTTAATTTGTATGTGGAAGGGCTGGTTCCCTTTTCATTAATACTGGTTGTTCTTGATCGGGTAAAATAAAGCAAAACTTCAAATTTTGGCATATGTCTTATCGCGAGGCAAAATAATATAATAAGAATAAGTATTTTTAATGGAAATTATCATACTCATTTCGCCCTTATAAAGCACTAGACATGTGTAAATGGTAGTACCTTCTACCAACGAGTCCAAAGTATCATTTTTAGAATAGATGTAGAAAGTCTATGATGTATGACATGTTATAAAAAAGACGATAATAATGTCCGAGTCTTGGATATATGTGTTTATTCGGCAGAACTTATGCTTAAGTACGTGTGACAATTCTTCTACGAAAAATACTAACATTAGTATGTTTGCATATATCTATATCGTCCAATAAGAATGTGTATGCATGGATCTATTTCGGTATGTGTTAACGTATGTATGCGCGGAAGTATGCGTGAGTGTTTATCATGTGCGAGCTCAACCAGCGGTCTTCAGCTAACATCACGTATCATGTTTGTCTCGTAAAAGTTAAATAACTAAAGGAACCGTTAGCAATTGGGACCCATTCTGTAAACACTCTCCAACTATACGAACGTCGTGCATGCAAAACAGTGTCGTATCGTATTACAGATACAAGACCTGAACGTGTGCAAATATTGCTTGTTTGCTGTGTATTTAGCTATCCATTCATGTATTTCTATACGAGATGGAATGCACATACTTCTTCTTATGAATTTCTTTTAATGTGCATAGCTCAACATCATTTCATGAGCAAGTATTGGTCACACTAATGCAAACTTTCTAGGAAACAAGCAAACAAGCGGAAATTCATTTTACCTAAGTTAAATAGATGTGTGTACACGCGTGTGTGTGTTAGGAGAAATAACAGAGTGCAATATACAAGAGGAATACCAAGAAAATGCAACGTCAAGCATAAATAGCGTGCATTAAATTGAAAAGTTTATTCCTTTTCTCAAAAATACGCCTCAATTTAAAAACACCTGGAATGGAAAATACAAGCTTTTATTAAAACAAACTCAGAAGGAGAAAATAAAAATTGAAACAAAAAACATTTCATAAGGTATAGATAATAATAACTCTCTTGCAATTAATGAAAATAAGAAAAAATGTGACATAATAACCAAGACCCTGTTGTAAAAATTGTTATTAAGGATGTATCTTCCCTTTAAGGAAAAAACCTTCCATTTACCTCGAGATAATTAGTTAAATGTGACCTCTCACATTCTCCTACCTTTATGGGAATCCTTTTTGCTAAAGTACATTTTTCACAATTTTCGTCGTCTACTTATCCCCGTACAATCAATTATATAACTCATCACTTACGTGTTTCAAACGAAGGTAACCCAGACAAAGGACGTAAGAAAACAAAGCAATGAGAGGGCATGAAATACAAAAATCAGGATTTACAGAATATTAAATACCAAATCCTGATAGACAGCCAGACAGAGCAACACAAATTTCATTTAATATTGAATGAATAACGATGACGGTGATCTACTGTTGTATAGCGGTTACCATGGCAGGTCGATTTTTTTATAAAGCACAACATGCAATCATTTCGAATATGATTGCAAAAGAAAATTTTTATAACGAATAAAAAGTATTGCAAGAGAAAAATAAATCCAAAAATGTAGGATTGATTTTCGATTTATATTTTCCATAAAAACTTCAGCACAATATACACGACATCACAGCGTGTGTGAAAGACGCAATAAAATGACACCGGTAGCAGTAATAACAACAGCTGTAAGAACAACAAAAAATAAGGTTGGATTTTTCATTGCAGGCAAAAATTGGAATTTTTGCTGAAATCATACAAAATCGAAATTGCGTTAAAAGTGGATCGTTTCAGAAAAAAGCCAACATGACATGACAAAGCCAAGCGTGACATACAGAAAAAGGGATGAGATAGAGGGGAAAAGGGAGAGAGAGAGCGAGAAAATAATGACAACTGGAATAAGAAATAAAGAAGTATAAGATAAGATTCATAAAGTGAGGGAATGGATATTGGGGCGTGACCCAAACCCTTCTGCGGTTTGTAGAAATGCAATCGTTAAGTATTGTTTATAGAGAGGGATGTATGTAGGGACTGCTTACTGCAAAAAAAAAAACAGAGTATTAGTATAAGCTCATGCTACGTCGTAAGGACGACACTTAGAATTTCATTATACACTCCTGTGAAACTCATAAGCAATTTCTCCCCTACCATTGGGTGTGATCGAATTATTGGCTCTACTCCAACACTCTCCCCTCTTTCTTCCCTCTCTTAATAACAGCTTTTTCAGTTATTCAATTTGTTAGAAATTTTTATTATTTAATTTTTTATTTACTTCGTGAATGTTGATTCTTCGCCGTTTTGAAGTTCCGATCATTAAAGTCTTTCACAAATATATCAAAAACTTCCTTATATTTATCATTCAATTTTTCCCAGCCGTTTTACAGTATTTTAAGGTATTCGAAGGTTTTTCTTTTATTTATTTGGAATTAGGGAGTTTCCAATTTATTTTCACCGAGCCAAAAATAAAATAAACAAACGACAGGCAACAATTCGAAATAGTCTGTTCGATCAATGTATCGAATTTGCTTTCATATCACCGAAAAAATCAAATAAAAAAATGGTGAGTTAACACCACAACAACAACACTAACAACAATGGCAAATGCTAACAGTGAAACACAGGAAAAAGTAGAAAAAGGAATTACTGGAGGTTAGTAGGCGTAGGGGAATTGTTAAAACAGAATATTTTCAATTTTTTTACACGCGATTCAAAAAATTTTTCATCGAATAGAACAATATTTCAATTTAGCTGCTGTCGACGAACGACTTCCGGTTGTTGGTTCTTTTGGTATGTACAATCGGTCCACCGTTTACGTGTGTGAGGGGAATGAGGTGCGTTGCTGATAAGACCCCGTTTACAGCCTGGATTTTACCTGACGGAAGTGCACATAAAAATGATTTGCTTCTTGCTTGTTTATTTTCATGCATTCATTTTTTCGTTGTTGTTTCCCTGTTGCGTCGCTTTCACTTCTTCCTTCTTACCATCATTTTTTGCCATCCTCCATTTATTCATTGTTGGCCGGAATTTCCGTTAAATTTCGAAAATTTTTTACGGTAGCTTCTGATTGCGAATGAAATCGGAAAGAAACATTCCACAAAGCAAAAAAGGTTTTATTCAATTTCGTATGATTGTACGATTATTCCAAGAATGAATTCTTCATTGAATAAACTCCTGTGTGTATTTTTGCTTTTTGCGATTTTGAAAAGTATTCGGTGAAATATTTATTATTCTTAATTAAAAATATTTTCAGCGTAAGAGCTTAATAAATCTAGTAGGTCTTTTTTGCAAAAGTTAGATACAAAATGCATGAATATCTTTCCTCTAGAAATATTTCGCCACGAATCGTCCGGTTATCATTAATTTAAATATTCTTCATCCGTAGATGATAAGAAACAACGCAATACTAATTTTAACAACACAATACTAATTTTAAAATTTAATTTTAATTTATTAAAGATTATCAACACGACGCACTATAGATTATCAACACGCACTATTGGAAATTCATGATAAACAATTACTTTAACTGTCACATTTGCCAACTGATTGCAAAAAGTGTTGTCATTACTTTAAATTTATTCGGCAGACTAATAAGATGATAATATAAGATAATAGGATGATAAAATGTAGTAGGGGAAGAAATATCTAACCTACTCCAAACTTAAAATTCAATATGAATAACTGACTCTATCAAAACCCGAGAAGGGCTGACCAATATCCGATATCATAAAAGAATAATAAGAATAAATAAGAAAAACAGAAAATTATTATTAATAGATATAATGACAATCAATCAGCAATATTTGAGTGAAGAGTCAATTATTATTTCTATAAAAGGAGCGACAACATGAACAAAAGTATTAGCTTCTGAAGAGCCATACGTTTACCAGCGCAGGCACCATTATAAATTTCGACGCGTGTCTGCTGCTAGGGAGCTTTTATTCGAAATTTGAGAAATTTGTGGAAAATGTAGCATCCCTACACCTGCTTTTGAAATGCATATGGGCGATTTTGTTTTTATTGTTTTCCATCGTTAGGCCTTCGACTTTGATGTGCTATGTCGCCATGTGAAAGTGGCATATTTTATCATCACGCGTAGGGTACATACGCTTCGACCAGACCTAAATTAACAATTACTTACTTTTATCCAGTCTTCTTTTACTTCTTCCTCTTCTTTACCATCTCCTTACTAGTCTTCTTTCAACAATAATCATTCTATCATTCTAACTGCTACAAGTCAAGAATGTCAAACTAGAATTTCCGTTTCCATCACCATCCATCCTTCCTTTGCTCAAGCAATTTATTTTTGTCCTTTAAACCCTTCAATTTATTTTGTATTTTTGTTGTGCTCTTTATTGAGCAGAACAATTTGAGGAAAAGCGTTTATTTGAGTGTGTGTAAATCTGACGACCATTTCTATCTTGTGTGTGTACATGTGTGGATGGCTTAAATTGCCTTTTTCAATAATTTATTATGCGAATTAAACTGGTGTGCCCGTATTAAAGTGTAGAAAGGGAACGAGCGGAGAACAGGAGTAGCGCATAAAGCAAGGAATAAAAAAGCAGGGAATATGAGGAAAAATAATAAAAGAAATCTTAGAAAAAAGCATGGAATAACCAGCACATGACCAAAGTAGTTTAAAATAAATACTTGATACAGGATAAGGGACATAAGGCGGACAGAAAGAGGCTTACGGCTCACCGGACTGGAATACTCGTTCTCAGTTCTTGTAAAGAACGTTATCACGCAATGACCCACACCAAGCAAGAACATAAGTTTCATGCATGCATTCACAACACTTTTAAATATTCTTTCTCTGTGGTTTTCTCATCATTTTATATTTTTAGAATCCACCGCAACAATATTTCAGAAAGCCTTTGAGACTAATAATCATACAAATAATTAATGAAGCGCCTAATGGTAGACTACACTTGAAGTGACCGATATGAAAGTTATAAGAACGATAATAATAGCTAGAAATGGCACATACCGTTTGCATCCTTCCATGTTTTTTCACTAACTTGCGACATTATAAAACAAAAATAGATGAAAAAACTTAAATTCAATTCAATTTATTTCATATCTTTTAGATCGAAAAAATTATAGAACACTAACATCCTTTCAGATATATTATATATATACATAAATTTATATTTCTGTAATAAACCTAAAGATCTAAGCAATCATAAATTCAATAAACCTAAAGGAACTTTCAAAGAGGACAAAAAAAATACGATGAAAAGAAAAAGCCGCAAGCATATAATCGTAGCAAATTGCAATCATTTTGAGGGCATAATACAATTTTATAGCCCTCATAAAATCCTTTCGGAGACGCGTCATTAGTCTTGTATTGAAACTGTTTTGACGTTTTTATTATTGCTGTAATTTCCAAACATTACTTTGTAGCCTCTTGCCATAATTGCTGCAAGTTGTCCATGTCATGTTCTCGCAACTGTTGCTTGTCTGAAATAATATATGATAATTTCAAAAGTCGGCAACAAGTCTTGCTGGCGTGAAATTAATTTAATATCCCTTGGCTTCTTTCAAGACGACAAAAGCAGCTCAATAAAAATTTCAACCGAAGTTTATAATCAAATAAATTATTTAGAGAATTAAAGAAAATTAGCTAGTCATAATTGAATTATTACAGCTTTCGGATTTATTTATTGTCGCACCCAAAAATTTGTTGATATATTTTTGCTAAAGATAGTATTGCATTTCACGATAGCCAAGAATAAGTTAGGAGAAAATTGATTTTATCCGAAAAGAATAAGAAGAGATTTAGAATTTGAATTACGGTATCTTTTGAAAGAACTTCAATAAAGGCCTTTTACTATAAGTAAAACATGTCGGCTTAAACTCGATTTAAGGATTGAAGACGTTATATTTTACATATACTTAACTATATAAATCTAATTACAAATTGCGCTACTTAATGTAAATTAAAAGCACTTTGCTGTATCGCAAAGAAATATATTTAATGTTGTACCAATTCAATAACAAAATCATAAACAAAATAAACGATTTCAAGTTACAAACAAGTACAAACTTCGAACAAATACTTAACCCAACAAACAAAAATCAATGTATAACGGTCATAGCTAAAGACATAAATGAATACGCATGTCAATAAAGAAGTGAATAAATACGAGTTATTCATGTGGCTCGACCAAATTTAGAAGATAATTATAATTACTGGATTCTACTACAGCACTCATTGACACAAATTTGGAATTACACTTTCAGTTTTAGTTTCGAAACACGATTATACACAGCAAGAGAAACTATCGTTTGAATTCTTATGACTTTAACTGTTTCTAGAACTTCTCTCAACATTATAACCGCTTATTTTAAAAGTTATCTTGCCCATTCAGATAACATGGTTATATAGATATTGTTTGGATTCCTGAACTGTTGGCGTGCCAATGAAATAAAACAGAAGAACGGAGTTCTCAAAATATACTTAGAAGGCTTACTATTTTTGAATCATTGTGGTCTTTCTAATACAATTTCTAATGGAAAATACCCCATCTGGTACAATTTTTGAGCGCCCTAAATTAACACAGCCTTCTTTAAAAGGCATGCAATATGCAAAATTGGATTCGATTTATTTTGGAATGGAATACCATTCAGTTGATGATCTAGCAACAAAATTTTTGCAAACTAATTGATGTTCAAATGTAAACCTAAATTACAGTATGCTGTATACAGTAACAGTATACAGTATACAGTACAGTATACAGTAACAGTATGCTGTTCACAACTGTTATAAGTAAATTAAATTATTTCAGCACAAGGAATTTTCTAAATGAAAGTGTTGCTCCTCTTGTACAATAAAATCTTCAATAAAATTGGCGAGACAACCAAATAAGCGCAATAACACCACTCATTTCTTAAATGCAACATTATATTTCCATTTTCCATGTGGTATAGTAATTGACACATCGTTCACACATATTTTCAAGCGTACGAAAGCCATACATGCGCACAACTCGCACACAAACGAAATTATTTTAATAAAAAAGTGTTTAATGTCTTCCCAATGCTCGTAGCTTTTTTGTGACTTGAATACTTTTAAGGGGAGGGGAGTGGATATCATATGCACATATATATGTATATATATATATATATATATATATATATATATATATATATATATATATATATATATATATATATATATATATATATATATATATATATATATATATATATATATATATATATATATATATATATATATATATATATATATATATATATATATATATATATATATATATATATATATATATATATATATATATATATATATATATATATATATATATATATATATATATATATATATATATATATATATATATATATATATATATATATATATATATATATATATATATATATATATATATATATATATATATATATATATATATATATATATATATATATATATATATATATATATATATATATATATATATATATATATATATATATATATATATATATATATATATATATATATATATATATATATATATATATATATATATATATATATATATATATATATATATATATATATATATATATATATATATATATATATATATATATATATATATATATATATATATATATATATATATATATATATATATATATATATATATATATATATATATATATATATATATATATATATATATATATATATATATATATATATATATATATATATATATATATATATATATATATATATATATATATATATATATATATATATATATATATATATATATATATATATATATATATATATATATATATATATATATATATATATATATATATATATATATATATATATATATATATATATATATATATATATATATATATATATATATATATATATATATATATATATATATATATATATATATATATATATATATATATATATATATATATATATATATATATATATATATATATATATATATATATATATATATATATATATATATATATATATATATATATATATATATATATATATATATATATATATATATATATATATATATATATATGAGGAAGAGGAAGAGGAAGAGGAGGAATTCATCATTTGTAGACAAAATTATCTCGAAATTCTCTACAAATCAAGATGATAAAAGAGGTGAGAAATAAATGGCGCCCTTTCCATAAAAAGAGAGGCATCGATGGCGACGAACACCAATAAATACAGAAAGCATTGAATTTCAAAAAGGATTTGGAAGAGGATATAAATTGCAAAGGTATCACGAATGTAAGGGCATTCGGTTTGTATTTCTGTCTTTGGAATGAAACCTAACGAAATAAAATCTACATACACAAGCCCTCGTATACCAATCGGTTCAATACATTGTCAATCGTAAATATGTGAATATGCAAGGAATTAATTTCCAAATGGAATTTCGGAAATACTTCAAAGAAGCTCTGGAGATACTCAAATTAATGGGAAGGATGGATTTTATTGTACGTAGTCGAATGTACTTTTGAAGATTAACATCTTTTGAAATTTATTGAGATTTAAAATAAGATTTATTGCATTTAGGAATACTAAAACACGAGAATTAAGGGGACCAAATGCCAATTCAGTAAAGCAACAGTAAATGTTCGCTGTTTGAAAAATAAGGATAATTGCAGACAATTACAATATCATGAAAAGCCCGAGGAATTGAAAAGTGTAATTTACGAGGACATGATCGGTTTGATTTTTTAAAGAAACATTTAAGTATTTAAAAGGACCGATGATTTAAAAGTTTTATATGTAACTATATGTGATTCATGTTCATAGACGAATTTTCTAACACTTTTCCTGAATCTGCCTCACAATTTACAATTTGTTATACCACTGTGATTTAAGGACACAATATAAACATCGAGCCGATTGAAATTATTGCTGCTCATATTCCCTCTATTATTAATCCAGTTATTAAAACGGGAGTTGTGAGATTTTTTTTGGTCAAAAGTTTTCTTCAATTTTGTCTTATTTACTGCGTTTCAACTATTAGCTATTCCCATGGCCGTTGAGCTCCCTTGAGCAGTTTTCCATCCCGAAAAGTTTATTCTTTTGATCGTAGTTTGTAGCTGCTTTTGATAGTTTTTCTAAACAAATTTCAATGGAACTACACATAAAAAAACATCTAGTACTTTTCTAGTACTCAAAGAAAACACAAGTAGTTTGTTTCGAAACTTTTTTGCCTCCATGGGCTGTGGAGCAATTTGTTTCAAAAACTTCTACTGAGAAAATACGAAAATTGATAATTATAATTAAAGCACACTAGGTTAACCCAGACTAATAACAAGTTCTGATGGAAGCCCATTATTATTGACCTTAGATATTATCATGTACCCTCTGTTTTGAAATAGAGAAAATTAACTCTGAATGTAAGCTATAGATATGGGCCATACAGAAATATTTAATCTACCATTACTGTGACTAATGAGCTATCGTTTTTCCATCAATTTTTCGAAACCAAACGAGACCTAATAACAAATCCTCTTTAGTCTAAATAAAAGTAAACGGAACAAACAAAACGAAAATAATAAAAATGTTTTATAAATGAATAAATTGCAGACATAAGTCTTAGTTTTAAATATTTTGAAAGTTTTAATAAGGAAACTTTAAAAGAATTTCTGAAGTAAATAAAACTTTGTCGAAGTGATGAAAAATCTGCTGCTCAAATAATCCTCTTATCGTTTATGGTATCTTTTATTATTACCATGCACACTAACCGACGCATCATCATCAGGAATAGAGGGCAATAATAGCGATGATACACATCATAATTCTTTAGAGTCTCGTTTTTAATTTTATTCTCAATCGCTTCTCTTCCAACCAACTGCTTCAGTGAACAGTGAATGAAGTTTTGAAGGAAAGCAACCAAACACGCAAAAAATATCAGATTAAAACTTTTAATTAGTAAATTTAACCTTAAGCAATAAACTTTACGTCCATCACATCAACTCCGTTCAGTCAGACCCAATTCCTTACGGTACGTTACAGACTGATTGAATGCCTGTTTATTTTTTTTTTGTATCTGCTGATCGGACCATCCGTTCCGTTCTAGTTGTTCCGCTTTCCTCCTTACCAACTTTTTTATGTGCCGGCATACTTACATCGGAAGCTTGTTAAACTACTGTTCAACTAACTGAAATTTTCACATACACTCCTTCCTCCATAATATTTTATATATCCTATTTGTCGGTGGGTAGATTCGCTGAAAATACTAACAATGTAATACGTTGTAATGCAACGCCAGCAATATGTTCGAATGGTTATGCGCGGAGAACGGCCACACTAGCATTCCGGTATGAATCTGGACAAAAGGCTGGGCATAACATGCTCGTACACTCTATATGCAGAAACAAATACCGTTCGACTTCAAGAGGCATTAAGAGCTAACAACTCAATTATAAAAGAAAATATTGAATTCTTTCACTGAATCCTTTTCAGTGAAAGCGTACTACATACCTCAAAAACCTAGCATTATCATAGTATTGAAATTTTGGTGTTCAATTTTGGAGGACATACGATACTTATCCAATACACTCTGGAAACGAATATACACCGGGTAACAAAACAGTCTGATATATATAAATTAAGGCAATAGAAGTTGGTAAGAAGCTCTGTCGATGTTATAAAGGAGATATTTCACACATGATAAGCGGAATTTCAGGAACATATGAAGATTATAGACCCAATAAATTGATTTATAAATTGCAATAGATTTGTAAAATATAAAGCATTCCTCATGTTCATTGCTTCTGTATCCAACAATTTTTCATTTTTCTATTAATGACATCTTATTCTGAATTCGATACTTTCGAAATGACGCACACTACCGTGTACAAAATCTTTTACATTTATTTTTTTCCCATTTATTGTGTTTTATAAAAGCACAGACGGTAGCATTATCTGTGCGTAATTGTGTGAAATAACATATTTTCAGCTTTTCATTCCCATTCTTCCCCTCACTCTCTTTGTAACTCTTTTTAACCATATTTACAGTGAAGACAATACTCATTTTTGACATCTTGAAAATGAACGATGTTATATTACCGCGTCAGAGCATTTAGTTTATTTAACCAACATAACCAAAAACAAAAAATAGGTGGGATATAAAAGGAATATATATACAATTTCCGCAGGAAATATATATACAAACAACTAGTGGAGTTGGATCAAGCAAAGTTTTCGCAACGAAATATTACGATAACTTTTCTGCATATAAAATTTTAATGTCCCCTAAAAATATGCAACTATATTTTACAATGTCCTTTGCATAAAAGGTTGCCTCGCTAAAAACAGCCAATGTGAAAATATAATTAGATTCTGTTGAAAGAAGGTTGAACCACAGATGGAAGGGCAGAGGGAGAAGTATGAAGATTATTTCAATTTTCAGCGAAATGTAAAATATATCTAAAGTGAGTTGATCCCCTGTTTTTATCCAATTTATTTATTTTCATTCTTTATATATTCAGAATTACATATGGTTGATGATGGTAAGTTTGGTAATTTTAGGACATAAGAAGTTTCTACAGCATCTTAGTATATTTTCTGGAAACTATAAATTTTATTTAAAATAGATAAAATATCCATTGTACTCTAACGCGAAGTGTCACATATTATAGCCTCGCATTAAGGCGGGTTTATTGCTTACAAATTACAAAAAATTTGCAAAAAGATACGGTTTATTATTGCGTTACATGCGTTTTATTATTTTACAAATTCAATCGTAAAATGTCTCTTATGATTATGAAGAATTCCCAATGGAGTCGAATTAAAAAAGACATATATACAGAAATACTTAATGTCCAAAGGTGTCACCAAAAACCTTAGTCGTTGTCTTACAGATTTATTGAATAATATAATTAATCAAACGTTATTTAACGAGGCTAAATTGAAATTTTAGTTGATGAATTATGCGTGAACATATATTGCCATCGGCGTAGCTTTAATAAATTGTGACCTTATCAATTGGCAGAAGCAAAATCAGAATGAGAATCTGCCTAATGTAATAGAGTATGTATGAGCGCTAACTTCGAAGTTTAAGGATACACAAAATGCAAATTTTCATTGACAACAAATGCAAAAACACAATTTTAGAATTCTTAGACAGCTACGGATATTTCCTTGCAGTAGAATATATAACAATAAAACGATGGAATAAAAGTACAAATCATCTGCTATTTTCACAGACAACTACATTTTTTAATACTACTTTCTTCCATTTTCAATTTTCTAAATAGTTGAAGCCAGTTTCAACCTCATCAATATTTTCATTAATCCACCAATCGCCAAATGCGCCAACAATCAAAAGGGGGGAAATGGCTATCCCACAAATTAAAACCTTTTATTCTCAGTAACAAATCTGAGCAATTCTAACCATCAACTGTAAGCGCAATAGAAACTTTACAGACGTACGGATTCGCTCAGAAGGTGCAACTTAATTTCGCCCTTCAGTTCGAAACTAGTCTTGAACGCTTTGGTTCCCAGATCATCGAAGGGATGTTTGAAAATTAATTACAAACTTTATAGTGGAAATTATATTAGATAACCTAATAAAAAATTTTATTTTATAAACATTTTTGCGCAGGAAGAGACAAATACTTAGCATTTTGTTATAGACAAAATATTTTTTATTATATACGAAAATATTTCCTTCAATCAAAAGATAACGCGTAAGAGAAAATGTATTTAACAAAAAAAGCTAGAATAAATTTTTTATAAGATAGCTTTACGATTATAATAATTTCTTTTAAATTATAAACAGAATAAATGTCACTTTTTGTTTTATGAAAGTAACTTTCTATTTGTGACAGATTCATGAAATATTATGCTAAATACCCTCGGGGGTACTCAAACTCAGAGAATCAGCAAAAAGACTATTATCAAAAAATATGTATCATTCCACACATATTGTTAGAGGTTTCCGTCATACATAAAAACTACAGGGAAATTGTTGTTCTTTTTGATGTGGTTTTTAACCTTAATTAGTGATATTGTAGATAATGAAATCCACTGATGTAGTATCATATTCCAAATTTATCTAAACTATCTCACTGTTTTGATGGATTTTAAGGGAGGAAAACCTGGAAATAAATACTGTATGTGTCAACATTAGTGCACTTGAATGCGGATGTGCCCGTAAAACTTTCGCCAAGCAATCAAAGGAACGAATCAAAATAGTTAAACGTACATAATACGCTGAAATTTCCACAACTTGAATTATAATTAATTTAACATAGAAAGCAGGCAAAGTTTTCGTTACGTTTCATTACTTATTGTCGTTGTTGTTTTTTGCGGTTTTATACTTTCATCTGCTTTTATACGCTTTATGTACGAAATTTACGAAATGCATCCACGCATGAAATTGAAATTTTAAAAATATATATACTAGCTTTTATTGCCGCTTTTATTTGATAACCCTTTTTTACTATCATTTTGTTACGTTAATTGAGATAAATTTAATTTCACGCTGATACAGAGATGAATACAAACGTAAAAAATGTAAAAAAGAACAGCAAACTTTTGCAATATTTACACATTATTACATTCTATTAGAGTTAATGCTTTTATAAACAACATCGGTTAAAGTAATAAATGTTTGTATATTAATATTCAACTAATCAGAAACTTTATATTTATAACAATTTTGACGGACGAATAACATTTCCGCTATCAAAATATTTCCAAAAATTAGCGTGGTGTGCCCCCATATATGACGAAAACTCCAATTACAGGAGAATAAGTGATATCGCGGGCGAGGAATTATACACAAACATTCTCCGCCATGTTGGACACATCAACATAAAACTAATACCAGTCATGGCATTTTATCCCAGGTCCTCAAAAACGTACACGCGCTCCTGGATCTATTGTGCTTATCTCAAGTTCCGCATTTGTCTCCCTTCTCATCTTTTTCCCTATTAATGACGGTTAAGAAATCACATAAAATTCACATTTCCGTCAGCGCTTTTAATATTATTATTTAAATAAATAGCATCGCCTTTCCTAAACAGCATTACCCTCAGTGACTTTTACAGCTTAAGGATCAAAATTCTGCTTTAAAATTTAGAAGATTACCTATAAATTTAGTTTTAAAAAATGGAAGCATGATACGATATCTACAAAATCTACGATATCAAATTACTATCACGTAAGCTTTTTCTTACGTGTGACCCCTTTCCTCGTAGAATAACAAGACATAAAAAGGAGTATCAGTAAAATGGAATTTATAAATTTTGGTAGACAGATCCAATCGGCAATCGGATCCGATCCGATCTATCGATCACCCAAAGAAATTAGAAAAGACCAAAAAACCCGAAAAACATATTTTAAAATAATACTCTATTAAATAACAAAGTCAAATCATTCAAATTCGCTTACCGTCAACAATCAATTTGCGCAATAAATTAGAGGGCGAAATAGATATCATACAGCTCTTCCAAACGGCGCACAAATGTACCTCAGCGTGTAATTATCTGAAAAGGAAAAAAATACGGACTGAATTTAGTTAGGAACTGCACGAAGGGTGAAAACTCGAAGGTGCATCAATATTATTGTAGTTATTGTTTTCGTTGTGATGATTACTATTGTGAGTAAAAGACATTTAAATTTTGTTTTCAAAGATCATTTATAAAAACACCCACGTGTCTAAAATACTCGAAAACCAAATCACACGTTATGAATTTCTCTTACGATTATCTGTTACACGTCAAAGTTAGAATTAAACCAAGAAAATCAGTTTATTCTCAAGTCAGACTTACAATCCTTCTTTCTAATTTTGTTCATTATTTCCTTTCCTTCTTTTATAGTAAATACTTTATAATAAATACACATGTCAAACACATATTGTCTAGCTCCAAGCTAGGAAGATCATTCCTCTTTGAGAACATCAAAGGCGAAAAAGACAGATACAATTACTTGCAGAATGAGCATAATTCAGAGCGAAAATAAAATGTTAAATTTAATTAATATTCTCGTAGGAATCAGAAATTGGAGGAACTTTGAGATGTTTGCAAAGAATACTTGGAGGGTTGTATTTCGAAGACTGTGAAAAGTTTGCATTCAATATTCCTCAAATAATCTTGATGTTAATAAAACCAAATGAACGAGTTCTGAAAACAAAAACAAAAATGCAAAATAAAACATTTCAAAAATCATAAGATAATATTTCTTTGAACCACTTTTTTGAATAGAAAATGTCGATAACTCTTTCGACAATTACTAGTGATGATGATACTGATAAGACTAATCTTTATCTTCCTCTCATTGGTAACATTAAAATCACTGAAGAATCGTCGTTATATAAACTAGATCTTAAGAGGAATTAGTAACGGAATTATTCAAACTAATTTAATTAAATTAATGCGAAATCAAAACAAAAATGGAATTAATAACAAACTTAAACAACTCTCGAGAAAGCAACATCAAAGATTTACTCAGATAAAAATCTCTGTGTGTGAGTTTGATTCTTCCCTGCCTCATTTCCACTCCCCACTTGATAACGCTGATGCTGATTTGCGATACAATCTGCTTATGTTTCAGAACTTTTTGCTTTTATTATAAATAATCAAATAATCTAAAAATAACAAAAACAAGTAATAGATAATATACGGTTCCCATTAGTAGCCGAGAATAGAAGGAAAAAACATCTTCTTTTCAATGGGTCCATCCTGGTACATTAATAAGGGCGTGTCTACATAAGAGAAGAAAAGCATAAATAAACACGAAGATTCCCTTCTTGTAAAAAAGAGCTGATAGAAATGAACCCTCTGATCATTTTTTATTCCACTCCTGGAGAAGTGAAGGTATGATAGGGCCTACTTTGTTCTAGCTTTTAACGCTTTAAAAGAGACGCGGGAGGCGTTGGAAATTATATAAATTCCAATTAACAAT
This sequence comes from Physocephala rufipes, assembly GCA_963966595.1. Taxonomy (NCBI): domain Eukaryota; kingdom Metazoa; phylum Arthropoda; class Insecta; order Diptera; family Conopidae; genus Physocephala; species Physocephala rufipes. The sequence goes on along the minus strand of OZ016502.1, from coordinate 40,669,649 downwards.
CAGCAATGGATTCTACATTTTGTTTTTCATCCATACCTCTGTTTGTGTCTCCGACCAGGAACCATAGGCTTGATTACGTATACCACAATTACAGGAGGATGAAGCAGTTATGGTCATTAAATTTTGCTGAACTTCTCGTGTCACCGGAAACTATGTGGTTAAAAACCTGTATGTGGGTTTCAAGCTCATTTGGGCTATGTGTGCTTAAAACATGCTTATATCGCGATTTATAAACATTACAGGTCAATTATGCAATCGACTCTTTCGTAAATTTGACCACAATAGTTGTAGGAAAATAAGTATAAAAAATAATACAGGGTAGCCCCGAAACAGATGTACTAGTAGTGGATTTCAGTCTATTATCCTCCGTGAGACGACCAACCCCATGAGACCAAACTTAAACTTTAACATTTGAATTCACCCCCTAAGGGGAAAATATACTTAAAAAATAGGCGTGGTTCGCCTATTCTTAACAAAGATTACAAATGGAGGAGATTGAATTAAGGCTCAGTCAGGAAATTGTTTGTATATGTCATTTCCGTCCTTGCAAGGGTGATTGATACTGAAAGTGAAAAATGTCAGACTAACACCACGATTACTTCCTAAGGCTCGTGTAAGCTCGTCAGTGCTTATATCACAATTTATAAGATTGTTTGTTGATTTTTGTTGCTGCCTCGATTCTGTTATTATTTTCATAAACTTTGGTTTGTTTGCTCCCATACACGTTCCCTTTTTACTACCATCCTATTTTTACCACTAGAATCAATCATCATTTCCGCTCGCCTCATTTTATGTTTTACCTCTGCTTCACCTGGTCTCTATGCTATCGTATATACAATAACAATTTGATTCCCCTCCACATCTAAAATTTTTCTCATCTCCGTTTTCATTTTTCTTTTCTATTCTTATTCAATTTTTTTTTTTTGATGAAGCCTGTCAGCAGATACATTGTTACCGGCCGGTGAAAATGTTAAGCACACAACAGAAAAGTTGTTGACCCCGTTTCTTTTCTTATTGTCGGCAACAATAAAGCATAGTACGCAGAAGTGTACAAAACAACTGTGGGTTTATGAGTAAGATTGGGAGAGTGATGATAACAACGACGAGAAGAGCCGCAGTAGTGGATGACGACAACACTTCCTGCTTGATGTAATGGACTTATGTGGTGGAAAGCGGTTGAGGTCAAGAAGTTGGGTGGTGGAATATTAGCAAGGGAGTATTTTATGATATACCTACAATGACGGAAACTCTGAGTAGTTGAACACGAGAAGATAAAGTAACCGCAATAAATGAATCAGTTAGAAGAATATAGCCACGGAGAGAGGGAGAGAGGAAACAATGAGAGGATGACTGACGTGAAACTTTAATTATGAGGTGTCAATTTATAAGGAAGGTACAGAAAGGACATAGCGAAAGGTATCAGCAAGAAATCAAATAATTGACTCGCCGAGGTTCACATATTCTACATCTTCATCGCACAAAAACGTAGCGGTATTTATTGTTTTGCTTTACTAATTTACTAACTTCAAATATATTGCCTTTTTGATGAAATAAAATCTATATATTTTGCTCTTAGTAGGACTTCTTGAAGTAGCCAGGAAAATTTGGAAGGAAGGATCCTTCCAAACAAGTATAAACTCAAATGTATAGGTCGCTGCATCCGACTGATGAAAGTTATTTTTCCACGTAATGAAATCAGGCTTGCAATGGACGCTTCATCGAGCCGAATCCTCCTATGGAATCTTTTGAAATCTCGTATAAAAACCTCCAGATCGCCTCACTATACATTCATATAATTCCCGTATTACACATAAATCTCGATATCCTAATACGAAGTACTTTTCAGTATGATGTTTTGTGATGGTAAAATTAAACATATAAATAGTTAAATTTGTCTACTATATTTCTGTAAAGTATAACCAAGACACAGTAATATGCTGCCTATACAGAAGAAGTTTTTAGTGATTGATAATAATATAAACTTAGAGATCTTCGCGTGCTTCCAACATTTTTTCCCCTGTATGCTGTAAATTATAAATTAGGATTCTTCTTGAAATCTTGGTAGAGAATATTTCCGTTCTATCTTAAATATTGCGAGATATTAATTTCCCCTGCTTTCTCCAGACAGAATTAAGTTTCCAAAATGTTTGCAAAAAGAGAAGAGTCAGGATATATTTGGCTAACAGAGAATTATTCAGCGCGTTTGTATTTTGCATCATGATATCGTCAAAGATTTATTGAATTTATAGCGTCGGATATTTTACAAAAAAATTATCATTGCAGAAATTGTGATTATAATAATTAATGATGCTTGTATTTGAAAAATATAATAACTTTTTCAGACAGTTTTCAGTAGCTCTTTGGAGAGCTATAGTAGCGTTGATCACTTTGAATGGTAACATCCGCAGACACAAGAATTAAGCGATCCCATAAAAACATCACTTCAGTATTTATAAAATTAAAAAATTATAGAAAGAAAACATCGTGAAAGCACTCGAAAGAATCATAAAAAACCATCTAGACAACCATCCATAGACCATCTAGCTTTTTATGATAGTAAAATAATGTAAATGAGATTGAGCAAAAGAGAGAAAAATTTAAAGGCACAAACAGAAGCACAAAGGAACAAGAGAGGATAAAAGTCCGCTCGTATTTTCATGCACAATAAATTACTCAGGCAGCTTAAATTGTTTTCATAAATTTCCACTCAACGAAAAAATACATCTTTTGGAAACAAAAAGTCCTTAAAAAAGTGACTTAAAAAAGATTACTGAAATGGATAAAGTGTGCTAATAGAGATGGAATAAAGAAGAGGGGGAGAAAGGGACAGGGACAGAGAGAGACACAGTTTACAAAACGTTAAACCGTTAAAGCGGGCGAATTTAAATGAAAATTAGAGTGGTTTGTGCCTACCAAGTCTTTATTTATATTGAGAGCAAAGAAGAGTAATCAGCGGTATTTAACTGCACGGGAATTATTCACACAGGCACACAGGATGACGAGGTGAAGAAAACGATTTCATTCATTTCGGATTTACAAATAAAAAATCGGGTAAAAAAATAACATCGTCACTAAAAATACTTTTAGCGTCCATAAATTCGCTTAAGTACAGTCGACCAGAAAATGAATGAATATATTCAGGCGTTTGAACAACGAGAATTATGAACGGGAAGAATGAAACGAAAGAAATTAGCATAAACACAGAGATCATAGCCACGGATTTATCAAACGAACGTTTATAATCAACTGCCAACCGTAAAATCCACCGTGCTTCCCTTTAATGGCACATAAAATGCAGATAAGAAATAATGAAAGATGGGAGGAAATACTTTACACTCGTAAATAAACATTTTTTCCGAACGATCCTATATATTAACGCTTTTTATATGTAAACATTATTTTGGGTGATCGTCGTCTAATTGCATAGACCTTAATCAGATTGTGTTTAGTAATGTTAAATTTATACAAAAGACTAGAAGTGTCGCGAAGGCACCGCGAAGAGAATTTAAAAAGTTTGTGTAGGCTTTGTTGGCGTAATAAATTATTGCCTAATAAATTAAAAATTTTATTAATATTATTCTAATTTTAACTACAATTGTAGTCTAAGGCTACTTAATTGACAGATTAGCGATAAGTGTTACTTGGGCATCACGAGCTTAATGCATTAATTACTATATGAAAACTTTAAGCTTAACAATTAAGGGATATTTAAAATTACCTCAGAGATATCGAGAGACATAATCCGGATATTAAAAAGCATTTAATTAAACTACTTCATAAAATTGTCAAAAAGCAGGGCACTTCGCTTTTTTTGATTACGAGCTGAGCTATTCATTTTAAGCTTTTGAAGCGTCTCAGGCAGATCGCATTTTATAATAAACACCCGAACTAGCTGTTACTAACCACAAAGTTTCGAGGCTCGTGATAAATACAGATTATTCATATGTTCAAAAATATGCAGCAATGCACGTCCGTAATTTAGCCGTTTACACATTGAAGTTGACATTAATTTTAATTCGTAATTTCGAATGTAAACATTTATTCCTCAGTAAACATGTTTACGCATGGATACAACGAATAAATACTATGTTATTTGTTATAACGTTCACGCTTAAATATTTTCAGCTCTTATTCTTGTCAGTAATACTTAAAAAATTGTTAAACTATCATTTTATTTTGGAAATATTTAATTCGATGAAGAGATAAAGAAAAATATCTCGAAATATTAAGAATAGATTTTGATATTTTCGATTTTTTGGTAACCCAGAAATAATTTATTTTATAATTAACAACTCCCTAAGAACTCTAAGGCTCCCTAGCATCATCCTGTCAGCCCATATTTGTAGAATTAGGATTAATTAGGTACCTCTCTTAAAAGAAGCTTAAATTATATTCACCTTATGCTCCCGAGTCCTTTCTGAATTTCATGGCTGCTAAACCAATTTAAACGAAAACAAAACAGCTAATTAAAAAAGAAATAAACCTCATAGCTTAACCCATCCAGTAAAAATCTCTCCGCACACATTCCTCAGTGTCTAGAGATATTGCTTATTTGACAAATATAATCCTTTTCCTTTTGCAAAATTGATTATTGTGTAAACTTAAAACTATTGTGTAAACAAGCCATACGGAAAATATTCTTCTATATTGAACTTAAAAATAACAAGCGTGTACGCTTGCATGCATATTATGCGAACATAAGTATACTTGGGTTACTTATTCTATTGAATGCTCACAACATTTTTACTGTAATCCGGAGACAAAAGAAGCTAGTCCATTAAATTTAAAATTATCGACGTTTACCAACAACTTGTTTAGGCTTTCACTCCCTACTACCCATTTTGTCTCACAATGTTTGTACCCTTCCCTAGAGCAATTTCTTTCATGCGTCGCCACGATAATAATCCGCTCATTTATGCGTACCTGGGCATCTCAGCTCATTGCGTTCGTAATTGCATTAGTTCAGCGGTGTGCGAACGAAGCACTTAACTATAAGCTCAATACGCTATGGAAAAGCACAAGCTCTCCCCGCTTACCATCCGCTCACCGTCTTGAAACCTATATGTATTTCGTTTCATCATCTTTAGGTTTGTTCGCAACGATGAGAGTGAAATCATATTAAATTATTTTAACAAAAATTTGTACAACCGCACGCATTAAAGACATTGTCTCATTATAGAAAATAATGAGTGAAAAACTGGGGAAAAAAGAAAATGAAACAGTCGCTGAAGCCTCGTATGTGCAGCTTAATTTGTTACACCAAAGGCTTCTGTGGTTTTTGCTCACATTGCTAATGATTTTTCTAGTGGCCTCACGTCACTGCTGACTCCTACTTAAGCAAATACCAGGAAGATCATTTTTAACGTCGTCATGACAGGGTTAAGGTTAATTTGCATTAAACGCACAGACGGCGTGTCTCCAATTACCTCGGCGTTCCAGCAATTTTTTTCAGATTTTCTTTAAACTTCTTGCGGGTGAATTATTGTTGGATTTCAAGTTAATTTTGAGGTCTTGACGATAACCTTACTCTCTATAGTAATGCGTATAGCGTATACGAATTTAGTGCTCCCGTTTGGTAGTATTTAAGGGAAGCGAGTAGAGAAAGGTATGGCGACCAAGAAACGGTCCTTGATCCTAAAAATAAAAGAGGTATTGTCATGAAATTGCAGAAATACGCCATTCAAGACTAACTCTTTGCACAAATAAGCAAAACTGGGCCCGTACTACGGCTATTTTTCAAAACTGTTTTTTAGGTTATGCATCCTTCTGCTGAAAGCTGCATTTTTGTGGTAACTATTTAGATTTGCGGACTAAAGAAAATGCAGGCGTAGAGCCCAAAAACCTTTTGCGAGAAATAAATTATCCTTCAAACAATTTTTTGTATTCATTCTGTAATTTCGTATCCTTCGTGTAATTGTTTGCCTTTGTTTTGCCTTCCATTGATATAAATATTTGTATAAATAATTTTAGAAATATCGCAAAAAAATATTGGAAATATTACTCTAAAAATACGATGTTGATTTTTATCACGGCTATTTTGTAATTTTTGTATTTTCTTAAACACAAATCTAGTCCCTAAAGCGCATTCAGATGACTATCCAACAAACAAACCCGTGAATAAAGGATGCCTAATAATTTTGCAAATTTTCTACAATTTTGAAGGACAATACGCCTTAATTTCTATTAAATTTCTACTAAGCACCTAAAGAGTTCGTTTGTCTTATGAAACTCTTGAACAGAAACGAAAGAAGAAGAAATCGGATACTTACACTTAAAGCAAGCGACAAAACATAATAAAATAATATCTTAAGATTAAGAAAACTTTAAATTAAATCGATTGGATTTCAAGTTAATGAATAGAACAGAAGGAGGGGGGGGGGGAATGAAGCAGAAACTGTGCAAAACGGAACACAGAAGGGTAGAAGCGAAACAAAATAAATGGATATTAAAAAAAAAACACGAAGTTTCGTCACAAGCACTGAATGTTACGAGACAAATATAAGAAAAGCCAAAGAAAATTTCTCATTAGTTTAATTAGACGAAATGGCAAACCGGGCGTTTGAAGAAATGACCGAACGAAAGAGTGCAAGCATCCAGCGACAAAAAGGGAGGAAAATTAATTGAATAATGCTCTTTTAGGATTATTCTTTAGAAACAAATACACACACACAAATACTTTCAAAAAGTAAAACAACAACAACGATATAACCAACGATGGAAACACACAAACAGCAATACTAGTAGAAATAAATTTAAACCAATTCAAGATATTTGCAAAAACAAAAGAAGGTCAACGCGACACTTTTAAGATGTTTTCTTTCAATATAGAAAGGAAGATGATAGATAAGTTCTTGTAAACATAACAAAATGAAAGACAAAACCATTCACAAACTGAACCATAATTACAAACCGACAGGGAGTATGGACTGAAAGAGGAGGGACCTAAGAATAAAGCATACAGATGAATATTTGTGCAAGATCCTTTCTCGGTGCTTAATAAAAGACAATACTAATTTATGCAGTGCAATGTGATGCGAAGTGCGTGTGAAGGAATTTTATAGGAGAAGACGAAGAATAAGAGACAGGGGAACAGGATAAAGAAAGGAGATGAGAAAAGATAAAATGAAGAACCTTTCTTTGAAACGGCTTCTTGAAGATTCTGGGGATAAATTGAGAACGAAGCGAAAAAGGTACTCGTATTATAAAAAAGAAAGAAAAAGAGAAAGAAGCAAGTAACCATATGTGGTAGTATTGGGAACTATCGACTTATTTCAACTATCCATAGTTACTGAATGATTTTAACTATCGAATGATTTTTTTCATTCATTCATTCATTTATTCACTCGACCTATGTGAACTCAACTTATGTGTTTACAACATAATTAACTAATTCGTTGCTCTTGGTTTATTAATTGGGTATCGACCCTTACGAACGTTCGCTGAACGATTGCTAAGAATTAGCGAATGGTTGAATTATTCGATACCTTCTCGTACTTACTAATTCTGGGAGGCAGGTTCGCTCGAATGATTTTTGTAATACTAAAAACAATCGAATAAATGAATAGCTATAAACTATCGAATAGCACGATAGTTTTTCTTCGATAGTTTCCAAAACTAATATGTTGTTTAAAATGAAAACGAAAACTATGAATAATTTTCTTTCCTGTTTTAATTGATTCTCTGACGGGATCTATATTTGTCCCTATTTTTTTGTCTTTTGGGAATGTGTATCTCTGCTTTTTCGAAAGAATTTCCTGAGCTCTGAAATGATTTTCCGTTATATTTTGTAAAATGACAAAATTTAGACTTACCACTTCGTAATATAAGATTTACTAATCCATGTGGAAGTAGCATCAATTCTTGTTATAAAAAAAATCAATACAAAATCAAAAACAATTTATTTTGTACACTGGAGTGTACTAACTTAGTTCTTCTATTGTGTCAGATTTTTTGTTCACCCTAAGTTCACCCTCGAAGTTCCTGCGAGGGAACCGCATCCTCATAGTCATTCCGTTCTCAGTTTCCTTTCTTTAGTATGTTTACTTAAGGCAAAGTCCTAATTAGTCTTCATTCAATCATATCATTGTAATCATATAATTTTATATCTGATAATGGAACATTTCCAACATGCGAAGACAATATGCGGGTTGCTAGGAGACCAAATGATACAACGCATTGCTTTAGTGATCTTAATAAAAGCACTTTTTATAATGGTTTATTTCTACAGTTTCCAATAATCGCAATTGCCTTTGTGCTATACGGAATTACGTTAAAAAATAACACAAAGAAAGTGAACGAAAAACGATGTACGTAATCCCAATTCTAGAAAATAATCTATGCTTAAACTCGTTGTCTCTTTGGTAAAGACATCCTTTAATAAATGGACTCTACCGTACTTGTTTTCGCTATGGCTGCTAATAAAAATTTCTGGTGCATTTGGTGCAAACGTTATGGAGATCTGAGTCGTATTTATGGAACGTCTTTACTAAACATCTTATCAATAGAAAGTGTATTTCGACGCAATTACAATATTTCAAGCCACGCGGTTTCAAATTGAGGATTATATTATAATCAATTCAACGATAATGTATTACATTTGAATTCCATAAAAAACAACGTCGCTGAGACTATCTAAGTTAAACTATTCGACGTACAAAAAGAATTTGGTCGTGTACTGTAATTCGGAGAGAAAATAAAAATAGAGGATATTCAATATGTTTCATTGAGGGTTTGCGGATATATTCGAAGAATAAGGTTACGCTCGTGTATCAGTATCTAGAAAATATAGAAAATATTAAAAACTTTCGTTTTATTTTGGCAGAATATACTGAAACACTTACAAACGAATTTTATACTATGCGAAAATTGTACCATAATAAAAACCACTCCGCGCGCTAAGAATAAAAACTTATTTATGCTTCAAAATGTCGCAATTTGTTAGCAATCATTGGTCGTGATGGCTTTAAAATAACTTTGTTGTGAAGCGATAATGAGCAGACGACGAAGCAAATTCAGTTTTTAGGGAAAATTTTTTCCTTAGGAATGTATCTGTTCAGCAAAAATCTTTGCATATATGTATAGTCAGACGATAGGAGAGTATATGTAAGAGGGGTAATGCTTAATTGTTGAGTCAGGGGTCGTTCCCAGTTAGTTTAGAAGAAGATGAAAAATTGATGGAAGATACAAATTACTGCAAAGAAAGATATTCAGTAGAAGTCAAGAAAGTTGCAACAATGTGAAAACAACAAATTGGTTTGAGTTTTCTATGTCGTGCAGTTTGTACCGGTGATGATACCAACCAGCAATAAATTACTATATCAGTATTAAACCTGGATACGTCCGTTCTGTTGTAGTTGTTGTTCTTTCCTCCTTGATATATACTGCACCTGCTGCATCATTTTATCAGTAATTGTCGTGAGTAAAAGATTGTTGTTTGTGTTGTTGTTGTTGATGTCAGCAGGATTAATTGAATCAGTTGTCAAATGCAATAAAAGTATAGTGTTATATTGCATATCAGGACGTGCTGCACAATGATCCAGAATGTGATTGGCGAAGAGAGAATTATGAGAAAGGAAATTCCAACGAACTCGGAATAATTCTTTGTGATACAAGAAAGGCCAAATCTCAAAATATCAATACAGTCCCGAGATATAGACCTCAAACCGAACACTATTAGACTACAAGCGAAGCCCAAAGTTCACAAAAGTCGTACAAGATATTTAAACCTTGGTTTGCAATTCTTTCATAACACAGAGATCCAAATGAAGCTTAACCGACATTTTTACACTTTTTTGTTTTAAATATTTTGATTTATACTTGTAAATTCTGTGAGAAAATGGCAGGTTTAGGAAAATGGCGATAGCACCTCTACTAGATAATACCTCTACTAGTTGCAAAAAATTGCAGTTATGATTGCCGCAAAGTCGAATACCCCGATTTATACCATCCAAATCTGCCCCATTCTGGACCACATTAGAATGTACTTGAAAAATTTGAGATAGTTGTCATTAAAAATGTGAGACCGGCAACTTCGGCCCGATCGAAACATATATATCCTGCGCACAGAATACTAATTATTTATGATTTAATACTATAAGTTTATCTATAAGCTATAAACTTGGAAAATCATCCCGGAAGAGGGTGCGACAATGACTCGATTTCACCCACCTTCAAAATCAAAAATGCCTAGAGAGAAGGAGGATATAAATTCCCAATCGAATGTCGGATGTATATTCGTTCTAAGTATATAAGTCCGATCCTTGTTACTAGTCGACGGATCATGCTTGTTTTTGTGTATATATTTTTGCCTTATACGGTGAGCTCGAATTCATTCCGGAAGCTGAGAAATTCAGCTTAAAGCGTTGATAAATTCATATTTATGGGCCTTAAAAATATGCATGAGCGTAGCCTGATTTTGCGAATTTTCAATCATCCCAGGAAGGAATTTTCAATCATCCCAAGCATCCCAGGAGAACAAAGGGCCTGGTTTTAAGTCAGAATATATGAACTTTTCCACATATGTCGTCTATAACTTGATGCGTTAAAAGCGGAAGGGAATATCTCCTTTTTATGCCCGAGTATATGACATAAGATAAAAGGAATAGCATAAAAGGAGGAGTCGATTGTGTAAGAGTATATTCTAAAGTACAAAGTATATTTAAGAGTCCTGTGGGGTTGTGAAAAAATAGTGTATCGATGAATCATACACTATATCGATGATATGATTGAAGTGAATGGTCTGTTATCGCTTTCATTATCGTTAAGCGGCAACGGCTGTTGTATTGATGTTGCCGAGTAGATTGCCATATACTCCCTCCAGTTAAAATCACAACTATAAAAGTTATGTAAAAAATTACAAAAATTACAAAATCATGAAAAATTAAAGGTTCAAAAGGAGGCGGGCAAAGTTGTCACTCATTGTCAGCGAAAAAACTTTAGTTTGGTTCCCGTAATCAACAGGGAGACCAATAAGGATGGAAAAGGAACAAGAAGAGAAAGAATAAATTGCAAAGTCTTAAAAAAATTGGAGGGAAGTCAATGCCACTCTTTTTGTTATCTAGTAGTCGAGCGTATAGATTGATTAATCCATAAATTGCTTCTCTAAGGCACGAAGCACTTTTGTCAGCATTCCCTTCGATTTTTTATTGGCCTGTTGGTGTTTTCGGTACTTTTTCTTTTGGTGAACGCATAGGTATTTTTTAGGAAAAGCAATTAATGTAACGCACGGGATGTCCGCTCGTCTCAGGCATTTTTTGCCGTCTGCCATCTCATTTAATTTTGTTTCATTTTCCTTGCAAAACATTCCTACCGTTTACTCGTCCCTACCCCTCTTTTGACAAGCGTTAATAAATATTCTCTCCTTTCCTTCATGCTTTTTCTTTTTCAGAAAAGTTTTCTTTGACTTCTTCTTTTTCATTTTGTATCATTTTCTCACAAAAATATACAAAGTGTTTTGCCTCAGGTGTGGTTAAATTGTAAGAATATGCATAAATTATGTTTAGCTTTAGAATGGTCATGAAAATGGCCTTAACTTTTGTTTGCTCAAACTTTGCTAACTTTGTCAATTGAAAATCACATCATATTGTTTGCTGTTAAATTGTGACGTTCTTCTTGTAAAAAATATACAATTCTCATAATTTGCTTTATAGAAAACCGAATTAAAAACTATAGTTATATAAAGACGCTCAAATTCATGTCTATTTTTGAATTCGTCTATTTTTGAAATTGTACTTTTCAGGAAACCTACTATCGTTATTTTTTATTTTTGGTGGACTTTAGAGTTTGCACAAAATTATTCTTGTTTATTTACAGTCCGTCAAATATACATCAAGTTTGCTCTATATATGGGAACAATTCATGCAAGTTAGATAAAATTAATTTTGTCGCACTCTTGCCGTCTTATTTATCTCCTCAAATCTCAACATTAGTGAAGTCAGAAAAGTGTACAAAAATCAAATAATTGATATAATTGCAGTCGATAATGCATTGGCAATCACTGTATAGATCAATTATTTTATCCTTCTCACAGAATTGATTCCTAAAAAGCAAAGTAACGAAAAAGTACTACCCTGAAAACAAAGCCTAAAACTTCTGTAAATTTGACACATTTAGAATTTCGAAATTTTCTTTCAGGATATTTATCTCAAAGAGTTCGTCAAAATTAATTACTCAAAAGTGTTTGACCCCAAATCCAATTGCAGCGATTCCGTATTATTAAAAATAAGTATTTATATTTTCCTCCAAGCATTTGAAAATAACATATATTAAATAGATTTAGAGGAGTTTTACACAATGAGCTCCCCAGGGGTCCATGGGAGACGACCTTAGCTTGACATTAACCGTTGGACAAAATACGGTTTGTGGTATGTATGTTTGCAGTCTTGAAATTAATTAATTAATCAATATCAATTCACACTTTTTTCGAAAACTATTAATTCGTGGTTGGAGCTCAGCCGCAACGCAAATTTCCGTCGTCGGATCTAATGTCCACTTTTTTACTGAGCGTTGGGAATGGATAGAAGCCAGCAAAATTTTGAATGTGATCTTTGAGAAAAAAGTCTGGAGCATAAAAAAGATCATAAAAAATTTATGAAAACTCCGAACAAAAATATGTGTGTAAGCAATTACGTAAATGTGGCAATTCCCAATGGCATGGTTTTGTGACGATTTAAGCAAATATAAGAAACTCATATACGAAATTAAATTGTTCAACAAAAACACTCTCCAAGCGCGTTCTAAGCTGCAAGTATTGGTTTCCATAATTCCATTTATATATTCGTTCAGTCATTCACTAATTTTTTCCACCGCAGCTGTTGCAAACTTCGCGTTGCGGTTTAGGTATCCGATTTTTTTTTTGGAAATACAATTTTTGCTGTTATGGTTGTTCTTCTTTCTTTTGCTTTTTTTCGCATAATCACGAACCAGTTTCATCTAATCCCACGAAACTATTACTCTAAAGGAAATCTGTTGAACGAAAAATAAATCTCGAAAAAAATCGATAGAGGCATTCCGCACAAAAACAACAACGCGTATATAAAATATTGAAAACCGGTACCGGAATGCGCGTGCGCAATTATGCAGCATTTAATTTGGGTTTGCAATTTTTTATCTCGATATGGCATCAAATATCCGTGTGTGGTCGTTAGCGGTTAAATAAAGCTAAATATACCACGACTTAGTTTGGGATTTTACATTTGTGGACGCAAATATATATCAAATATATCTATATATACACATGTACGTAGTGATTTACATTAAACATTTTGCACACTAACGAAAATCTAATTTACACTACGGGACGATTATCGAAAAATCGTTAAACCATTCAGAGCTAGAAAATTGCAGGTGGAACAACAATAGACCAAAAAATTTAGTAAAGCAACGACGAAAACTGAAGACAAACAGACAGACACTTAAGCGGAAGGATGGCCGGACGTAGCTAAATTAGAACGTAATTCTGAGCAATAGCTTTTTTATTCCTACCGCGTCACCCTTAATGCGTTACAAGTTGACGAAAGAAATGAATATGCCCTATTCCTTCGGGCTTTGGGTGCAAAATTTAAGACTTCAAATTTCATGATTAAAGCAAAGGATACCTACCTTAGGGCAAATATTTAGAATAAAAAATTAGAGGCAAACGATTACATCGGAGAAATGAATGTGAAAAACTTTAAAAGCAGTCAACAAATAAAAAGATAATTTTCCTGGAAAGCATACACCTAATTCACTAAAAAAAGGACGAAAGCACAGACACTGACACAAGGAAACATGCTCATTATAGGAAGTCAGTCTCATACGCGAATATATATATATATATTTAAGATAAAAATACTGCTGCTCACAAATTGGTCGAAATGTTGTCACGACGAGAAATACCGTGACATTAATCATTGTGACGCGAAAGAGGCGTGATTTTTTTTCTTTCTTCTTCCAACTTTGATTTTCAAATAAAAAAGCACAGACACGCGCATGTTAAAGCGATAGAAAACTTTTTCCATTGCCTTGAGTCTCTCGAGTGCGAAGTGGCGTCAACCAAAGCAATAAATTTTCTGCTGGTCACGCCCCCATACCCGCGATTCCATTTCAACCCATTTTCGTAAAAATACTCCTTTTAATTTCTCACTCTCTCCCTTTGTCTCTCTCTTTTTTCCGTCCTATCGATCTCACTGCTTCGTTTCTATCATTGTGTACTTCTGATTTTCCTCTTCTTGCCCCTCGGATACAATCTACGTAAAATAATAAATAAAATAATTTGGTTTTCTCAAAATTTTCCGAGAAGAAATTATTAATTGTATAAAATTTTGTAAAAAATTAGTTGCATTGTGTTCCAATACAGAATTACATTTTGGATACTTGGCTTATTGGAGAGGTGGTGGTAAGTTTATTAGTTTATTGGAAAGGTGGCTAAAGATGGCAAGATTCACAATATATAATGCAAGACAATGACATAATAAAAAAATAAGGATATAAAGTAGTAGCCTCTTACTTTACTAAAGGATATAAAACCTACGAATTATCTGAAGAACAATGCCGGCAACTATAACACTTTCGACAACTTAACACTTCATGTGCAGAAAATGTTAAAACGGACGAAAATCATTTTAAATGATTTTGAGCATGAAAATAATGAGATGATAGATTGATTCGGCTCTATAGAGCGTATAACACGTAAGGGAGAAAAAGGCCTTCAAAATTGAATTTAGGAGCATTTTTTAAATGAAATGCAGAATGTTATTATGATGCCAGGACTAAGTTATCTACAAGAGTGAGAAATAAAAAATATAAAAAAGTTAGCTGAGAACTATGAGTAATCCAAGAAAAATTAGAGGCAATAAATTTCACCTTCTTTTTCTTTCCTTTCTGTCATATTCTGTTTGTCCTTTCATCTACACGTCTCTTATCTCGTTGGCTCTATTCTCGCTCTATTCTCGTTCCTTGTCATAACAGAAAGAGTCGTTTTCTATTAGTATTTGATGAACCAGTAAAATGTTAATTTAATATAAAACTCGTAAATTCACTTAGTTTATTAGTTTTTCACGGGAGAAAATAAAACTAATTTCACCTTATAAAATCATTTAAAGCTCATGCACGTATTCAACAAAGTGTCAATCTTTATCACTGGCGATTGTGACATTGATTATTCAGATTGTTTGAACATCTGCAGAAATACACATTTCTTAAACGCAGCAGACCACGAGAAGGTTTCGGTTTTTATAAAAATAGACCAAAATTTAAATGGCTAGCGGTTAATTAACATGCGTGGCGTGTGGCGTGCGCTTGTTGTCGTTTTATATGTATGTATCCGAGGTTGGCTCCAAATCAAAATGATGAATGAATTAATGAACCATTATTATTATTGCGTTTTTATGAAGACCTTAAATTTTACATTTACGAAAATTAATGTATCCTTAAATATTTTTGCTCAAGATTCATTTTTACGGTGGCCTGAGAATTACAATGTATTAAATGAAGCAACCCTGAAAATATGCAATACAATTTGTTATGAGATACAGGGTTAGTGTTTCTGCATTGGGTTAATTTTGTGTGCGTTAGCCTTGGAATTCAATATTCTCATTCCGCATTCATACGTCTAATATTGTGCTTTCTCATCATCGCTACTTTGTAACTGTTTAATTTTATTGCTGACTAACTACGGGAATAAAATTATCCTCGATCTGCAATCTCCCCAAAATGTTTCATCGCTTGATTTAGAAATGAGTAGAAATTAAATTGTGCGCCTGGCTCATATATAGGCATTTATATACGTATCGTTTTTATGAGCAACAACATTGCTGATAACACATTTCCCCTTTTTTAGGTGCAAGTTCCGCGAGAAACGTTTGAAGAATAGTTCGAGATTGCCACTCGTTGATACTTTTATTTCACACTACATTTTATGCAGTGTGATATATATATGTTCTTGTGAACAATAAATCAGTGTTCAGTTAATGTCTTTTCTCCGAACCAACTCCGAACCTTTCTTCAAATTTAAGTATGTACTCGGGTATGTATCAAAATATTCCTGATAAAAATTTACCCAAACACGATTGAATTATCACAATCGGAAGAATAGTTTTAAATATTTTTCTGGTGCGTTAGTGTTACTTTGGTGCGTGATGAAATGTACGATGATATCTTGTTGTGCCATTAAAACGTAAAACTAAGGAGAAAAGTCTATGCCATAGACTCTATGGGATACTCTTTAGAAATTGTTTAAAAGTATAATCAGCAAGAGTTCATGCTTACGTGCATAACACCCTCACATATGACTTAAATTCGAGTCCTTTTAACGCGCAAAGTGTAATTTTGATGGAGAAAAGGAGCTTCCACTGTCGTGTCGCCTTCTTTAAAATAATTTATAAATACCGAATTTCTTTAAAACTTTCTTTCTTGTGTTTATTTATTCTCCCCCAAATATAAGGGCACAACCATAGCATACTGATCGTAACACCATTGTAGTATTTGTCTTTTTTACAATATTAAATTTTGTTTTGTACATTTTTGTATGATGGTGTGGTATGACCTGCAAAATCATCTACTTTATGAACATTCACAGGCGTTTATTTCTGTCTGAAACAAAATTTATGTGTGCTTCGTTTGTCCCTATACACTGAATACTTTTTTCCTTTATAAATTTACCTCATGTAAAATGTATTGTCCACCCTATTTTCTTCTCCTTCTCCACCATTCGTTTCATATTCATCCGAATTTACAAAATCCAATTTGAAAAATTCGTAATTCCCGGAGGTCATTTTACACTGACTCAATTTATTCATGCGTGTCGTTTATTTTTCCATTAAAAAATAAGAAAGAGAAATGAGAAATTATTCATGGTGCGCATTGGTTTCCCCAGGAAATACATATTATTATATATTTACGTATTAAAAAGGCCATTCTATTTGCATTACTTTTCATTTATTTTCAATACATTGAGATGAATTACCCACCATACCTTAAAATCGACCATTACTTTTTCTTTCTTTTTGTTTCGTTCTTTGTTTTGTATGAGAACGGATATGGTTTCATTTTTCAGCACCTCGCTTCAATGAATTCACTTTGGCAAAATTTGATGAATGTAAAATTTGCCGATACAATAAAATCGGCAACAAATTTCCCTGAATAAATTATAAAAGACAATACGTGTCAATTTTCAATCAATTTTAACACAATATATAATTTTTTTTAGCTGTGCCATGCGTGCGGGGATATCTTTTTGCCAGTGGGTTGCTTTTAAATGAAGTGACCATAAAATGCTTCAAAAGTTCGTATGATTTTTACCTAAATTTTTGTCGAATAAATTTAGTAGTAGATTTTCTAGAAGTAGATTCTAGTAGTAGAATTTAGTAGTAGATTTTCTGTCTCAAGTCCACCAGCAAAAAATTACATCAAAGGGCCAGAAATATATTTAAGAGTATTTTTTCCATTAACATTTTTATATCCCCAAAACGATATAATAATCAATTCGGTTTAATGGTATCACAACTTCCGAAGTAATCTAATATCTAATTATGATATAGATATAATCGCTCCTGCAGAATGACATAAAAATATAATTTCTTAAATATTCGTAAGTTCCCACAGAAATTATTTCGAATTGTTCTAATATTTCTAGTTTTGCTTGTAATTATCACTTCATACGATCACTTCATAATCGAGTTCACATATATTTGTATATCATTCTCTTGACTTATGTTTCAGTATTTTGAAAAATATAATAAACAATATAAAACATAACAAATTACAAAATTTTAATTCATATTTATTTTATGAACACATAATCACAATTTTTATATTATAATATATAAAGCTGGAAAAAGTATCCTGAAAATTTAAAGTTATAGGATTTTATACAGAAGACGGGAAATAAAGACACAACTTAAAAATCGGGAAATAAAGAGACAACTTAAAAATCGATAGAGATTGAAGAGAGAAATTCTCAAGTGATGGACGAAGATCGTTTGAACGAAACGAAAACACATATGGAAGAGAAACACAGTAAAACCATGGCTGAAAGGGAAGCAACGGAAGCCGTTATGGCTATTATAGAATTGGCGGGAACACATACGACTTCGAGCACAACAGAAACACAAGAAGAAGAAGAAGAAAATCAGGAGACGAGGACTAACGATATTATTCAACACGGAGAAAATTTCGAAAGGAAGACAAAACTGTGTAGTGTCAGAGAGCATGTAAAGGCGAAGGAAAAGGATATCAATGAAAGGAAAGATAACGTTGCCGCAGCAGTTTCTAGTAAATCATCACGAAATTTAGCGTTGGCAAAAAAACGAAAACGTAATTCAAAGAAACGTAATGGGCAGGCAGAAATCGAAAAAGGCAAGGATTCTGCCAAGCGCAAAAAAGACGAAAACCTCCAAACCGGATGTGGTCATACAAAACACCGCGAAAATGAGAAAACAGGGCAAGTATTAGAACCGCCGAGAGTGCCTGCTGAAAGAGAGAGTATCGAAGCTTTGGGAGGAGGAGAAAATGTAGAAATTGCAGAGCGTTTTAAAAAGATCATGGATATGTTTAACAGCTTTACAAAAAATTTAGAGAGATTTGATATTCCTGGCAGTGCAAAGGAGTTCAAGCTAGCACCACCGGCAAAAACATTCTTGCTAGGGCAAACCGCCAAAATAGAAGACCCGTATAAAGAAACCACTCTCAAACTGGAACATCTTATCCTTGTGGAAGATGATCTTAAGAGCAAAGATACTAAAGCAACTCTCCTTGAAGAATCAGCCAAAAGACCATGTAGTAAAATAGATTTAATGCCGAAAATAGATGGAAAAAGAATTGTGGAAGATCTTAGGCCCCAGCGACGAGCAAGCAAAAAGGAAATGGCAGAAGACAATGCGTCAAGGACACTAATGTGTTCAGAATCTGAAAAAACTTTAACACCTCATCACACAGTTGACCCCAAGAGGACCCAAACGACTCAAGTGGGAAGACAAAATTCGAATGCGCAAAATAGTGATTGTGTTATTAATATAGAAGACGAGAGTGCAGGTAGGTCTTTCAGTTTGTGAACATTTAATATAAATAAGACAGCCATCATATTATGTCGCTCCTTCTTCCTCTCCTTATCCTCGATTAATAATTATAGAGCAGGCACGATTGTTATTGCCCCAACAAAAATTAATCACTAGCCAACTGCCAAAATGGCGTCAAGGCTTACTTCAGTCGCCGCTGAAGGTGGGAGCTCTGCGGAAAGATTGTGCTACATCAACGTATCGGGAAGATTCAAGCGTGACAGTTTCCTGTCAAACAAGTTCAGATCAACGAATCCGACTGCCCTTTGAGGACACTACGGGGACCATTGAAGACAAGAGCGGCGATTTGACAGCAGGAACGACAATGGAAGAAACTACATGCGCGCTGCCAATTAAGCATCCATCTTCTCCACGCAACTTTTTTCCACCTGCCGACAGCGAGTGTCGAGTAGAAACCTTCGTTATAAATTCGCCTCTGGTGACAGAAAACAAAAATCAGCAACGAAGTTTGGAGCCTCCAGCTTCTGTATCACAACAAACCCTTGTCAAAGTAATCGAGTCGCCATCGATACTAGAGCTACCTGTGCACTCCCAACCGCAACCCATAAATGATCAAATCTACCATACGCTACACATCGACACCACATCCTCACCGACATCTAGCGTTATGCGCCGTCCGCCCCTTTGTTTGCGCTGCTGGCGTGTACTTACCGATCTAATCAGTGCCATATGCCTATGCCTACAGGTGAACAAGGACTGCATTTTCTGCTTGGGCTTTTTCATCGTTTTCGTGGTGAGCGCTTCATTTTTGACAGCATTCTTTTATCGCACACTTAGCTTAAATCCACAATTCTTCTATCCGCCACCAACCCAAACACTAAATGTGGCGGCGCCAGCTTCCGACTCAATTACTCATTATTACTGACTTACTTGATTATCGATCTCACTCACAAGACGAACGGGACAAAGATTCGACGGAAACAAACTATGACAGACAGTAAGAATTTTGATTAAGAGAGTGGCAAAGTGCATTAGTGAGCTTGTGCATGTATAAAAATTCGAACAAAGCAGAGTGTCAAGAGACTTGAGTTGTTTAAAAAAAGCATTTACTTCGTTAATGATCCTGTAAATATTTAATACTTGTTCAAATGTAATGAATATTGTTCACAAGAATCTCAAACCAAAGAAAAAACTTTATCATAATTTTATTTTGGGAGGACACAGCCTCAATGGCCTCTAAATTCCGAGATTTATAGATTTGTCAGAAAGACTGAAAATTTCGAAAGTAGAAATCAAAATTTCGGCCTATCTGCGAAAAGGCAACAATTGAAAGACGCTTGCGGAAACGCTCAAATTTCATTTTATAATTTTTCATTTTAAATAGGAAGAAATAATTTCTAATTTTTTTCTTCTTTTAATTCACAACATGGTTCTGTTCTTTTCGTTTTAGATTGTAAATAGCGCAAACTAAATTCTTATTTACAAATATTTACAACACGGCTAAACCGGACAAAAGATTTTATTTATTTGTAATAAATGTTGCTTATGTGTTTGCCTTTATTATCGTATTTTTCACTGTAGCCACTCGTACGATGAATATAATGCTCAAAGGTTGTGCAGTATTTTATAGCCCCAAAGTTTACCCAAGAGTTTATTAGACCATATTTTCTTGTAGCATCAAAACTTGCATAGTATCTTATACTAATCTCTTAATAATCTCCATTGATCATAATCATATAATTATCATAGAAGTGATCTCGATTTGCGAATATATTGATTGAGTTGATTTTTAATTTCTCCAGTAAGAAAAGGTTTAGGATAATAAAGAATATTGGAAGGAATTTCCGTCATACATTTTCAAGTGCGGTTTGGAGACAAAAGTAGTTGTAATAGGAGGGTTCTCGGCCAACTAAAACGGGTGCTGTAGTGGTGCTATCTAATTGTATGTGTTTGTTGTAATTTGTTGTTTTTGTTGTTGTAGTGGTGCTATCTAATTGTATGTGGTTGTTGTAGTGGTGCTATCTAATTGTATGTGTTTGTTGTAATTTGTTTTTGTTGTTGTTGTAGTGGTGATATCTAATTGTATGTGGTTGTTGTAATTTGTTGTTGTTGTTGTAGTGGTGCTATCTAATTGTATGTGTTTGTTGTAATTTGTTGTTGTTATTGTTGTAGTGGTGCTATCTTACTGTATGTGGTTGTTGTAATTTGTTGTTGTTGTAGTGGTGCTATCTAATTGTATGTGGTTGTTGTAGTATATTGTCGTTGTTGTAGAGTACTATCTAATTGTATGGGGTTGTTGTAATCTGTTGTTGTTGTTGTTGTAGAGAGCTATCTTACTGTATGTGGTTGTTGTAGTATGTTGTCGTTGTTGTAGGGTGCTATCTTACTGTATGTGGTTGTTGTAGTATTTGAGTTACACTCAAAATAGTGTAACATGAGACTTTTCTATTGCAGTCCGTCAGTTAGCTATGCCTGTCCTTTGTCATTCGTTTGTTGATATTTTATTAGGTAATAAAAAATATTTTTATGATTTCAAAATTCGGTCCTTCGTTTGGATGGGGAATTCTATAAAGTCAACAATTAGTTGTATTGCCTAGATCGATTTGGAGTGTGGTTGTTGTAGGTCATTAGTAAAATTCAAACTTGTTGGTGAGAAGGGGCGATGGAACCTATAAATATTTTCATATTCTTGAATCGAGTTGATGACTTTTTATCTAAACAAAAAGGAAATGTACTTGACGAGCATCTCAGTGAAATTCACCGATGCTGTGAGAAGTTGAGATGTTATGAGCATCAAGTATTATTAGATACGAATAATGGGAACCATTTCAACAATTGCTGCTGGTCTTCAACACAATGTTTTGAAGGACCTGACACGTGTGCTTGCTACATGCTGAAGCATGATGTTGTTAGAATCAATAAATTAATGTCATTATATAATAGATTGAATAGAACCTAAACTGTTGGAAAAAATAAAAAAACATTTTTATGTGATGAATTTACGATTGCTTTTTATTTTATTTAATTTAAATTTTCTTTTGTCTTACAGTATATGATGTATTTTATTGCAGTTTTACATTTTTAAAAAAGATAAATCAGGCTGCTGCGCTATAGGAAAGTCGATCATGACCTCTAGACGATAGTCGTCTGCATCAGCATTCATTAACTTTACTAAATAGTAGGATCCATTACATAATTCTTGTATTGTTTCATCGCTGATGTTGTTAAATCTTTGCGGGAGAAAAACTATATTATCCTCTAATTCCATTAAAATGCGGTCTCCATATTTAGTTTTTGTTTTTCGAACTTTAGTTATAGTATAGCTCTTATTAGCTTCCATATCTTTTACTCGTAGAATAGTTTTCTTTGTAAAGTTGCGCTGATTAAAATCTTCAATGGCGTTGAAACAGTAAGATGATCCTTCATGAGTTTGCTGCATTTTTTCTCTTGAGTTTTGATTATGTTTTTTTTTTTACAGGAAAAATATATAAACTAATTCAATGTAATCTATATTAACAAATCAAAATCTGTAAGACGACTAAACACTCATAACCGAAAATCGAATTATTTATAGGCACATTTACATTTTACATTTAATAAGAAACAACGGAAACAAAACATTGAGAATCTTATTGAGGCAAAATTAGAAATATGAATTGAATCCGCTCACTAAATTCTCTCAAATAAACTCACAATCTTATAAAGAAATTCTAAGCATAAATGCCCACAGTTAAAGGAATTGTAATTTTGATATTGAGTGTAATTGTAGTGAATATGGTTACCACCCATATATTTTACAATCTCTTTTGGTGGTTGCAAGTTTCCAAAACTATCAAAATATTCCTTAATATTTCTGTTCTTATAATACGCCACCCAATGACTACCAGGACCTCTTGAATTGTCTAGATTTATAATTCCACATTCTTTCGCATGTATGCGTTTTGGTAGTTTATCTCTCATAAAAACACCTCTAAAATATGGCAATTTACTTGCATATTTCTTCAAGTCGATGTCTGTGAGAGGTCTTTTGGGTAGCTTCCTTAATAGTTTTTTGTTTTAGGATTATAATATAACCCCAACCCCTTCTTGTATGGCTTTAAATATAAACCTTCACCCATTGCTATTTCCTCCATAGACTTATTATGACGTTTTGCTTCATTCAGTTGCTCCCTCCCATGTTTTGCAGCATTAATAGCTTTGGCGATCGCAGATCCACCTGATGCTAGCCCACCTAGAGCGCCAAGTGCAGTCAAGACTGGTACTAATGGTAGCAAACCTCCTCTTTTAGGTAGGGGAATAACACGAGGTATTTCAACTGATGATTTCTTTTTCCTGAAGGAGTTGTTTACTACTTTTCGTGCAATTTTTATAGCACTAGGAATATCTTCTGGTTTTTGTTGATTAATACTTTTCATAGCCTTTTTGACGGCGTTAGCAAACAATTTTTTTATGCATTTTCTTTTACGTGTTTTCTTTATTATTTTTTTAATATTCCCAAGGGTGTTTCCCATACCTAACTTTGTCTTGGCCTTCATGGTGTTTGCAACTAACCAGGCGTTCGCTCGCTCTGAAAAACCTTTGTCTTTGGATATTGCACTTTTCCAAGCTTTTTCAGCTAAAATTTGATCTGCAATATGTCTTTGGTTTATATCTTTAGTCTGAGAATATGCAATATCATGCTCTCTGCACGCAGCATCCAACGAATTAATTCCTTTATCGCCTCTTGCTAACCGTTCTGCTAATTTAGTCCCTGGGCCGCAGAATTGGTAGTCTGGTAAGTGAAGTTCAATTGGTAGTGAGTTTATTAAAGTATTTATTAATCCTCCCCCAGCTGCTGATGGTTTTTGACTAAAATTCTTTTTATAATATCTAACCATTTATATATCTTTTCAATTACGCTGTTGCAATAAAAATAAATTATAAAGGTGTTATTTTGTGTTTATATATTTCAATCGTTGCAATGCGTTTCGTGAAGCAAGACAAAAATATAATTGTTAAGAACATAGATCAGTCAATGTACAAAACATCATGTTTACGACACAGTTCACTGTTGCCGAATTCTGTGCGAGGACTTATTGTTGGACCTTCAAATTGCGGAAAGACTAATGCAATGTTGAGTTTAATAGAGAGTCCAAATGGACTAAAGTTTTGCAATATATACTTATACTCAAAGTCATTATATCAGCCGAAATATGAATACTTGCAGCAACTATTACATCCGATAAAAAATATTGGTTTCTATACATTTTCTGCAAATGAGGATGTTTTAGAACCTGACGAAGCCAAAGCCAACTCAATTTTCATATTTGATGATGTAGCATGTGAAAAGCAAAATAATATTCGAGCATACTTTTGTATGGGTCGACATAAAAATATCGATAGTTTCTATTTGTGTCAAACTTATACACGAATTCCCAAACATCTAATACGTGATAATGCAAATTTCATAGTTATGTTTAAACAGGACGAAATGAATTTGAAGCATATTTACGGCGATCATGTAGGAACGGATATGTCGTTTGAAAAGTTTTTAAATATATGCAAAGAATGCTGGAAAGATAAATATGGCTTTGTGGTTATAAGTAAAGATGATCCAATTGATTGTGGTCGTTATAGAAAGGGATTTGATATTTATATTCAACTATAAAAATCTTTATCACCTCACTACTACTTATTAGTAACTTACCTGTATTCAACCAGATACCAGATCAACCAGATACCAGATCAATCAGATAGCACATCAACCAGATAGCAGATCAATCAGATAGCAGATCAACCAGATACCAGATCAATCAGATAGCACATCAACCAGATAGCAGATCAATCAGATAGAAGATCAACCAGATACCAGATCAATCAGATAGCACATCAACCAGATACCAGATCAATCAGATAGCACATCAACCAGATAGCAGATCAATCAGATAGCAGATCAACCAGATACCAGATCAATCAGATAGCACATCAACCAGATAGCAGATCAATCAGATAGAAGAAACCATCAAATTGAAATATGGATGAAAGAATACTTAAGGACATTATAAAAACGAGGAACGTTTTGAGAAAAAAATTCAATAGTATAAAATTAAATGAAGCTGATATGAATAAAAGATTAGAAGAGACTTTTAATCCCATTACAAAACCCCTAAAGGAGATAGTTAAATACTCAAAATTAAAAGATATGGACAACAACTACAACAAGAACAAAAAACAACTCTTTTTAAAAACTAGTACACCATTTAAAGCAAAAAGAGAAAAATATTTCAAAGACGAGACTGCGAACACCATTGTCGATAGCAATGATGATGATGATGATGATGATGAAAGCAATAAGGATACTACCTTCTTTTCACAAATAGATGAAACAGTAAATGCTAATCAATCGGCTGATCTTTCACAATTATCTAAATTGGATGAGCAAGATAAACTTGATACCCTGTATGGACCACACAAAGATTCAGATGGCAAATGGAGGATTGGAAATAGTATATTTAATATAAATGATAACAAATTATATATATCTAATAACAATTGGAACTTAACATCGGGATTAACTGAGCTGTTATTTTACAAGAAACCTAAAAATTATAATACAACAGATCTACAAATGTATAAAGAAATCTTAAATACTACAAATGCTCATAAACGTAATTTCAAACAAGATGGACAAATTAAAGGAACAAAAGCATTCAAGTATAAACATATTTTAAAAAAATTATTCAATGAGAATAAACATTCAATATCATATAAAGCGGGCAGTGGTTTAATGCGTCTTAATAAGCATAAACCAAATTATATATATTGGGATGATCCAAATGAATTGGTGAATAGACTAAGACTATTAATATCATCAGAATCAGCTGGCCACAATAACCATCATAATGAAATTGTGTCAATACTTGAAGAACTTAGGGAAGCAGATATAATTGTATAAATTGTCGGTACAATAATAATTATAATAATAATGTTATAATGAGCGTTGACAAGTTCGGTCGTTATTCTCAGCAGGGGGAAAACCAAATTAAATTGAAAAGAAATATTCTAAGTGCTTTAGGTTTCAACTTGGATTATGATAAGAATTTAAATCTCCATAAAAAGCGATTAAAAAACGTTGGATCACCTAAAGAGGAAAGTGATGCCGTAACAAAGATATTTGTTGCTGAAAGTATAAATCAGATTGCTTTAAAAATTCAACAAGAAAACTCATTGCTAAAGGAAAATATATATAAAGATATTTATACAAAAATTCAACAAGAAAACTCATTGCTAAAGGAAAATATATATAAAGATATTTATACAAAAATTCAACAAGAAAACTCATTGCTAAAGGAAAATATATATAAAGATATTTATACAAAAATTCAACAAGAAAACTCATTGCTAAAGGAAAACATTAACAAAGATATTCAACAGTTTCAAACAAGTTTACGTGCGGAAAACTCATTGTTAAAGGAAACCATTATTAAAGATATTCAAGAGCTACAATCATATGTTAAAGGTCTACAAGTCACTTACTACACAGTGAACGCTGAAAATAAATAAAAATAAAGTACATATGAACAAACAAAAGTGGCATCTAGTTGAGGAGCTACATAGACAAGCTCGTAAAAATTTTCGGCGACGACGTGTAATTACTAAAGGAATAGATGATCTTTGGCAGGCAGATTTAGTAGAAATGGGTAGTTATTCGACGTATAATAATGGATATCGTTTTCTTCTTACCATTATCGATACATTTTCGAAATATGCTTGGGCTGTTCCTCTCAAAACTAAGACTTCTTTGGATGTAAAAAGAGCTATGGAACATATATTTTTAAATTCTAAACGAATACCAAAAAATCTACAAACCGATGATGGCAAAGAGTTCTTTAATAATCAATTTAAAAATTTAATGATGCGTTATCGCATAAATCATTATTCATCATATAGCATATTGAAAGCTTCAATCATTGAACGTTTCAATAGAACGCTAAAAGGAATGATGTGGAAGGAATTCAGCTACAACGGATCATATCGGTGGATTGATAATTATAAAAATTTAGTTGATAAATATAATGCTAAGATACACAGAACTATTAAAATGGCTCCTAAAAATGTGAACTCTTCTAATGAGAGTACCTTATTAAAATCTGTATATAATAATATAAAAATCTTTCATAAACCAAAATTCAGCAAGGGTGATTATGTAAGAATCAGTAAATATAAACATAATTTTGAGAAAGGCTATACACCCAACTGGACAACTGAAATTTTCAAAATAAAGAGTATACAAATCACAAATCCAGTAACTTATACTTTGGAAGACTATCAAGGCAATCCAATTAAGGGTGGCTTCTACGAAAGTGAACTATTGAGAACAAGATTCCCCAACACATACCTGGTTGAAAAAATTCTTAAAACTAAAGGAAATAAATGTTTTGTTAAATGGTTGGGATTTTCGAATGATCATAACTCTTGGATTACTAAAAACTCTATACTATAAATTAATTTTGTATAGACATGTATTTTATATTTGTGCTTTCGTTTCTATAAATATTGAAAAATAAAATCATAATAAAAAACTATTACCAAAAATTTTTAGTTTCATTGCTTTATTAACATTCAAGATGTCTATTACGCTTACACTCAGCGGTAACGAGTCTATTCTTACAGCGGATTACTTTCCGCCAATAGATTTGGAGAGGAATTATGTTTGTGGTCTCGTTGATTTCCACACATATAACTCTATACCCAATGTAGATGTCGAAAACAATTTGTTTCATATTGGTAATCACATTATTGAAATACCAATTGGCTCATACGAACTCGATGATATTGCTGATTATCTCAAAATGGAATATAATAGGCTGGAACCAGCTGAGAAGCTAAAAATCTTTGCAAATCACAATACATTACAAGCAGTTGTAGAATCAAGCAAAGATATAATTTACTTTAACAAAGAACGAACAATTGGTTCATTACTAGGCTTCAGTAATATAGAATTAAAAGCAGGCAGATCGTATGCATCAGACATGACTGTAAATATAACACATATAAATGCAATACACCTTGAGTGCAACATAGTGGTCGGTTCATATATAAACAACGAATCAGCGCATACAATTCACATGTTTTCAATAAATGTTGGGGCTGGTTATAAAATAGATGAAATTCCAAAAAATGTTATCTATTTACCAGTAAACACCAAGCAGATTAGTTCAATTGTAGTAAAAGTGGTTGATCAAAATGGAAAATTAATAAATTTTTGCGGAGAAACAATTACTTTAAGACTTCATTTAAAACCTCTGGACTAATATGATTATTTACAATAAAAACACGTACTCATATGGGTCTTCAATTAGTCCTACTGCGACAACGATCCAGCCAACAAGATTAAATAAAAACAATATAGCGAGAAGCAAATATAAAAAGAAGGCATTATCATTCAACAACAAAAAGTTTTTAAAATCGTTAGGACTTAAATTAAAACCACAAAAATGAGTGATATTCTAAATGTCTCACAAAAACCAATTTACGATGAAACAATTATTAAGAAAGATTATCACAGCTATTCGCCGTATTTACAATCGTTTAAAAACAATGATGAAATTAGAATTTCGATTCAAAATCAAGATCTTTATGTACTGCCCCATGAGAGTTATATTTATATTGAAGGATTTGTCACTGAAGCAGACAATGCAACGATCTCGAAGAATGGTAAATTGAGGAATAATTTCTTTGCATATCTTTTTGATGAGATTCGTTATGAGCTTAATGGTGTGGAGATTGATCGCACCCGACATTTGGGTGTAACAACTTCGATGAAGAATTATGTTTCCTTGAATATGGCTGAAAGCAACATGTTGAAAAATGCTGGATGGTTTTTTAATGAAGAACTTGAAATAGAAAGCGGCTATTTTAATTTCTGTATGCCGTTAAAAATTCTACTCGGTTTTGCTGAAGACTTTAATAAAATTCTGTTAAATTCTAAACATGAATTAATATTATCACGATGCAAGTCAGATGAACATGTTGTATACTCGAGTGTTACGACAAATACTAATAATGCATTGGGAATACATCTGACGAACATCACCTGGAAAATTCCACATATACAATTGGCTGATTTCACAAAATTACAAATATTCAAAACTATTCAAAGTCGACAGCCTTTAACAATATCATTTCGCAGTTGGGATTGTCATTTTAATCCTTCACTTACTCAAGGAACCAATCATTTATGGAATGTAAGGCTTGCAGCACAAAATGAAAGACCACGTTTTATTTTGATTAGCTTCAGAAGAGATAACAAGTTTAGACATTGTGATTTAACCGATGTAAAAGTATATCTCAACTCGGATATGTATCCGTATGATGACCTTAATCTGAAATTTAGTCATGATCGTTACGCTATCTTATATGATATGTATGCGAAATTCCAACAAAGTTATTTTATGCGTGAAGCACAACCTTTACTAAGCCGTGAAAAATTCAAAGATGAAGCTCCAATAATTGTGTTGGATGTAACGCATCAAAACGAATCTATAAAAAGCGGACCTATTGATATTAGAATTGAATTTAAAACATTGAAGAACATTCCAGCTGGTACATCTGCATACTGTGTACTTATACATGATAGAATGTTTGAATATACACCAGTCACGGGTGAAATTAAAAAAATTGTCTAAGTAGAGACAGTCTTCATCAGACCTTTCATCCAGTTGTACACAAATCTTAGAACATGGCACAAAGAAACTTTATCACTTTAGATGTCCAAGGATTCAAGGGCAACTCTAATGAATTTATAGTAAAAGAATTGGCAATCACATACAACAGCCACGAATTTCAAAATTTTGTAATTAAACCACCATTTGAATTTTTAAAATTATCGATCAAACAACAAGAACAAGCAAAATGGCTAACAAATCATCATCATGGTTTAACATGGGATAGTGGCTCAGTCACTCTTAACAGTGTTGTATCATTTTTAAGATTAAATATTAGCAACAACCATACAATAATATATGTGAAAGGAGAAGAAAAGAAACAATGGGTCAAAAAAGTCTTGAAGAAATCAACTGTACTCAATTTGGAGGAACTGGGATGCGAGAATTTGAAAACACTTAGGAAAATATACTTGCAGTCGAAAACGTGTGACAGTTATCATACAGGATGTTGTGCATTGGAAAATGCTATGCTGTTGAGATATTTTGTCGTGAATAAATAAAAAGACTTGATTTGTATAGTTTTAATTCATTTAAATTTTAATAAAGGAAACATTTCAATATCATCACTTAATTCTTTATCTATATCTAACTTATAATGGCCCCACGCATAAGTGTGGATGCCATCTTCCCTAATACTTCTCTTATCATCTAAGTAAATTAAGGCTATCTTATGAATATGTTGGGTGTACAATTGATGGAGCTTAGACTTAAAATTATACATATCTCCATATATTATTTTCTTATTTATTAGGCAATCCTTATAATCACTTAAACTTAATTTATATAAAACTGAAAACTTAACACCTTTCGCTTTTTTTATTTCTGCGGAGTCAACAACATCAATTGAATACATTTTTGATCGCAGGCCAACAAATTCTTTCATTATTTTTCCTTTATTTTCATCTTTCATGAAGCCGAGAACTTTTGGATTTTCAAGCGGTATATGGAAAGAATTATGAGGTGGATATTCGGATGTATCGAACTTGGTGGCCACATCATTACGAATATCGCTGTAAAAATCATCAGTTCGAATGGAATAAATAAAGGAATCGGTGTCCATGTAATTTAAAGTCAGATTTGTAGTATATTTTGGCTTCATGTAATCATAATGGAAATCATACATTTTCCACTTTGATAGCTCCAATACAACAAATCCGATATAAATTGGCTTATTATAGACAGCTCGCATTCTATTCATTTGAATTGCAACCATATCTTCTGTAAAATATGATGCACTATGAAAATTTGGTTTAGCAACCAATGCACGAATTCCTAAATGTTTTCCTTTACTTTCCCATTCTGTGACGATTTTCACATCTTTTCTTTTATCGACATTCTCCATGGTCTTTCCATATACCGCATTGTTTAACAATTTGAAGAAATTCTTTTCAAATGTGTTTTTCGCTAAAGTTCTACGATGTGTATTTAAATCTATATATTGTTTTAGCCAACAAGACTGTTTATATTTTAAAATTCGATGAATTTTTGTCAATACTAGACCATTCTTTAAACATTGTTGTAGATTTTTGTAATGAATTGTATAAGCAGTTTTGTTGGTTAAATCTGCAATCAATTTAGGATATTTTGAATTAGGAGGTTTTTTATTATCAGCACAAAATGGCAGGTCATTATGTGCATCATGAATATTTTCTGGATAAACTAAATCTACTTCTAAAATATAACCAAAGTCGGAAATTTCGGGAATTGCTTCAACATTAAAATTTTTAAAGTCCGCCATCCATTCGAAACCCCCATAAGGAAGAGATTGAGACATTGCCCAACCATATAAATTATTGGCATCCAAATACATCAAATATTCTGATGGTTTATTGCTGTCATAATCCATCATATATTTATTATTTGCCTTTGAATGCCTTTTAGAACATTGGACAATACCTCCCCTTATACTTTTCTGAATGAACCTATACATTTCTATATCCGACAACAATTCGAGTTGGATTTCGGTTGTTTTCAACATAGCATCCCAAGAAAGTCCTGGAGCAGTGTAATACTGACAAGGATCCAACTCATAAATATTTTTACAAACACTTCTGAAGTTTTCAAAGATGTCTGTTAAAATAAGAACATCTGTCTTCAGATATAGAAGCATATATTCATTAAGGGTTTTGCAACCGAACTTCTGCCAGACGTTTTTTGCATGCTCATATTCACTGATACTACATGTTTTATTCGTTAGTCGGCTGAAGAATTGTTCACGAGTTGGAAGAGAGGTTTCCTTAAGACGATCCAACGAGTTAACGTATTCATATGGAAATACACCTTTCCTCGTTAGAAGATTAAACTCTTCATCGTCTGGATACATTAAGCGGACTGTGTTGAAATTCTCTTTTACTAAATTTTTAGCCAAATCATCCAAACTTGCGGCCATAAATCTAAATGAGTCTAAAAATCTAAGCTCTATTGTTTTATTTTCGTTGACTCTCACTTGCTTCGAAAGAGAAACGTACAACTCCTTATTTAAGGGTATTACATTAATATTACCCTCAAATAAGTTAAGTTCTTTAATAAACAAGTGAGAGTCGTACCCGGAAAAGTTATGAAAGAATATAGGGACAAACTTTGCAATTTGAAATTTAAGATTGCAATTGTTGTGTGCAGGACCCCTATACTCACCAGTTAGGTGACAATGGTCAGCAACCCTATCTGCGCCCAACTCCTTCCTACAAATATGGCAAAAATTGCATTCAACCTGATGCTGTGACTCCATAGATGTTAATTTTAGCATTGGTCGATTTTCGCTTAAGTATCTATTATAAATATCTTCTATATCCCTAACTAAAAATTCTATAAATTTTTTGGGAGCATCCTCCCCCGAATAAATTACAAATTTATTGAACCTATTATTTAACCTACAATGTATATTATAGCTAAAAGCTATAGGGATATGCTTACTAACTAAATTACTGTTATTTAAAATTATATTATTATCCCTACTTAAAATACATTCGAAGTCTGCATAGACAACGACTGGTACATCTAATGTACGCTCATAATTTATAAATGATATTATCGACTTATCTTGTTCTGGCATAATTGTCACCATCTTGTTGCAGTTATGCCTCTGCTCCATTATGTCCCCATTCGCCGTGTATTGCAGACATGTGTTGCAGAAATACATCTTATTCTTCTTCCTAGTTAATTGGGATCGTACCAGCCTAAAAATATGAAAAGGAAATTTTATTAGATTTTTAAAATTTATACATATTTAACACAATAGAAAAATAAATACAAATGAAAACAATTATACATAAACAATTATGTGACGTATTGATTTGTATTGTACATACCTTGAAATGGATTTAATCCACACATAATGCGATCGTTCCAAGTGCTGAATAAAAAGCATGTTGATGTGGAATTTTTTCTCATTTTTACAGTTGTAATAAGGTCCAATTATTGCTCCGATTTGTTCATCGTATCCGAACACGTTGATGCTTATATCCGGATTTTTTTCCTCAAAAATAGCAATGCATTTCAAGGCAAGAGGAAATTGTAAGCCTTCAAAGTTTAACACCATTCCATTTGATAAGGGTATTTTATCGTCCTCTA
The DNA here is from genome assembly GCA_963966595.1 of Physocephala rufipes. Classification (NCBI taxonomy): domain Eukaryota; kingdom Metazoa; phylum Arthropoda; class Insecta; order Diptera; family Conopidae; genus Physocephala; species Physocephala rufipes. The sequence goes on along the minus strand of OZ016502.1, from coordinate 40,636,381 downwards.
TATTTGCTATCTTGTATTGCTGAGGTCTATAGGGATGATTTACGGTGGGGCTCAACCTCGCAATTAGCGCCCATTTAAAGCAATAAACGTCATTATTTTTAATATTGATGCATGCTTTCTTTTTATCCAGGGCTTTAGGCAGAGGTATATATGATGATCCCCTTAATGGTTTGTATTGATTAATATTTATTTCTAAATGATCAATTTTCAATAAACTCCACCCGCTGTCTCTTTCCTGGAACTCGCTCATCTTATTAATCAGTTTTTCAAATTGGTCATTCAACATGGGTACTATTTCATTGTCTAGTCGTATTATTTCCATTTTTGATTGGAAAGATTTTATTTCAATCTTCATCTCATCATCAGATGTGATTCTACCATATTCACAAAATATTTCCAAGTTAAACTTGAATGATATGTGCTTCTCTAAGCTCTGTTGTAACACTTGCACTATATCATTCATTCCTCTTTCGAAAAATATTTTGGGCATAAGATTACCTTCATCTTTGTTTTCGTAAATGAAGGTTTCAATCCTTCTATTGAAGGCGCTTTTTAACAGCTTTAAACTACTGCCGCTTGTGGTAACGCAGCAGTTTTTCTTATGCCTATTGGTTCTGACATGATAGAACCAGTTTTTATTTCCTATGGTTTCTTTGCATCCTGGACAAAAAGTCCTAGCACCTTGAAAAGCCATGGTTGAAGGACTAGTTCCAATAACCATATCCGGATGTACGCTACGCTTGTGCGCCTCGAGTTGGTAATTTCGCCCAAACGCTTTATTACAAAAATTACATTTTTCCAATTTAGCGTCATGCTTTGTTTTTACATGGCGCAATAAACTCCTCTTTGTGGTGTAGGAGATGTCGCACTTTTCACATATAAAACTCATTATGATAATAGTTTGGTTTGATTATTATTGTGATTGATTATTGTTAATAAAATTGGATATTGTTGTATTATTTAATTAAAAAATACTTTTTTTGGAAAACTTTCTAACACTCAAACAGAATTTTTCTGATTTTTGAAGACACAACAGCGCTTGTTTCGATGAAGACAAGGAACTGATTTTCTATAAGATTTTTCGAAAAAGGAAACCTCTGTGTATGAGAATATTGCAATGTTTGGTCTTCTGTTACTGTTTGTCCTTCTGAGTCCTAAAGTGTATTTTTTATAAAATAAATCTTCCTTTTCTATGTAAAAAAAAATTAATGAGTACTTACAAAGCTCTCCAGCCGATTATTTCCATGACTCATTGTCACGACTTTGAGTTCTTAGCATAAATTTGCCGAATTAAATCTGAGCTCCCAAAAGAGCCGAATAATAAGGAGAGTTCTTTCTTTTCAAGATCAGAATTGCCTCTGGTTTATTCATATTTTTGGCTGGTATTTATACAAAATCATTCCATAGTTTTGACTGTTAATTCTTACATACAAATATAATTCTAAGTATATTTTGTCAAGTAAGGGATTTTATCCCTTAATCGATTGTTTACAATAAATCGTTTAATTACTGAACTAATTATAAATGCAACGCAAGCGGTATTGGTGTTCGTTCGATTGCCATACATTCGGAGTTATGCTGACCCAATTATTTGGCTCACTTCACGCGCAATATGATCGTCAGCACAAACTAAGCATTGGCTTGGCTTGACCCTACTTAAGGTCACTCTTAACACTTTAACATAGATGAAGTATAAAAGATATGGAAGCTAATAAGAGCTATAAAAAGCAATCGTAAATTCATCACATAAAAAAAAAATGTTTTTTTATTTTTTCCAACAGTTTAGGTTCTATTCAATCTATTATATAATGACATTAATTTATTGATTCTAACAACATCATGCTTCAGCATGTAGCAAGCACACGTGTCAGGTCCTTCAAAACATTGTGTTGAAGACCAGCAGCAATTGTTGAAATGGTTCCCATTATTCGTATCTAATAATAATACTTGATGCTCATAACATCTCAACTTCTCACAGCATCGGTGAATTTCACTGAGATGCTCGTCAAGTACATTTCCTTTTTGTTTAAATAAAAAATCATCAACTCGATTCAAGAATATGAAAATATTTATAGGTTCCATCGCCACTTCTCACCAACAAGTTTGAATTTTACTAATGACCTACAACAACCACACTCCAAATCGATCTAGGCAATACAACTAATTGTTGACTTTATAGAATTCCCCATCCAAACGAAGGGCCGAATTTTGAAATCATAAAAAATATTTTTTTTTTATTACCTAATAAAAATATCACCAACAAACGAAAACGAAGGGCCGAATTTTGAAATCATAAAAATATTTTTTATTACCTAATAAAATATCAACAAACGAATGACAAAGGACAGGCATAGCTAACTGACGGACTGCAATAGAAAAGTCTCATGTTACACTATTTTGAGTGTAACTCAAATACTACAACAACCACATACAGTAAGATAGCACCCTACAACAACGACAACATACTACAACAACCACATACAGTAAGATAGCTCTCTACAACAACAACAACAACAACAACAACAAATTACAACAACCACATACAGTAAGATAGCACCCTACAACAACGACAATATACTACAACAACCACATATAATTAGATAGCACCACTACAACAACCACATACAATTAGATAGCACCACTACAACAACAACAAATTACAACAACCACATACAGTAAGATAGCACCACTACAACAACAACAACAACAAATTACAACAACCACATACAGTAAGATAGCACCCTACAACAACGACAATATACTACAACAACCACATACAATTAGATAGCACCACTACAACAACCACATACAATTAGATATCACTACAACAACAACAAAAACAAATTACAACAAACACATACAATTAGATAGCACCACTACAACAACCACATACAATTATATAGCACCACTACAACAACAAAAACAACAAATTACAACAAACACATACAATTAGATAGCACCACTACAGCACCCGTTTTAGTTGGCCGAGAACCCTCCTATTACAACTACTGACAAACCATATATTGTTTTACATTACTTCTCATCGCTAAAAGTAATGCTAAGGAGGTAATGTCTAAAATGGTTCCCAAGTTAGGGTCATATTGTAATCAGAATTTAAATGATCATTATTCGGCTGCAAAAAGAATTTAAACTCAACAATATTCGCTTAACTTCATTTCAACTTGGCATTCAATTTTAAGCGATATATCTTTCTACACATAAAACCGCATTTAAAAAACTAAACAATACAAAATAGAAAAGGGAAGAATATTTTTTACTATAAACGTTATATTAAATATATAAACATGATATATAACGTGATATTTAGAAAAAGCGTATAAATTTTAATCAGTTCGTAAAGTAAAAAAAAAATATAAAACAAATAAACAAATAAATAGAAATAAAATTCGTCTTGTTTTCGAAAAATTTTCTTTTGGTATTTCACAAAATAAAAATATATATACGTCATGTATACATGTATACGAAAATACATACATGTATTTTCGATACATATGTATTTTTACATCTGCGCGCTGCAATAAATAAGCGTTTTCCACTTTCTATACTTCATTTAGTCTTTCGTTTCACAGAATTTTATTTTACTTAATTTGTTTTTTTTAACTTCTGATTGTTAGTGATTTTTTTTACGAAAGTATTTTAGTTTTTCGTAGTTTTCCCCTTGACGAATTTTGGTGATTTTTCTTTTGAAGCAGAGCAAAGTGAAACAAATCGTTGTAGAAAATCGAACACAATAGAAAGAAAGAGATCTAACGGAGAAAACATACTTTGAATCAAACTCAAAAGAATTCGATTTGTAAAGAGCGAAAGAAAAAGCATTCCAAGGAAAAAGTGAAAATTGAAAATTTCCTTTCTGAATACAAAAGCGACTAGGTGAATGACGACTTATTACTCCGTCTCATTGTTACCAATTTTTCGGTTATCGCTCTTTGCTGGTGTAGGTAACAAAATGCGTTACGTTCAAAGGCCATCATGTATCACGTGACGGCGATTTTGACGAAGGCACTTAAGCTATAAATGAATAGAAAATGGCTTCACTAAAGGATACCAAAAGTATGAAGTATCGATTGCGGGTGGAGGAAATGAGAGGAAGAGAGGGAGAGTTAAGGATCGACGTTGCCGAGTCGTAACAAAGCCAAGATATTCTACATTGTTAAGAAAGACGTATTGAAGCCATGGCTAAGAAAAATCAAAAGCGTTTATTTCAGCCTGACCAAAGCTTTTATACTCTTTAAGAAATGAAGGCAATTCACGGCGTCATTCATTAAATACGTGCCCATATCTGGAGTCATCACTTCCACTAAATATGTATACTGGGCCATAATATTTGAGTTTGTACAACGTTAAAATCTGGCAGAAGATAAATGTTGCATGATCTGTGCACATGTATTGGGCCAGATAAACACATAAAGAAAAAGATGACAACATACAAGTGAGAGCCAACTGCAGCCTAAACGAAAATCACACACATTTCAAACACTTTTATCGAGTTTATCATTGAAGCTGAGCAATGATAATCGTTACTCCCTCTCATTTAAGCAACTCAAACTCGACTACCTTAAAACTTCTTGAAGGACGTCTTCATCTATTCCAAAAACTATCGTATATCCCCATTGTGACTGGACTTTTGGCTTAAGAAAGTAATAAGTGAGGAGCAATATTCTGCAAATATCTAAATCCAAAACTAAAAACAAACATTAAGAGAATAATTTTAATAAAGTAATATTAAATATGGTTGACATCGCATGTATTCTCTACACAAGAATAACCATTATTATAAGAGTACTTTCGAGTATTATAGAGAATGTATCATTTGGCAGTTAGCCCACTAATTGGATGAAAAAAAAACTACGAAAAATCAATTGCTCTGTCACTGCCATAGCATCATGACTATCGATGGACTTGAAATTTTGTTAGTTTTCGTGCAAGTTATCGTAATGCGATATCTTTGTATATTCAAACTAATAAACTGATGCATTTTATTATCGTATAAGTTAAAAAGTCGTTTGTTTTTTGCCACTTGTATTAGTGTAATCTCGTTTTATGTTAGATATACCCGCAGTTAAATCTACTTATTGACTTTGGGAATTACTATTGTTCGTCTTCTTATTTGCTGCGTTGGTATCTTGGGCACCCAATATGGCTGTGGAAAAGCAAATAAACATTTAAATCAATAAGTGTCCTTATAACGATCCTAATTTTATTGGTCGTAATAGTTACAAGGGCTTTTATTGCCAATATTTGGCTTGCTACGAACGTTTGCCAAATCCGTAATTTTGCTTTTGTTTCCTTCTCTTTAAGCAAGCAATTTAGCAGAAATAATTTTTAGATATAATAATGCTCTTTAACATTCTCATTCTATATCTTACTATTTTCTCTCTATCGTTTTAACTTCCTTTAGAGTAATAAACAATTTTAATTGGAGTGAAGCGACTAGAGCTTTGGTTGCTTAGATTTTCTTCGGCGTAAACAATAAAGATTTCATTATGTATAGTGCCAAAAACACTCCATGAAAAATATTATTAAGACTTAAGAAGGATCGTCGTATAATAGCTATAAAGCAATTCAATATAATTTCAGAAGCACTTACGAACCATAGATACAAATAATTTCACAAACACCAATTTTCGTATTCAATCGAAATATTAATTTTAACACAAACAATATTAACGTCTCAGAGAGCCAATTATTAAATATATACAATATAATTCAATTTATCATAGCCTTCGTATAACGAAAACAATTATTGTTTATTTTTCATTTATTATTCTTTATTTCTCACTGAATATGTTATAATATTTGTTTGCTGCAAACTTTTTATGAAATAAAAAAATAAAAATGAAAAATAAAATTAATTAAAATAGGAAGAATATGACAGACAAATAATAGTCCTATATTATGAATAATGTAACATTTTCTCCTTATTCAGGATTTCCGTGTGATTCCTTGTGTGAATTCCTTGTGTAAAGTTTAGTGAAAAATCATTTAGAAAAGAATAAAAATCTGGAGAAAATTGGCGAAAATCATCAAAATTTAAAATTTGTGACACCCTGACAAAAGTCAACCGATATTACAAAGCGAATTATATTCACAAAATCGAAGTAATTTAGCATAAATAATAAATTTTTAAAACTAAATAGGGCTACAAACATTTTTCGGCTCAGTAATTTTGAGACTGACAGTCGGTAGTCTTTCGCTTCGCGATTTTGTTGTTTTAGGATGTTATCGCTCGGGACACTTTGTTACTCATGATTCTGTTGTTCGGAATTTTATCGTTAGGGAAATTGTGTTAGGCAATTTGTCGCTTAAAAGAATCTGTTTGGGCTTTTGTCGTCCAGAGTTGTTGCCCTTTTTTTATATAATAAATGATTCAATTTCTTTTTTAGAGAAAATGATTAAAACCCATTACGATTTAAATTATCTTCGCATTCATTCAAATTCAGTTAAGGAATAAAACAAATATAATACGCACACGAAACGATTGGAAGATCTCTGCAAACAATCATTCGGTCATTCTGGACGAGCTAACTCTCACAACCCGACAGCTTAACAAATAAATGAACACACATTTATTTCAGATAAATTACATTGGAAAATTAAATAACGTAATCTTTTATGTACGAGGGACTTATTTGATAGCTCGTGTCTTTACGCACGCGACGTGAATCACTGAAGACATTCTCATCCATGTCTGAGTCAAGCACGAATCAAGTTAGATATTATACAAATTGCTGTTGTTATTGCTGACAATTTCAAAATAGCGGTCAGGAGATGGCTGTTGGCTCAAAAATAGATTAATCGCCGGTTATAAAAAACTGACTAACTAGGTTACCTAAAATAATACCACAATTAAAAATATTCTGCGTTCGCAGACACTGTAATATTGAAAACAATGTATGTCCCACAGTTGAGCTTCTCAAAGGCCACAAATATCGCTCGGGACACTTTGTTACTCATGATTCTGTTTTTCGGAATTTTATCGTTAGGGAATTTGTGTTAGGCAATTTGTCGCTTAAAAGTTTATCTCCTTGGGCTTTTGTCGTCCAGAGTTGTTTTACTAACCCCTGACGATGTTTTCATATAATAAATGTTATTCATCGCTGATTCATCAACGAGCTGTGATGAATAAGTTTCGGAAATTCATGGAAAGCCCGCATTACTAGCTGGTAACTCCAATTGAAACAATAATGAAAGTTATTCGCGTATGCAGAAAATATAAGCTGTCTTTATTATCGCCATTGTTGTTTTTGTAGTCGTGGTGATGTGGTTGTTACTCTAAAATATTACCCTTCTACTAGTTACGTTGTTTTATTGTGTATTGTGTTGTTTTACTGTGTAAGAACACATATACAATAAAGACACAGATACAATGAATGGAATACATATAAGTCGGCAAGATTAATTAGACGAATAATTAAACAATTTATTTGTGTTTGCATTTGAATTTGTTTTGATGTTTGTATATGTTTTAGATCTGGTTATTGTGTCTATGAAGGAATTATATAATTAATTTCATTAGTTATTAAAATTTACTCTACAAATGGTATCAGCAGTGTCGCTTACTGATGAATAAAATCGACGTAATTAAAGGATGAATACGTATTGAATTAGATCACATGCGAAATAAATTGCGCACAAAATTTTGAAAATGTTGAAGAACATTGCTGCAGAATTTTTAAAAAATAAAAATTTTTATCACAAAATTTAAAATATAAACTATATATAATTTTGCTTTATAAATTAACGTTTACAAGAATTACTTCTCTCTCTCTCTCTTTGTAGCCATGAATTTTCATCTACTACAAAATCTATCCATGAGATGATTGCATAAAAATACTTATCGCCACTTGACATATCTTTTTTTTCTGTGAATTGTTACGAGGGAAAGGATGAAGTGAATATAAATGTCTCTCTCATAAGAGTACACAAAATACAAAACAAAAACATTGATGTTGATGCAATGCCACACAAGCCAAAATCAGTTCATTTTCAGATCGAAACAAACAAATCCTCTTGAATTTGGAACGTAATTTCGTTCCTGACTTAATCGATTTGGAAAGAATGGATGCAATAAGAGCAATTTTAATTAAATTAATTTTTCTCATGCTTCTTAATTGTTGCACTAATTAATTGCACTTATTTCGAAAAAATGAGGAGATTATTTTAATCAAAGAACTCTTTTACTTTCAAGAGAAGCAAATGGCTTCATTAAAAAAGCTGAAGGATTAGAAGTGAAGGAGAAACGAGCAACTTGAAATTGTTACACAGAATAAAAAGACAAATGATCAAGTGGTTTAATTAATTGTAGTAATTGCGATACGTGGAATAAGTCTTTGATGTCACCAACAATCCACCGCCATCCAGCGGACCGAATCGAGATTTATCCTGACATTCGTAGTTCTTTATTTCTGTTCTCCTATTCCTGCTTTGTATAACAAAAACACAGTTGGCTACTAATGAGCTTCTTCTTTTTTCACTTTGTGTTCCACTCCAAGATCCGTTGGATGTTGATTGCCATTTCTGGGCTTGGTCTGTTTTTCCAGTTTGCTTTGCGTTTACTGCGCATTTTGTTCTTCCTAAATGTACGGTTGTTAGAGATGGTGCATTATTATCGACTTCGGTATTTCATTGCATCATTCATGCTGGACTTCTTTCTTGTTTAGCTAGAAGAATTTATTTCAAAGAATTAAACGACATCTCTGGGTCTTTCTGTAACGGAAAGACTTTTATTTTCCTTACATCTTGTTTCGTGTCTAACTTCTCTGACAGTATAATTTTGAACATCGCAATGGTCAGTAAAATTCTGTTTCGGATTTAGGGTCATATCACACGTTTTGGTAGCACTGACTTGTTTCAATTAAAGTAATTGTCAGGAAGTTGACCTTATGACTATGGTCAATCTTTCCGAAGAGATTTTTTTATTCCTACTTTAGGTTTTTAAATTATTTGTCTATCTTCATATCCCATTCGTCCACCTTCGAATTCTACTTGTCCATCTCTATATCCCAAATTTTCACTTGTCCACTTTCTGATGTAAGCTTTTTACGCTACTCGTAATTGAGATTACAATAACATGTAAGCAATGTCCTCAAACATCCTTTAAACTCTATGTCTCTACAGTCTGTTTACTATAGGGCTTATAAGGGCAACGTAAATTTATCGGTGGGTATATCTCAGTTGATCAGCAGTTAGTGCAATAAACTTAAGTCTAAAATTGCAATACTGTTTCAAAAATGTGGCTTAAGAAAATGTTAACTCCCAAAACTAAGCGAAGGCCGCTCACTGTTTTTTAAAATTAAACTGTAAATTAATGTTACGTAGCTTTGGACTAGCCCAAGTTGGCGCTCTTACTGTTTTCAGTTCATTTAGAGATTTGGTTTGGTTCAGTTTATTATGCGATACGCCGTTGATACGTTCAGACCGTTGTTAGCTTGAGCGGTTGCTAGGTCAGTATTTGATTCACTTGAGCTGCTGCTATCCTGTTGCACTGATGCATTTATTGTGGTCTTTGAATATGGTATCTTAAGTGCACTGATGATTACCACAGTGCTTTATTCTACCCAACAAATCTGTTTGCTTCTTGATGCCGATGTTGGTGTATTTCCACGTACGCGTACGTACACTGCTTGTAACAGCACTTTGTATTCTATCCCCACGAAGTGGATCTGTGCGCACAAATGCAAATATGTAAACGCATACATACACATACACTTGTATACAAACATATATAAGTACATACGAATATATGCTTCATTCTTGGCCTGTGCGTGTTTGTATGTCTGTGTTTAATTTATTGTGTCAAAAGTTAATTGCAAATTGCGGTTTTCTTTGCTGCTGCAAATGAAGTGTGAAAAGTCGGCAGCGGTTGCTTGAGTGCATCCTCAAGATACTCGTACAATGATCGTTTCGTTTGCATTTGCCGTTGCTTGAGAATTACAAAGAAATATAAAAAAGCAAATACTTTTCAGCATGATTAGTTCTAGCATTAGAAATGTAATTTATAACTCTAAACTTTGCTACAAAATACTCATTAACGGAGAAAACCGTGCCACTTTTATTTTCCATATCGAATTGATTTCACAATTTTAAATAATTATTTTAAACATTCTCTGAAAGACTCTATCCCTTCGTCACGACGTTACCAGACATTTTACGCGTTATAACAAAATCTGTGGTTTGTTTTTAGTCAAAACTCCGTTAAACCAAGGGACACCTAAGACACCATAAACGTGATAATGCATTAAGGGCTAAGTTTTTCACTAAGTATTTCACTAAAAGCACTATTTTAAGGGTCAGAGAAGCAGTTATTAAAAAAACAGTGGTTAGTAAATATAAAAGACAATCTCCGTAAACGCTTATCTAGATATATGATTATTTTAGGCATAAACAATTAAAGTGTGTAGTACGTTTAATCAATGTTCGTGATGGCACCACAAACGGAATGCTTTGTGCCGTAATTATTACGCACCATTATCCCTCACTAGTCCGCTCTTCCTCTTTCCCTAAAATTTGAAAACAAACTAAAACTGTCATTGCTCGGCCTAAATCGCGCTAGGAATATTTTCTATGATTGTATAGAGTTCCAATAGGGTTTAAATGTGTACGAAATTTTAACAAAGTTTCGTATCCGTTCCCAAATTTAATTTGTGGCCAAACTGATTTCGGCGATGTGTCGTCTTTGCAAAACTCACTGAAGACGGAATAACGCCGTAGAGACCGGTTTGTCTACAAACTAAGTTGTAGGATGCATGACGGAAATTCATTCCGATTACCTACGTTTTCAATTATCACATCTTTTGTTATAACACATCTTTTGTTATATCACACCTTTTGTTGCAACGTTCCAGCAAACACAGTAGTGAAAACAATGACTTATTTACACACGAAAAACGTGAAACAACAAAAGAAATTATATATAAATTGTACAAAGTATGTTGTAAAAATGCGAAAAAAATAAATTCAAATACAAATGGCGTTTTTTAATCAGAAGATGTGGCACGATGTGTCTTCAATGCGCGTAATAAAGAAAAAACAGAATTAACGCGAGCATGATGCACGTGAATGTTGTGCAATGCGCTATAATAGCAGTGAATTTTTTTCAAATAATCCTTTGCGAAACTCTATCAACAATAGCAACAAATGCAGCATGTATATCATACCAAGTACGGCAACAACGGCACCAAGAAAAACAACAGAAGCAACGAACCAATGGGTACGTAACGTGAGCTACTAAACAAGAAGCATGCACACGGAAAAACAGACAGCCGCTTGTCAAATATACTCCGCCGAATAATATGCTCCTGTGTTAATTTTTAATTGTCCAAATAAAGCAACAACATAACTAGGACTTTGTTGATTTTTATTTTTATTATTTTGTACATAAAAGTATTTTCAAAAGATATTCTGTTGGCAAAACCCAAGCTTGATAGGAGTAGACTTATGCCTCTAGCAATTTTCGTCTCTTGATTTTGCATTTGCATGCACGGTAATAATAATTATAAACAAGTAGGAGTTAGCTCCAGCCTCGTCGAAACTTATACGCCCTACACCCGCATGTGTCGGAATGGTACCAATAGTTAACGAACCAGTTCAGCGTTAGCTTAGCTCAGCTTTCAAATCTGAATAAGCGATCCCAATTGCAGACTGACAAACCCAGCTTTCAAGTCGAAACTGTTGTCTACCTTAAAACGAGGTGCGGTAATTTCTCAAACTCAAACAATTCTCAACTTTTATATAAAAACGGCAAAAGAAAGGAAGGATATTTGTGAGAAAATTCATGATGTCGCCTCAGTAAATAACATACATCTCCCTTTCGTCAAAAAAGGAAGACAAAAACGCTTTATATTAACACAAATAAATAAAGCTCTAAACATGTAAGTGTCCTAAGTAAGTCTCAAGAAATATTCATGATTTTCGTAATTTATGAGTTTTTCATGACTTTATCAATAACTTTTGAATGTTTTATGAATCTTTTATAAAATCGTTTGAAAGACTTAATTTGTCTTTTCTGGAAATTTATGCTTCTTTTTGAGCCTTTTATATGTTCCTAAAACGTTTATGCTTCTTTTAACAAACAAGTCAGCAGTAAGATGTTGCCCTTTCTATACAACTCGCTAAAAAGGGCATTAAAAGGATACCTTTTGTATCAAAATGATGTGTTTTTAGAGAACCGGCGAGCCTCCCCCTCCAGTCATTTACCGCACATGGTTTTATAAAAAGATCCAGTTTTTACTAACTAATAAACTAAATTTTAGTTTTTAGCTTTTATACTAAACTAGTGAAGTAAATTTTGACAACACAATAAATTAAATAAAAATGAATAAGTGTATTAATAAATTTTTTATTACTTAATCAGTTAATCACCCTAAAACTTGACTATGAGGCAACTTATTAACTTGAGCTACCCTGGAAAAGAACGGAGCTAACCTATGAATATTTTCAACATTTGAATTCAAATTTTTCCCAAAAAGATCACAAAAGATCAAGTACACTCCAAATTTTACAAATTTGGGTGCTTTAGAAGTCCTCCTCGTTGTTTCTAAAATATCTTCATTCATAACCTCCCAAAAGTCAGTGCTAAACAGACCCCACCAATGCAAATGATCGCTGTAATAAAGGCCAGCCGAGTTTTAGCAATCGAGATGTTACTGAGAAGTAAGCAGAAATGCATGCAGTTGTAGGAGGAGGGTCTTAACCCCTCTACGAAATTCAGGGTAATCCTTACAGCGGCAACCTTCCCCACTGCATTTTTGATTATAACGATAATCTTATTGTGGTAAACTGATCGCCGATACACTGAATCTTTTCGTTTGCTACGCCTGGAGGCATGATTAGTTTTGATAACGACTTCTTTGCCAAATGTATTCTGGTTGAAAACAAATGAAAATTACGATTACAAGGTAAAGAATATGTCTGCTATTGTTGTGATTATTTAACGAATATTTTCTATAATCGCAGCACGTTTACTTCTCATGCTTCTGTAATAGGATCTCTTTTCTTGAAAAGCTTATACTGCTACAACGGAAGTAGAGGAATATCCCATCTATTTTTGTTTCTTAATTAGCATCACAGCCGACGCGTCAAAGGTCTTCCGACGCTTCCTTCTTGCGGAATTTATCACCATTTATTGTTTCTTAAACGATTTCTATCGCATAACACGTGACAATCACAATGACTTATTTTGGCCTTTGTATTTTTTACTCCGCTCCACGGTATTCTTATTTCGTTTGCTTTGTTATGAGTTTATTGGGATTATTATGTTTTCCCACTGAATGTTTCAAGTTTTGCTTTATTTCATTTTTTATCTCTGTAATAATTTTATTGAATTCCGTTCAACTAATTTCATCAAATACCGAAGGCACGTTTTCAGATTCCATCTCATTGTTGCGACGCGTCGTCGGAATGTAGAGACGGTAAAGCTTATAGTTGGTCACGTTTGTCAAAAGGGCGTATACTATTTCTTTGCGTTTAAGAGAAGCTGCAGAATATTGCTTTGTACTGTTGAATAATTGTACTACAAGACTCTTATATAAGCAACCTCAAATAATCACATTATGTCGCACGCTAATGTTTGGACACGTACAAGAATTCCAATGTTATCACAAATAAACAAAAAAAATTACTTCATGTTTTTTCACTGGCGCAATTGCAGCTGCAATTGTGCATAAAACAAGTTTGTTACATGCTGCAACTTCTGCTTTGTACTTGTATACTTTTTCTCTCGAATTTTCCTAGTAATTTTTTGGAATAATCAACTAACCATACACCGACCGGTAGACCACATGGTAAAATATCTTTAAAATTATTTTGAAAAATCACATTTAGCTTTTGGCGATGCCACGAGAAACCAGTTAACGCTCTTGAAAACTAATGGCGTTTCTTCATGAAAGCTTGAACTGCCTAAATATCTTATATAGATTTTCAGTTCGATGTTAGGTTGTCGTCGCATATCCTTCAAACATTTAGAAAAGTTTATAAAAAATTTACAAAATTTACAAATTTACAAAAATTGAGTTCTCGAAAGGATTAAATTATAGTATAAGGAAATATCCCCTGTTTTATCAAAGCTATCTTGAACAAATTTACAGTTTGTGACGAGTAGTTTATATCAATTTCAATGCAATGATTATCGAAAGTCAATTGTTTACTCAAAAGCATGGCGGTAATAATGCGGAGTTGTTTCCAATATAGGTTAATGTGCGAGTTATGGAGTAGGTGACCCTTGGTGTTCTGTACTTGTCAATATAATGGGCTATACGATAGATTAATGACATTTCAAAGGTGTCGGCAGAAGCAGCAGATGTGCATACAATCTAAACTGTACGACATTTACATTTACATTTCCCACGTTAACTATATTTATTCAAAAAGGCAGTAAGCATGATCAAATGCTTTTAAAACATATCCCCAAATTCAAATTCGTGTGCTAGAACTCATAAGAGGAAACAGAGCATTTAACACTATTTAACACTATTTAACATTTAAAGCTCCAGAGGACCCTCTCAGAGATAGTTAGTACCCCTCGCATATAAACTAATTTCAAGAGTAAAAAGGACAAATTTGTCATAACATTTTTAGTGACGCGCAACGGCTGATATGATGAAATTATAGAAACCAATGAGGTTTAGGTAAGAAATCGCAAATGTCAGGAATATCTAAGAATACGAATACAAGATAACGCTATAAGTAACAGGCACTTCCTGCAACAAAAGGTATCCTATATAACTAACTTGAAGGCCACCATAGGGAACGTGTTTCGTGATCCAAAAGTTCATTCCAAAGTCGCTCCTTGAGGATATCTCAAACCGCTTAAGCGACATTGATCTGCAAACCCAAATCGATGTCATTTAGTAATGTACATACGCCAACGTGGACGTAACCTCGATTTTTTGAACGGGGATCTCCGAACTTATATATTAATGAACTAGAATAGAAGTTGCGGCGAATATTTAAACGCTATTGAATACCATCACCTAGCAATTATTTCTATAAGCTGTGATGAAAAAAAAATAGTTTTTGATAAATGTTGATTGACGGGCATGATCAAATAAAAGTATTAACTGTTTTGTAATTTCAAAAACTTTTTTAATCTTTCTTAATTTTATAATTTAAACCCGAAGAGATGAGGGTATAGCCACTTTACGCTTCCGTAAAGACTGAGTGGCGGTTTTCCAGACGGGCGAAATGGGACAACTTAACTGCTTAGTTTTTTGAGCTAATATGAATTTATATCGGCCTATAATTCAATATCTCAATATCTCCAAGTAATTGGTTTTTTCAAATTTGTGCTGTAAGAAAATGTTATTTCTCGTAGACGTGGACATAAACCACCCATTTGTAATTATTATGAAATAATAAACTGGTACTAATGGCGAAAGATATATAAGCTTCGACAAGGTCGAAGATAAATATTTTTATTTGTTTTATTCAGCATATTTTTCTTAATTTTTTGGCTAATTCATTACATTACTAAATTATATCGGAAAGATGGTAAAAATGATGACCAACTGCTTAAGATTTACCTCAGATAAAGCTTATTTTTGAGATTAATTTTTTTTTCTTTGCTTTTCCTCTAAAAGCATAACGATCAAATAAAAAGACAAACCAAGGAAAACCGTGAACTAATCACTGAAGTTTTTTTGCGGTTGCGATCTTTTGCTTACTAACAGTAACAAAAAATTGTAGAGTAGAAGCAAAAGAAGAAATTTCAACACAAAACATAAGACCAAACCAGTAATGGCAAAAACAATAACCACAATTGAGATAACAACAATCAAAATAACAGAAACCACAAAAAATCAACAAAACATTGACGATGTTAATTTTGATCATCAAATCAATTGAAAAGCACGTTTTTGAGATTCGCGCCGCACAACATTCATGGTAATAAGAAGCTGTTGCTGAGGAAGGCCATGAGGAGGCACAGCTGAGCAGTAACGTAGAAGATTTCCCTTTATTTTCTCTCCCCTCTCTCTCTCTCTCTCATTGAATCTCACATACTACAGCGATCGCTGACAGAAGCGTAGTTTGGCAGCGAGTTGAAAAAGGGTGGTGGGGGAGATGATAGTAATAAAAACTAGGTGTGTTGCATCATATCTGTACCTTAATAGTACGCCCACACCAACAACACTATAACATTGTTCAAAAGGAGAATTTCTTTGAATTCAATTGAAATTGAAGGCAATAGCAGTGACGACAGCAGCCGTAACGATGGTGAGGCGATAACAACAAACTCCTATAAATATTTATCGTAAATCGAGTGCAATGAACATAAAGAAAAAAAAAGAAAAAAACTAAAATAATAAAAATATTTTTTTTACCGAGAAACAAATAAAAACTGAAATTAAATCAGCAATGCGAGACGAGATCGAAATGATTCACTCGCAATCTAATCAGCAACACAATGGAGCGTAAATTGTTAAAAAAAATTAATAAAAACAAAAGAATTGAAAACAAAGTAATACAACAGAAGTGAGGAGAATAGCAAATGAGATAAAAACAACTGCACTTAACGATAACAATGGCAGCAACACCAATGACAACAAAATGGGTTACAACAAATGCAGCAATAAACAAAGCAACAATGGATGCAGCTGTAAAAATAGATGTGGAGTTAAAATGTTTTAGATTGTCGAATAAGCCACGACGGATTTTAGCCCCGTACGAACATTAGCCCCGTACGTTCAAGAACCAAACCCAACCCACAGTTAGATGTTTTTGCATGTTTAGCACAATTTAAGTGCAAAAATTAAGGGCACTTTTATTAAAAAAGTAAAGCTAAACTCGCCTAAAATCTTGGGCTATATAACCAAGAATCATTGAAGCAAAAAGGAATATTTTAAAGATTTATTTTTGTTATTTTTGCGAATATTATATACTTTCTCAAAATGAGTCATGGCATATCCAACTGACTGATTAAATCGGTCAATAAGCACATAAAACAGTCGACCGTTTTAGTGCTGGTTCAAAAAAAGCAAGACTTTTGCTGTGCATGATAGTGGTAGTGATAGTGGGGATAGTCTGTATCTCGTGTCTTTCGTGGTGTTAGTGGAAACTATTTCTATTTCTACTCCCTTTACTGTACAGTCTTGGTCCTGATTTTACTGTCATTGCCACTCCTGCTCATTTTATTATTGCTGATATTATTGCTTGGCAACAGCTGCAGCTCTCACTCATTCACTCCCGTCTTCGACATTATTAGATTTGAGTTATTCCGGGTTAGTTGGGGAAAGTGTCAAGAAAGGATTGATGAACGATTTTGCAGAGATTTGCGTCAAAGTCAAGCATTTGTTGGTTGCTAATAAATCAAAATTTTTTGTTGCTTCTATGATACGGTTGCAAAGTAATCGTACACTGCTAAAAAATAATAAAGATAAGTTCGAAGGAACGTTATGGACGTTACATAGAGAATAAAGTAGAAAAACCTTATACAAAGTTTGTGGATATATTTATAATTTAAAACATTACTATTGCTTTCTTTCGTCGATAAAAAAGGGTTTAAAAATTCTGTGAATGAAAAGAATCTCTTTCGAAAATCTAATCCGTTTAGAGAACGAATATATAGACATCGAAATTGGGCGCAACGCCGAAACCGGTTTATCTCCAATTCTAATTTGACGAGAGGTGACGGAAAATCGTTTCAAAGTCTCTAAATTGTTCCCATTTGCTTTCACATTTCTTCAGTCTTTTTATTTTTCTTTCTTGATTAACACAGTCTATCCTTCTATCTTCTCTTCTCATTTCCGAACATTTTGTGTAACGATAAAATTCGCTTGATATTAAAGCAGTTTAGGTTAAGAAGAATTATGAATCCCAATAAAGCGATCTGTTAAGTTTCAGGATTTTATTTGTCTCGATCGCCGTTGGATTTTGTTTTGACCCGTTTTTTACTTATGAAAAATTTTAAGGGAGGTGCTCAGCATTCGTATCTACAGAAGCGGTGATGAAAATAAAGCCATGTTATTTTTATATACAAAGAGCAAGTTTCAATATATTTCTGCTATTTACTAACTGAATTATTTATTCAGCACTAGATAGGGTATAGTGTTGGAATTCTACTGTACGGGTAGATAGATGACAGAAAAACGTTGTATCCCAAAACATTGTAGATAATACAACATTCAAAAAACTACATCAACAGCAATAGCTTTCAATTATTTTAAGAATTTAATTAATTTAAGTACATCCACGCAAACAGTTTGCAAGCAATTTGAGCGATAAACCAATAAAAATTTTGCCAGGAATATTAGCGAGGGCAAACGACATATGCACGAGCAAATAAACAGACGGGCAATTAGTATGTCAATGAAATAAAGCGTCATTCGGTCAGCCGGCATGTTAATTTAAAGACATCTGACGTTGTTGTTATTTTGATTGCTTTGTACGGCTACTGTTATTCAATAGTGTTGTACATTCACGCCCTTAGCGAATGCAAATACTCTTAAATTGAATAAACGAAGGAATTATATAAACGGATGCATTAAAAAAGGGTTCTCAAAAATCACTTCAATTCAGTTTTTTGATGGGTCTATCGTTAGTTTTTACATGTATTTCTGCGTATTCGGTTTTATACGATTGTAAAGAATTAACGAACGGAAGAATGAATAAGTTCTCCTGAAAAGGGTCTTTCTGTGAGAATCTCTTCAGTCAAATTAAATATAAGTGTTAAAATAACAATAACAACCATGCTCAGTACATACATCCGAAAGAAACTAAAATTTTTTGAATTTAATTAAACCAATTTATTCTGAATTTATTGTAACTGCCTTTATATCGGCAGGATTGCTTGCCAAATTAAACCTAAAAATAAAAGTCTGATTCAACTCAATTCATGTCAATTTTCTTGCAAACAAAATCCAACATAGTCGCCACAAATCAAAATACACTTTATACATGATGAATGGTGGATGGCGCATGGATTTCATATTAATATAATTCCGCTACGCGATGACCGCAACCCATCTAACTCCTCTTCTACTTAACAAAACTCAACGGAATTTCTCCTTACTAAAATCGAACTTATCTTCCACTTATCGCTCCTTATTATTTAAAAATTAAGCCCACCATCACGATTTACCACTCAAATCAGTAATTAAATCACCTCCACTCAATGTACACAACCTAATCATCATATTTGAAGTGACCGTTAGCTTACGTCAATCCCTATTTTGAAGAAGTTAAGGTTTCTTCCAGACTCCAAACTACTTTAACCTAACATAGTTCAACTTTTCTTTCTTCAGTTTTTATTTCTATATCTACTCTTTGATATTCTATAGTAGTCGGCAGTGTAAATTAAATCATTAATTATGACAACGGTGTCTACGCTTCATTGGTCATACACACAGGAAAAGAGACAACGGCCACGTTATCATCAAATCATTGTACTCTCTTATATACACTTTATACATATATACAATATGTATATACCTTAATTTACTGTTAGCTTAATAGCATCGACGCTTTATCGAAGCAAAATCATCGATTAATCTTCTGCGAATTGAATGAATGGCTAAACTTTAAGAAGAGAAAGCAAAGAAATAGATAAATCAATATGAAAGTGATGCTGACATAGGGGGAAAATGTAAGGATATAGAAAATAATAAAATGTTGAATATAAGAAAAATGTTAGACTAAAAGAATACTAAAAGAAGCTGAATTGCAAATTGTTAAAAGTGAAGGAATAATAAATCAATATGCACATTAAGCATAACTGGAAATATTTATCACTTAAATCTATAGTTGGATCTAGATAGTAAAAAACCTTTTTAAAAACTTTTTGACAGGAAGTATCATGTTAAAATTTTAAGTCTATTTTTGATATGTCAAGCTGCATAACTGTCAATTTACCAGTAGAAACGGCTAAAATGAGTAAACCAGTAAAACAGGGCGTAAAATTAAATTTAATTTATTTTGATCCATCTGGCTTAACAATGTCGCCTAAAGCCTTGAATAATAATGGATCTTATACGAAATTGTTTATATTCAATCTTAAATAGAATCATCAATTATAGGACTACCTTTTCGCAAATTAAACCGTTTTTAAACAGGAAGAAAACAAACAAGTTAAACAGGAAGTCGTAGTCAAACAAGTTTCCTCCAGCTTAATTTGTTGTTGTAGTTTATTAGCTGTAAATCACTTGCTAAACTTAATATTCAGTATAGGATAACTGATATTTCAATAAAAGCATAATATAGATTGAAGCTTTGGCACACTACGTGATCATGTGGTTCCAGATCTTGGATTAATTAAATCTTGCAAATATCAAAGCTTTTAAACCTTGACCAAGTTTGGCTACAATTCCCCCGGTTACTGACATCGGGAAAGAGTGAACTGATTTCTTTTATTTTACTTCACCAGAAGAGAAACACAACAATTCGATATTTACTACCGCCGACAATTAAGTGAATACGCTGAGCCAGACGCTGCTTCCTCGGAAAGTCGCTTCACTTTCATGCTGTCAAATCAACCAAAGTACGCCAACTTAAAGTATAAAATTGTGCTAACGCTTAAGGTTAGAAACCCTATTTTATTTAAGGGCAGAAATCTTATTTTATACAAATAATTACTGATGGAAATATTCTCACTACAATAAAACGCTGAATAGTATAAAAAACTCATATGCTAACAAAAATTTCGGTAAAACAAAATTTATTTAAGGGATGTATAAGAAACAAGAATAGAGAGCAAAACCACGCACGTGAAAATTTATCAAGTCGTGTCAGGACAGGTAAACTATACAAAAATTTTGTTTAATTCACAGGATCAATAAAGTTGTGATGTGACGTTGGCCGAGTTAGCAACGTTGTTCTACTAATATATGGCTATAAACTTTGATATAAAATATGTCATGTTGAATTTGAAGTGGGCAGATTTTGAGGAAGATGAGCAGCAGGAAACTATACAAGCTGCAGGAAACTCACATTTGGTTAGAAGTTCGGAATATTCCGATGTAGGAATATGCCACAAACTATGCCACAAAGAAAACGATGAATAGACAAGTGAATAACTCCTGGTAAGCAATAATATGGATAGAATGAAAAAACAAAGAAATGAAAAAGATAATAAATATAGAAATGAAGAAGCAAGTCAATGATTGCGAGAATATAGCATGCGCAAAATAAGATTAGTGAGCTAGCTTTTGAGATGGGGATATCAGATTGACCAATAAAGGGAAGACATATAAAAGAATTCATTACATTCTAATATACTTTCTCATTTTTACAACTTTGTAATCCTTCTGATGTATTGAATATTTACTGTGATTATTTTTCTTCATTACGCAAGAATTTTTCTCAACTCCCGCAACTTTTCCGCGAATGAATTGTATCCCAAAAGTATACAATAGCTCCTCTGTCTGTAAGCTCCACAAGCCAAGAGTTAAAATACATCGCAGAATCAGAAGAAAAGTCAGATGGTTCGACAATATTATGATGTTTAAATGAACGTTTAGATGCTTAGTCTCGATAAGAGTAAATGAATAGATGGACAGATAGATGACAAGCAAACAAACGAAAAGCAGTTGGCGGAAAGTGTTTGAAAATTCCGAAAATATAAACATTGTCGAATTTGTAAACATGACCGCTTTTCGACGCATGGTGAAGTCACGAATTTCACAAATAGCGATGAAAGAGGGCTGAATAATTGTTAAGGTCGATAAATTTTGGAGCTAAGCTTAAAAAACATTATTGATTAAATAAATGAGCGGTTGTGAAAAGCGTTGTAAAAGCGATGTGCTCAAATTTTTATAGTTTTTATTTTGAAGGAAATAAAGTTCCGCCATTTTTATTATGATATTACTTTATTAGTTTTATGAGCAATATATGACATAAAAGTGTCGGAAATTACCGTTCTTTCTATCCTTGACGGACTGCTGAAGGAAGGATAAAACAGGAGTCAGAATAGACTCATAAATTCATGCGTTTTATGATTTAAATTTACATAAAACGCAAAAGCTTAGCCATCTACGATTCTATTTAATTATTAATTTGTACGCATTTTATGCTTATGAGCTTTTTATTAATGCTTTCTAAGCGTTCTTTATCCATTTCTAAGTGTTTAATGGATTTTCTCTGATCATTTTATAATCCCATTTTAAACCATTTAACGATCCTTTTTGAGTTATTTGCTAATAATTTCAGACAATTTTTTGATACTGTATTTTATGATACTGTATTTTACTAAATATTAGGATATTAATTATAGGATTAAAGAAATATAAATTGTAAGACAACAATAATTTCAGGTGATTGGGTTATTACAATCCCATTGAATAAAATTTTATTAAAATCACCAAAGCAGTTTTCACCCATTATTTAGTACGAATTTTTCTTCTAGTTTACTGATTAGAGAAAAATCAGAACTATATGTTATCGGGTGATAAAATAAAAACAGCTTTACAAACCGTATCATTTGAAATAACATAAAATTCGCCAATGCATATAAAACTAGATAAGTTTTTATTCGCTGTTATGAAGTGTGATTCGCAACGAATCAGTTTTTACTATGTATCATTTTAAGCTCTATCCGCCTATATCCCCTACTTGTATCCTAAACGGGGTAACGTCTATGAAATGTGTGCTGACAAAAAACTAACCATACATTGTATAAACATAAGTTCGTATATAATTCTCTACATCAATTTTTACACTCTGTACCCACTGAGTTAAATGATACGGTCACTTTTTACTTCGATTGCTAACACATTAGAATCACCTCTATCGATTTAACGCAGGCTGCATGGTTCTAAATGGCGCAAGAGTAATCATACCACGAGTGCCTTTTAAGGCACTTTATACGAATTTGCCTGAAATTGAAAGCTAAAATCCAATTTGCCAAAGAGTACTCCTAAAGAAAAAGGATACCTAAAATACCGAACCAAGTGTATCCTTTAGAGTTATCTTTTTTATTGTCTTTTGGAATTAAACTTTCAATTTATATTGCGGGTGTGGAGTGAGCTTTAGCTTTATTTAGCTTTATTTTTTATTTAGCTTTCTTACTTGCTTTATACAGTTTTTAATTCGTTTATTTCAGTCCACTGAGTCTTGTTGTTCCCCCGTTTTCTTTTTCTCTCCCTGTCTGCACATTTTCACATTTGTGTGCCTGTCTATTCTTTTGCTTCAATGCTTCCCAAAGCCACAATAATTATTAACTGGTGGCATTTTCCTACTTTGTTTGACACTTCATTGATCACTTGAACACACCAAAAGGAAAACTTTTCAACCATACAACTCAACAACGACCAACCAATCAGTCTAGCAATCAAACATATGCCACACCACAAAAATATGTACACGGATATGCATATCCACACCTTCACATACTACTCTATTGACACTTCCATGGAAATATTTAGTGTGACATAAAACTTTAGCAACGGATGGAGGGGGATGCAAACAGTAGAGAGCTAACCGCAGAGACATGATATGTCTCCTGTGTAAATTTGCTTGTATTCTAAAAGGTGTTTCATGTTCTTCCTAAAATGAAACGGGACCATTGTCGCCATGGCGAAATAGAAGAAGAGAAAGGACCAAATCAGGAAAACTTACTAGTATAGATTTAATAATATTTAAGTACTTTTTCAGGTAACTTTGTGAGAGATTTTTAATATTTTATGAAATTTTTACTTACCGAAGAGTCCATGAATGGGGCACATTTCAACAGCTGTAAAGAAAAGAGACGAGAGTAAAATTATTAAATAAAGCAGAAAACTTCTTTTTCACAAAACTTTTGATTTGAGGCTCATAAAATACGTCGTTCATTATTTAAACACTTCCATTTAAGCACTTCATTTAATTTATGGTTGACTTAAGGATATAAAGAGGACATAAGGATTTAAGGAGGAAGAAAGAACGTCATTTTCTAATAATCCTTTCCGTTTCTCTCCCATAATTGTAATGCCAGTTTTTCTTTAAACTAAAACCTGGCCCTTAAAACCTATCAAGAAACCAGAAAAAATAAAAAACGCAACGAAAGCTCTAAATTTGGAACGTAACCGAGCCGGAATAATCGGAAAACCAAAGAAGCTGGGCAAGAAACGACAGATAACAACAAAATAGAGCAAAAAAAAATTGGGAAAAACTAAAAAAATGGGGTATAAATCAAAATAATCGCAGGCACGCGCCTAAAATGCTTCCACAAACAAAAGCAACAACAACAAGCACACGAACCGCAGAAATGATTACAATGAAAAAAGGGCCAACCAAAAAAAATTCTTTGATTTATGATAAAACGAAGAGCCAAAACTAACGAGAAATTCATGTTTTGCACTAAACGATTTGTGAGCCTCGGTTCCAATACACAACGACAAAAACAAAGCCAGCACGAAATATAAAAATTACAACAGCAAATAGGAGTTTATTGCAGTTCGAGCAACACCAGCGCCGGCAATAAAAGCAAAATTCATAATCGCAAACAACAGCAATAACGAGTCCAACAGCAACCTAACTTAAAATGCATGAAATTCACGAATATATCATTCAGCTAAAAAAATAATAGATCTCTTCGATGAACTCTAACAAAAACAAAACCATCCTGGTATTTCATCATAAAATATGAAGAGAAAAACGAGACAGTACAAATAATCAATGCAAGTAAGAACACTAAGGTCGAACACACTTCTAAGAATGACGTTATGACCGCTTGTCTAAAATTCATTTCAATATCTCCAACCGTTCACGAGATACCTCTAAGTTCTGAATTAGTAAACAGAACATGCCGTCTATTTACGTCTTAATACACTAAAGCACTCCAGAAATATTCGGCTTTAAACATTTGTTTAAAATTTATTTGATGTAGGGTATATAAATGTAATAAATAACTATCTGTCAAAAGAAAAACATCAAAGTAGTCCTGCTGTTGCAAAATTTCGAAAACAGAAGGCGAAACAGCCGACCTTATTGCCTACATATAATTATGAAAAGATAAAGAGCAGTAGGAGTAAAAAGTTGAATTGAATTGGTTGAGAACATCTTAACCATACCCTTAAGAGAAAAAACATCGGAGTACCAAACAAGTAAGTCATTTTGACGGGTCATTTTGAGAATGAAAATATTCAAATATTTCGTCGCAAGTGCACTTAAGAGCGATTTCGAATATGAGGCGATCATGATTTGCAATATTCAATGCAGTTTATCAGCGGTTATCAACGTTTTATTGGAAACCGTGATTTTAGTATTATGAAACAATTCACAAATACAAATGCAAAAATATTAATATTGAAAATCACGTTTTACTGTTTACTGATAATCAAAATTATAAAGTCGATAAGCAATACTTAAACGATACTTAACCATCTGTAGACGGTTTTATGTATAGTTCAATTTAAAGGGTGCTTTTATTTCAAGTGCTATTTCTAAAACGCAATACTCTTCTCAAAATGGCAAACAGAATTATTATAAAGTTTTTGTTTATTATTAAATTTCTATTCCGGGACTTACAGTCCTTTTTAGATTACATGCATTATCGACGACACCATATTAGACTTGAATGGCAGTAGAAAAAAACTCAGGATTGATATAGTGGACTTGTGAAGTATTCTCCATAAAGATTAATTTAAGCAGAGAGTAATTATTCTAACTTGGTCCGATAAACTAAAACTAAATTTATTAAAAGTTTAAGAAAACTCCGTAGAATCAATTTTCTGACAATGTAAAAGTATATATTTATATGAATTTTTTCAATAATGCTTTTCGAAGTTTCGCCAATGCAGGAATGTGTTTATACGAGTACGCGTAGAAAAAAAGGTATAAAAAATGCTTTTATCGTTTTTATTAAACAAGTTTTTAACCTCGTTTTATCTTTGTATTTTCATTTCCATTTTTATGATTTTGATTGGAATTTTTTCAAATTGCGCTGTTATCATTTTATTATGTTTACAAATTTTATTTTTTAACTTCTTTTCATTTATTTTTCTGTCTGTTTTATCAGCTGTTGTTGACGCGAGACAATTATTTGCTGGCCAAACAATATAAAAACTCTGAATAGTTAGTGGATTTTTTTTGTACTTTTAGACGGTTTGGTTGAAACTTTGGCTTATAAATTTCACAACAAATAAAAATTTTCATTTACAAAACTTTTTAATTAAATTTGTTCTTAATTTCTTCTATTCGTTCGTTATTAAATTCATGGAATGCCTGAGAATCAGCAGGTTGTTATTTAGTATGGCGTATTTTTTTTTTTTTTGTTCTTTTCAAAGTGCCCCTAGTGGGCGTGATGTTGTTAACATTTTTCAATAAACTGATGTTGATTTAATGATTCCTCTTTTGCGTTTCTCATTCTTATCGATTGCATTTTTTATTAATCACAAATAATGAAACTTAATATCCTTGCCAGCAAAGGTATTACCACAAGAGTCGCTTACCATCAGGGAATCCATGACTTCTCGTAGCTTTTAATAGGGGTCATTAGTAAGCTACTTTAGAGTACGCACAGAATGTTATTGCCAGACAAATGACTACATGAAAGGTAGACATTGAATGTACAATCTATGGACTACGCTGTCAATTCGGGGGTGGTATTTTCGGCCACTTATGGCTGTGAAGTCGTTCCTTTACTAATTACACCGGCGTGTCCCAAGTGAGCTGAAGCGATTCCCGACTGATACTTATTTCAACACAAAGCTTATTCTATGCAAACAAAACTAAAGTCGGTCCCCGCCAGGAGTATATGCCACTGATTTGTATAGTTTTGTAATTTTATAACATCACAAGTAATTACTTTTTAATTAATTTTTCTAATAAATGTCAAGTGGAGAGAATAAAATAATTGAAAATATTTCGATTGATTATTGTTGAATAGCAAGAAATAAAATTCGTTTCAATTTATTTGCATTTTGTGTAACTGATCTTCATATCGCTGTAATTTTTAATTGTATAGCCTTGCGGCAATGTTGATGCTGCTCTGAATGATGTTGTCAGTCATACAAATTAATTGCGCTGGTTTTGTACTAGCAAAAGAGCAATCAATTGAAACGAGCAAAAAATTTATTTGAAAAAATAAATGGAAGTAAGTAAATGCAATTAAGCAAATAAAATAAAATAGAATATGATATTGCTGGCGTTAATTAAAAGTGATTGATAGGAGAAAAAGTGCATGTAAATGAATAAATGAGTAATTGGCCAGAGAAAAATTTGTTCGAAAAAAAAAACAGTTAGAGAATCATTGTCGCAAAAAAACCGTCAGTAAAACATTTCCTCTCCATCGTTCTCCTTCTACCTCATTTAAACTACACTACCAACACACTAATAGTTGTTTGGTCTATACACTAATCTGATTTCGGTTACTTTGCCTAACCTCGCACCTATGTGTAATATAAATTGTCTTTTCCGTAAGATCCTCTTACGCAATAATTTTGAGAAAAACTTGAAGTAATCTTAGGTTGTAAATTATAGTGCTAATAAATAGTTAGCTAGGATGTTCGAAAATGTATCCGATTAATAGTCGATATTTTGACAAAACAACGAAATAGCATTTCAGTTCTTCTCAATAATAAAATTTAAAATTTTTAAATTTTTTGTGGAAATACAGACACATTTTCCCCAGCGCATTCTATAATAAAAAGTATTTATATGATTATATTAATAAAATTTTTTATTAATAACCCGAATTATAATTTACTATTTATTATTATTATTTTGAACCAATAAAACATTCAAATATAATAATTTAATATAATAATAAAGTTTTCAATAAAATGTAAACACAATCGGTTAATTTTTTATGTAATTGAACGCATTTATTGGATGGTTACGAATCCATAAGGAAATCTGTGCGAGCCGCGCATTTGACACGCATTGAGCGCTATGGCTACACGATACGGCTTATTAGATAAAATTGATCCACACTTCTTCAGACTTTATTAATTTATCTGTTATTAAAGCTTTATCTGTTATTAAATGTTTTCCGTCTAGGCCACAATTTTTTAATAAAATTGCTTAAAGTAGTTTTCTTAAAGTAGTATAAACCCGGTATAGAAAATCCATTAAAACGTGGAAAACGATCTTCAATGCATTATTTTATCATAACCACAGAAAGTTTGTCAATTTTATGATTTACTTTATTTGATATAAATAAATTCTTTTTGTCCGTCCTGCCTGATTATCATTTTGGACTCTATCTTTCGTTAGTCGATACTTGGCAGCGACGTTTTTATGTTTTTTGTAGTTGCAATAACCGTCAAGATTTTTCTTCTTACTCTAACCTGGCAAAAACGTGGTTTGGAGTCGTGTTTCTTGCAAATGATAACTCTAACAAACGACCTTCAAAAAAGTGTCCCTTTCATTCTTTCCTTCGATGAGAAAACACACGAACACACAAACGCCGAGACGCCAACAACGCACACCGAAGACACATCGAGGAGGTATTAAAATAAATGACGGTTTTTTATGACTCTTGCACAGGACTTGGCACAGCGGTGCGCTTCAATCAGACGGATGTGCTGGCATGCAAGAATGAATCTCATAATCTATCGGGACGTAGTGGCTTGGCCTGACTCTGTCATCTGCCTTTGAGCTCAGTTTTCTTCTGCTCCTTCATTTAGGATTAGTGTTTATATGTATGTGTGTCTGCAGCTTTCTTTTTGTATAGCAAAGATTGTGTATCTGACTTACTTGTCACATACTATTAAGATATCCCCACGTCTTGTCCTTAAGGAATTGCTTAGCATTTCTTACGGTATTTTCATTTTTCGTTTTTTTTTGTATCTTTTCTCTATATACTTTCCTTACTTTTCCCTTTCTTTCTTCCTCCTTCTATTTTCTGCTTCATTCCTCTTCCTGCCTTCATTCTCCTCTTATTCTTGATTTTCCCCTGCTTCAATGGGAAATATATTCAGTCGATAATGGCTAGAAATCGATACAAAAGGTTCGTAGTTTAAGATCTTTAAAAAAATTTTCATTTAAGGAATGAGACACGATCGGAATGCAACCAAAAGTAAAGCATTTATGAGGGATCAATGCTGCCAATAGTGAGACGAATAACTTTTATAGCTATCCTCATTTTGAGTGCGATAAATATATCTTACGCCTACTCAACCATGGTGCGGTTAAGATAGATTTCGTTTATCCACCCTTTTTTAGACTGAAATTACCAATTCCATAGAGCCCACCCATTGACCTGAAAGTTAGAGAACCTAATGTTATTACAGAATACTTTTCTCACGAGTTCTTCTGATGGTGGTATGCGGTCGACAGTACGTGTTAAATGTGGGCGGTCGTTTGGCAAATGAATCAAAAGTTAAAAAATATTACCAAATGTAAATTCATGCCATACGTATATAAAATTTTGATCACGTACATCGTCCATACGCACATGCATCCACTCACTTGCTGAACATGCACTGCACATCACACACACTTGCAAGACTTTGCTGTTAAGACTGAATCGTGCATGGTGGTCCCTAACATGAAGCCTCAGATCGTTTCTCCCTTAATAATCATCTTAACTGCTCCATTTTCTCTCTTCGAAAGTTAACCCGAAGAATATATTTTTGTATATTGAATTTCGAAAATGAGTAATTTACATTTTAAAAAGATTTTTTGGCTGGCTTTGAACAAATACGAATGTGTACAAATGTGTACGAATGCATACTCTATGGAACCATTCACTATTAGTAATGACATGAATTGGTTTATGAATAAAGAACGAAATAAATTTCTTTATTGACGTATGAGATTAAAAACTTCAAAATCTTTAAAAAAACTGTTTTTAATGAAAACTATAAAACTGAACTATGTCGAACCTCCTGTGGTTAACAATTTATAATTCAGATGTGATTCAGAACATTCATAACAGCGATTCAGATGTGAGTCATTCTAAACTAAAGGGAGTTTTCTAGATATGTGATGTTTTTGTTTTCATTTGGTGTAGTTTATTCGTGATTGCTAACTAATAACGTATATAATTGAATTAGGTATTTATGGCCTGAAGGAATGATACAGAATTGTGAGTTTATGATTATGAACTTGAGAGTATGCAATGGACTAAAAGCGTACTGAATCCGTACATTCTCAGCAAATGGAACAATTGTAACAGTTTTTTCTTGTATCCACAATTTTTTTGCATTCATTTCAAGACTTCATCATCCACGCAGAACCACACGCTATTTCTGTGCGTAATTTGCGAAAAATCAACTAACAATAAACAATCAGGAAAATAAACTGTGATTTCGAGGCAGTAATGGTCTTGGTTTTCATCGAGTTCTAGTCCTTAGTGGTAACTGATTGTTGGGATACGAATGGAATGAAACTCAAAGCATAGATTGGTCTTAAATCCGTTTTGGGTGAGTTGCAAAGTTAATTCACGAAGGGTACAAAAAGGTTAAAATATAGATGTAACAAATGTACTGAGATCAGTGAAGTGATTTAAAGCCTGGGAATACGATGAGAATATATTGAACTATTGAGAATACAAATGAAGCTAGTAATTTTTGTAACTAGTTACATTTTCTATAAACATTTACATGACAGTAACAAACGTTGCCAGTATATGCATCATAAAATCATTATGGTAATTATAATTCCAACTAATATGTGTGTTTGTATGTCATACAAAAGTGATCTCGGAAACTCATTCTTGGATTCAAATATCAAAATCAGCATATGTTTTTGTTCATACCATGTCTAATGGTTTGTATAACCAATTTCGAGAATAGAAAAATATTTTTTGTGTTTCTCTGAGAAAACCAATATTCATCACCACACAAAAGTTTCATTGTCAAAAATACGGAATAGCACAAATGACTTGACACGAAAAACTTTCAGCCATCCAAACATTACATATTCTTCCGTATTTACTCTTAATACGGTTGGGGTTTTGTACGTACACTTGTCAAAGATAGAAAACTTTTGTATTCTTATTCCCATCGACTGATTTACTCCGATTTGCCTCATCCTTAATTCTATTGAAATTTCTCTAGCTTACGTAGTTTTTATAAATACACGTTAACCTTTTTGACATTTACGTCAAGTACAAAACTTTTTGCTAGACAATTTAAAAAATATTTTCCCAAATAGTTTGGAAATGGCGGTATGACAATATGACAACTGGTGAATTGTTGTTGTTGTTGTTGTTGTTGTTTCGAATTATTGGCTGATTTGTTGATGCGTTGGGAGTTTGTTTTGTGAGCGAAATGTGTGGGTTAACGCATTTCTTGACTCGTGTGTGGTATAAGACTGTTTAATGTGTGGGTTCATTGAACAATGGGCGGCTGGGTTGCCGCTGGTATGATTTGTGTGTTTATTTGATCAACGGTAGTTGGTTGATGGCCGTAGAAAATAGAGTTAGAGTTTGAAACTTGGTAGGAGATGCTATAAAAAGTTCTATGTATGCAAAATATTATAAACGTGCATAATTTAATACACTCGCTTAAAATTTGCGCAGAGTTCGAGATTTTGGAATAATTGAGGGAATTTTTTGTTTCCGTTGAAGGAGAAGCGTAAACATAAAGTCATAGGTGGATTATGGATTCAAAATTTGGCGAGAACCTCTCAGAATCGTGTCGAATTAGAAATTAGAATTGTCAATGAGAAATTTAATGAATATGCACATAATACATAAATAATAAATTATAATCATAATAGTATGAGGTGATTAAACGCATTTCAGATATAGTTTTTTCTAAATCCTGACTTCTGAAATAAAACAGAATTTATATGAGACTAAGTTGAAGATGTTCATTTTATCTTTTCTTAAATAATACACAATTATAACCTCAAATGATATTTTGGCCCGACTCGCTTACTTTGCCCCTTTTTGAAAAATATTAATGGTTTCCCCATTTTATTTGTTCCGCAATTTCCTTTCTCAAATTTTGTGACTGGAAATATTTCGGATTTTGATTTTTAGGCACGTTTAACTTTGGATGTGCTTCTCTGAATAACATTGTTCTAATTTCCGGAATATTGGTGGTAAAATATTTTTGAAATAATATCTCAACTCAATATTCCTCTACGGAATTTATTTAAAAGAAAATTCCATCCAAATTCCAATAATATTAGTCAACCTTTCACGCGACTACCTTTTACTCAATTAAAAGTCTTAAATCAACATTTAGAAGTGAAGCCTTCGAATGTACTTTTACAGAGTTTTCAATAAATAGTCAGTCAGTTTTTAAGAAATTTCGGCAGATATTATACTTAATTCCTTTCAACGTAAACTTTAAACAAATTTTTAATTAATTATGTTTATCGTGAGTATCGATGGAGGTTAAAATTTAGCACTCGACGCAACGATTACCTTTTTATTCACTTCAAATGATTTTGCCCTTTTTTATGACGCACCTCGTTGCCATTTTTCTATTTTATAGTTTTTATTTTATGAATCTTTTTTTGTCTAGTTTTTTCCCTTTAAAGCCTGATTTCTTTCATCTTCGTCGACATTCATCAAAGTCATTCGTTAGTGGTGCGCGTTCAGCTGAACACGTTCACTGTAAAGCTATCAAACCAATGAACTGGATGAGAATACCCTTACTAACGTCACCCCCTTCCTAATGGTTAACAGGTTTCCTACACTAAACTCTTTGTAGAATTCATAGAACCAACAGTTTTAGTATTCTTTTTTTGCAGTCTGGCTGATGGTCAACATACCATCAAGTTTTTTAGTAGCATGACTGCAGTACCAAACAAGTAGAAGAGATGTGTTTTGAACCCCAATCCCATTCCCTTTACTACTTTTCCAAAATTATTTTTGTTTTGTCTATTGTCACGCCATCACTGATGTCCAGCTCACTTGGTGACCACTAAACACCGGGCAATGGTTAAATAGAAATAGATGCGGTCGCGGGAACGGGTTCGCATGTGGACAGAGACGCTGACGGAATCGATGGCACAACTGAATACGCCGTACGAGCGACTTTGCTGCTTCGCTTAAAATTCGCACTCTTCAACTCGAACAACCCGTCATCAGATTACTAATATGTGGTAGTAATGTCCTGCAATGGATGGCTTGACTGTACACCCAACTGTCCCAGCTATCGACGCTAAGTTGGTTGTTGCTTGGCGGAATAATAAAGGGGGAGGGTTTTCTTTATTCTGGTATGATCCAGTTGTTCAGTTTAGTTTGGTAAGGAACAATCTTATACAAAGAAATTTTATTTATTACGGTCATCAACATCATTATTTTCTCTTCATTAAAACTCTCTTCTTGCATTCATTTTCGGTAATCATTCCGTTTGCTTTCACCTTGGATATGAGTTGACGTTTGTGGGTGAATGTGCTGATGAACGAATTGTTTGGGTTGTTCGTTTGTTTGCTTACGGTTTGAAATTATAATGTGTTTGTGAAGCTCCTAATTTCTACACAATCCCTCCTCCACAGTCTTCGTCGCACGGCATCAGTCTTCTATCAATCAAATTTAACTCATTGGCAGATATTGCAATACATTTCAAAATGCTTAAATTTTTCAATGCATTCGAAAAAAATAATAAGAAAAATAGTTACCCTCTTCATGGCCGAAGCTTGTCCTACACCGGATATTTGCGGAAAAAATTCACATTTCTAAAAAAACAGGTTTTGGACATTTTCAGTGTCATTTAATTTATGGTGATGGGGTAAATGCACGCCAAATTTCATGGCATTGTCTATTCTGGTTTTTATTTATTTATGATTTTCACGAACAGACGTGCAAACGTGCAGACGGTCCGAAATCGACATGGGGTGTGCCCACGAGCAATAATATATATGCTTCGTTTAACATGTTACAAATGATATAAATCATAACAAAGTAAATAATCCCTTAGCTCTTTGAGTTTTGAGGGATAACAAGCTATTGAGATAAACAAAAACTTGAAAAAATGCTCAAGAAAAAATTTTTAAATTATTAGAAGTTTAAATTTAAAAAAGAATAAAAAACCCGAATGAAAATAAATCAGAGTGATAAAGCATTCTACCATTTTATTTATTTTTATTACAGCACATAACTTCTGCAAGGAAAGTTGCTTACCGGAGGAGTATTTCAAAACATTTCGATGTATTCGACTGAATTCATTCATAAATCTAAATAATAATCAATCCAAAACAATTGATAATTATAAAATATCTAACACGATATACGGTCAATGATAACCATGTAAAATAAAGCGATTAACTTTAAATTTCTTAGA
Organism: Physocephala rufipes; assembly: GCA_963966595.1. Lineage (NCBI taxonomy): Eukaryota > Metazoa > Arthropoda > Insecta > Diptera > Conopidae > Physocephala > Physocephala rufipes. Next base: position 40,602,269 of record OZ016502.1, on the reverse strand, counting down.
ACCAACAGATTTTAATTTTATTAACACGTTTACGTTTATTACGCATTAATAGGCTTTTTTATCGTAACCCTCTCACGTAACACGTTATTTGTAAGGACGTGTTTAAAATATTAATAAATAAAATAAATTTGTAACGATCTCAATGGATTGGTATTAAATTAGTGTTACAAATATGATAAATAAAAAAGTAACTTAAACAGAATTTTAATTTATATTTACATAAAAGAAACTATATAATAAATATTATATAAAGTGTCGAATTGTTTCTCCTTTTTTAAAAACTATTATACGTAAGATATCTCGCATTTTTTAAAGCCTGAAACTTTACACTCCAAAATTGTTAAACAATTTCTTCAGACTTTTCCCCTCATTGAGAATGCCTTTCATCGAGACTCTAATTATGATTCTATGAATTTCCATTCCCAAAGTTTCATTCGTAACGATAAGCAAAAAAGTTAATATCGTGATTAGAAGACTGCATAGAATGCGCCCTCACATAACGTAAAAGTCTCTAGCACTTTATATATATAATGTTATACTGCCTCCACATTAACGATAGATTAAGTTGCGATTTTGACAACGCGAAATCCAGTTTACAATTCCAACCATCACACCAAACCTAATAAAACACTGGCTGGCTGGCTGATAAATCCAGTATGAGCAGTTTATATAGATTCACAAATAAAACGGCTGATACAGTTGCCAGGGAACAAAGGTGTAGGCGTCAAAAACATAAAATTATTTGAAAGCTTGGAGATTGTGAATATCATTGCACGAGTATGTTATGATAATTTTCATATTTTGTATATTTTTATAATTGTTAACGATATTTGACGAAATTAATATTCTGAAAATCAGCTGATATAATGCACACTGTTTATTTTAAGCACATTATAATATTAATTATATCCAAATGAATTCACTTAGTTGTTGTTGATATTGTTAATGATTATCCCCTTCTCCCCCATTTACCTCTACCGTCCACCGCACATATCTGACACAACCTGCTACACAAAATTAGAGAGACCTCGAAAATGTATTCAAATTTTGGTGGTACAGTTGGTGGCGGTAATGATGTTAACGTTGAGGGAATAGCGATAACTTTAAGAGCGCCAATTTGTTAATAAAATCTGCCAGATGGCATTTCCCACGCGCCGACAAGCAATATTTGTCTTTGAAATATTTGAAATTTTTTGTTTTTTAAATTTTTGGTTGGGTATCAAGTATTTGAAAGAGGTATATATTTTTACAGATTTCTGTCATTTATTCTTCCTGCTCTCAATCTTTTAATCTATAGAAACTTCAAGTCCTATAAATTTGAATGAATATGATTGTCAATCGACTTAGCTATCAAATTTTCGATACTTACTTTCGTCTTGTGACTCTACTAGTTCTTTTTTCTATCCCCACTCATTAATTTGTTGGATTCTTCTCTACGACATTTGGCATAACGTTTTAATATTTCTTTCGTCTTGTCTTTTTCTTTCAAATCGTTACGAATCGGATTTTAACAAATTGTTTTACACGATCATTTCAGCATCACGTTATAATAAAGTAGGCGTGCCTTTAAAAAATTTAAAACAACCGAAATAAATAAATGTCTAAATGAAATAAGCACGGAAAAGCGATTTAATTATTTCAATTTTCCTTTTAGTTTTATTTTTCTCTGCGTTTTTGTTGATGCTCGATTAGATTAAATTTTACGAGCTTTTTTATTATTAATTGAAATTTCGCAATTCAACATCTCTCTGAGTTCGAAAGGCCTTGAGCCAAATTTCTATATTGAAAGGTACTTTTGTGTTTTTCGTTGAAACAGAGGACTTCCATAAGTCTTTTTGTGTTAACTTCATTGACAAAAAATAACTTCAACTATCATGTAGGTGTCGGTAATAATAAAATTTTACTTAAATTGAATCAATTAGTACGGGATTTCTTTAAAAGCAATTACACAAATCAATAAATCAATCAATGTCTTTTGATTAAAATCTACGATTATTTTTGTAGTGTTATCTTTTTTTCTAAGTAGCCTTTTCAGATTAAGGTTAAGATAAATCAAGGGTTACTTTTAGTATAAATAACTCCATTAATATATCATTTGTTTTAAGAGTCTTAATGACAAGACTCTATAAATACCTAATTTATTCCAAATATAAGAAAATAGGGGTAAGGCTGTCGCGTGTATTATATTTCCCCAGCACTCGGAGTTTTTTTCAGTACCCGTGGTCAATGCAATAAGAGATAAATTGAATTGTAAAAAGAACGGTGAGGCGTTAAAAGTCATATTTTAAACATACTTCTAATCCAATCTCGGTTCACATCTTCAAAATGTTTTTGTTGCAAAAAGTCGGAGCTTGACATTTGATACGTCATACTTAATCTACTCCAACTGGATTTTCATTGATTCCATTCCACATTTTACACTTTTAGAGGGAATATTTTAGAGAAATCCACATGTACATCTAAACGAAAGCAATTCTTTGAAAATCACAATTCTATCCTAGGGAATAACGATTTCCTCGCCCTTGCTAACGAACATAACAAGTATACCTAGTATACCTAGGGCAACTCATACATCACGGCTTTTCTCCTGACATTAAAAAAACTATAAAAACTATGACCTAAAAATATAAAAGAAATGAGATCTTGCATAACATTATGTTTGTGATAGGAAAAGCTTTTTCAAAAGTGGTGTTGAAATTCAACGAAATGCTTTTATTGATAGACGCTTTTAAGTGTTAACTCCTACTTCATTTTGTAATCTTACTTAACAAACTTGCTTCGATTAATAAATCATTATGTAGCAATCGACCGAACTCAAGGACAGCCAATAATTCCAGTACACTCAAAAAAGCAACACCTTCAAATGTTCGTTCAATTTATTAAAAGTTTCTCCAAACTACAGAAGACGGAAACAGGCAGGGGAGACTCAGCAGTGCTGATTGCTAAGTAATAGTTTTTATCGTGCGTAGGTGTTACAATAATTCATCAAATTTATATTCATATTTATGGAAAAAATCTATTAAATTTTTACGTATAACAAAAGTAATTTATATCAGTTTGGTGTGTCAAAACACAATAAGAAAATAACGCTGTATCAGCAGTAGGAGCAGCACCAGCTTACGACTCGAACGGCAAAAGCATGTTGCCACAATTGTTTGTAGTTTTGTTTTATTTTATTCGGAATGGATTATAAATTTGGCGCCTGACTACTTTTTGTCACTTTATCGGTAAAGCTTTCCATACACTTATCTATCCACCGGTCTAATTATATTCTCTCATAAAAGATAAATTTGAAACTTGTTGAAGGTTTCGATAAAATGGATTTATTTAATAAATTCTTTTGGATTTGTACAATCTCTTCAAAAAATTTCCGGAATATTAGTTTTAGGAAATAATAAGAGCGTTAATTGTTTTATAACAAACAAAAAATTTTAATAACTAATATACTACATACACATTTTAAAAATATCTTATATACATATACATATACATATATATATATATATATATATATATATATATATATATATATATATATATATATATATATATATATATATATATATATATATATATATATATATATATATATATATATATATATATATATATATATATATATATATATATATATATATATATATATATATATATATATATATATATATATATATATATATATATATATATATATATATATATATATATATATATATATATATATATATATATATATATATATATATATATATATATATATATATATATATATATATATATATATATATATATATATATATATATATATATATATATATATATATATATATATATATATATATATATATATATATATATATATATATATATATATATATATATATATATATATATATATATATATATATATATATATATATATATATATATATATATATATATATATATATATATATATATATATATATATATATATATATATATATATATATATATATATATATATATATATATATATATATATATATATATATATATATATATATATATATATATATATATATATATATATATATATATATATATATATATATATATATATATATATATATATATATATATATATATATATATATATATATATATATATATATATATATATATATATATATATATATATATATATATATATATATATATATATATATATATATATATATATATATATATATATATATATATATATATATATATATATATATATATATATATATATATATATATATATATATTTACAAGATTGCTTTGGATGCAGTTTTCTACTTTATTTTAAGTTATTCAATTATAAATTTTCCCGATTTCTTCCATACTATTCGTGTTTTATTTTTAAAATCGTTTGCAAACGTTGATTTCATATAAATTTCAACAAATAGCAGGGACTATTTGGAAAATTCCAGAAATTTCGAAAAATTACATGAATTTTACTTAAACGGACATACATGCATGTGTGTGTGTGTTTATATGAGCTACGTACACAGCATTTCAAAAATTTATGTTATTGACTGTTGTTGCGTTTTTTTTTCAATGAAACATTTCTTGCATTTCGTTAAACTTCTGACGATTTTATTCAAATAAGTGCAAATAATATAGAAGATTTTTTCGACAGTGGTATCGAATATAGAAAATTATGTGAACATTGTGGTGTGAACATTTGTGGTCAAAAATTACATTACATAAGTAAATTGAAATCTTGCCTATATCTAAAGTAATCTAGATCCAGTTTTTCCACAATAATGTTCAAGGGTGGTCGATAAAATCGCGCTATATGAAAACTAAAAAATAACTATTTTTTATTATTTCCAAATTTCTTTAGAACTTAATCAAGAATTTGGTTCAACTATATTATCGATTATAGCTATTAACTATATTTTATTAAGAATTCTTTCCAACAAACACACTATTATATTCTAAAGCAAGCGTATACAAATAAATTTGTTAATTTTTATTTAAAATGTCTTTTTTAGCAGCAATTATGCACAAAGCGATAAGCATTTTGATTCCTTGAACATTACTAAAGTTGTTTTGCTTCACGAGTTTTACCATAAAGAGCTCTACTTAAGAACGAAAGACAACAAAATCATGAATTTTTTTATATCGATACTTAACTAAACTTTTTTACTCTTTTACATTTTTCATAAAAGTTCCAGAAAATATTAAAAATGTATTAACTTTTTACGCTTTTGATACTTTTTTGTTTGTTAGTGTTACCAATATTGACCACAGTAGCAGAGTCGGTGACGCCACCAACAATGAAAACAACTGCTATAAACGGGGAGGTCGAGGTGATAACGGGTAGAGGGTTATAGCTGTGGTGATGGTTAAGGTGATGCTGTTGGCCACGGCGATAGCGGTGGTGATGGAAGTAGGAAATCAGTGTACATAAGATTTGTTTTTATTTATTATTCTCTTTCCGTTGAGGCTTTCCGTTGCACACTATTATCAATAATAATCCTTTTATTGTGTAAATGAAGATTTATGTAAGCATATTATATATACATCGTATCGTATATAATGAAATATTAATTAATTTGCAGAAATGCAGATATTGTTTATTTCATTTAAATTCAATGTAAAATTCTTCAACTTACATCGTTGTTTCTCTCCTCCTTTTCTGTTACGTAGTATCAATATTCGAGACAATCAACACAATCGAAAACAAAACACGATCTTACTAATTACACGATCTTCAAAAGTTGCCGCATCTCCGCGTCCGAAATCGATATTTGCGAAATTTATTTTTGGCCCTTCGCAAATATATTAAAGCATTTTCAATTCATTCAAGTGCTCCTTAATTTGCGATAAAACGATATCAAAATCAAATAAATCAAAAAGAAAGAAAACACAACAAATAAAAGGACTAAAAAATACTTATAAATGCTCGTGTAAATAATAAAAAATTGTCCAAAAAGGCTATGATGTATTGATAAAATGTTTCTTTTAATTATTTCAACAAATAACAACGGTAATTATAATGGTAGGATCACCCTTAAAGAATAATTTAATTAATGTGCAGTCAGTAAAAAATATATTCATATCCATTAACATTAAAATATGATTAATTAAAGTAAATTTAAATACAAGAAAGGAAAAGCATAAAAGTGGTGACAGAGGGAAATGAAAAAGATGATGTATTACAATTATTAAAAAATGAATTCTGTACTTTATCTCAACTCTTTAGATACCATTTAATTCGTATCGTGAAATTTGGTACAAATGTTTGGCAAAAAATGAAATTCTTAGGAAAAATAGCTTATATTTAAATAGTATGCGTTATGTGATTTTGGCGCCAACATAATACTGTAACATTGTTTAGAAATCGTTAAAATTCCAAATTCTTAGAAAACTAATTCCCATTTTTGAAAAAGCTCATTAATGATCGCTAAATTAAATTGAATAAATTAAACTGCAAATTAAAAATGAAAAACACAAAATGGTATTATAATCACAATTCCTTTTCAAAATCAGTAGTAATTCAAAAAAAAATTATATTGATTACACGTTCTACAATAACAGCCGTTTCGTGCAAACAACATAGTTTCCAAAAAAAAAAAACCATTACATAGAAATCAAAATAGCATTATTATTTAATTAGCCTTAAAATTAACAAGCATCGCGTCACAATAAAATGTGGCAAATACATTTCCACAAAACCGCAGAACTCAAATATTTATATATTTGTACGTAACACAAAGTAATTTATGTGTTTATATGCAATGGGTTGACAAATTAGCATTAAGAAATACAGAGAGAGATGGGCAAAACAGAATCAAATCGTGAAATAGAACATTAAGACACTTACTATACATGGATTATTTCAGATCATTTTCCAAATTGAAAATATAAAAACCAAAGCTTTGCGGGTTTTCAACAGTGAGTTCTTCACAAAATCGTGTCAAATGGAAATAGAAATTTTTGATGTGAAACCGTGTAAATCAGAAACAAGCTGTAGTAAGTAATTGTAGTTTTTTTTTTTTTTTTGACATATGGACACATAAAGTTAATTCTTGTAAAATTTGAAGATAATTTACAAAAATTTAAGTATACTGAATAACTCCGTAGATATTTCATCTTTTGCTTTGGTTGGTTTGGTGTCAATCTCATAACATATTGGTGTTTAACTCATGTGATGCAAATTCGATGTCTCATGAACTAGAATCAAATACGGCAGACTCCGAATTAATATCTATAATTAAAGTGGCATCGCAAAATAAGTCCTGAATTATCGCATGATATTAAATTATAAAAAATTATATCCATTTTTAGAAAAATGAAAAAATCAATACTTGGGCCAATTTGGACAATATTTAATTGCGTTAATTAAGGGAACCACAAAAAACATGACATGTTTGCATTTTGCTAAAATTCATCCTATAGATGAGCTAAAAACACAAACCAACAAAATTCATTTTCCTTTTTTTCGTTTTATATTGCAATTGACATAAAATGAAAGCTCGTGAATTGCATACAAAAGATATTAATGCATAATAAAGCAGAAACCACAATAAAAAACTACGAATTGTCATTAAAAAAACATGCTTTCATTATTGCGATGGTTTTGTTTTGTATATACAATATATATAATTTTTCATAAATAAAATTTAATTGAATTGTATTTCTAAAGAAACTTGTTAATTAATGGAATATTTTAGTCCGTCTATGACAACGCATGTGTTTCGAGCGGCTCTCAAGAAAGCACTCTACTCTTTAGCATTTTCATATTCATAAAATTTTATTGTCGATTTATGAAAACAAAATTGGTTTGAAAGCAAATTGAAAGCGAAAATAAAAACAAAATTATTTGAATGTTCTGTAATTATTTTTTTAAAGTATAACCTTCTCGCGTTGAACATTAAATTCAGTTTTTAAACTACCATTTAAAACACAGCATTTATTATACACCATCGCATTTATTTTGGTTGCAAGGATGTTTTACAGCGTTTTATATCGCGCTGTTAGTTTGGTGGTGCATTTAATGACATACCATTTTTCGGATGTGTTCTGCCGGAGACGGCAAGCATCTGTGCGATAATCTATTTTACCTTAAAAAAGCTTTTAATGATGCTGGATTTTTTTTCTTTTTTTTTTTTTTTTTGTAATATAAATTTGTACTAAATGTTATACGACAAGTGAGGAAGAGTGAAAGATAATGACAGTGGCGAAGTGGAGGGAGAGAGAGAGAAAAACACGTTGGTGTAATGAGCGTTATGCCTTTTGAGCTTAAGACGAACCAGGTCAGAATTGTAAAAACAAGCAACCCATGCTGTTGACGTTAACTTCATTACAAAGTCATTTCGATCTTCTGGTTTTGGCTCTTTTTAGTTTCGTTTCTCTTATGGTCTTAGCTTAATAATGAATGGTCCTGTTTTTGTTATTGTTTGTCTTCCACAAACTTCTTCTGTATGACTTTACAGAGCTTCTTTGGCAAAACCAAAAAAGCAAAAAAAAAAAAAAGAAGAAAATACTAATTCCCCAGCTCGCGTTACCGTTCAAGTAAGCTCACGCAAAAAGTAAAAGTTTAATCTTTTGAAATAGCACCAGTCTGAAGAATTAACGGGAAAACTTTAAAGTTAAACCGATGCTAAGAGTGTGCTTAACGTAAAATTAAGCCATGAAAACACAAAAAAGTTGGAAAGAACAATATTAACAAAATAATCTCAGGTGGAACAGCAATAACCACAGCGAAAAAAAACCAATACAGTCACAAGACAACAGTAGGACATTTTGAAACGTCTCCATGTAAACCGTGAAAATCTACGCAGATTTATCTTAAGATATCTGTGAAAACGTTTTCAGTGAGTGGCTTAAAATATTGTAGCGAACTCGCATTTTTCCAGTTTGTAATTGCAGTCGTTTGCAGTTTGCATAATTAGAAATATTATGAAATTTCCTAGCATATCAAGAACAAAATTTACTTCAAAATGCGTTAGTTAATGAGAGTAGATTTAAAAGTTAACAAAATAAAAACAATTCATACTTATACAATGAAAATTGAAATAGCTATATAGTGAGAAATAACATTCACTAGAGATGCTAGTACTTACTAAAGCCGGTTGGACTCCTTGAAATTTATCATCCCCAGCGTTTTAGCCTATATAACATTCATCTTTTGAGTTGTTCGAACTTTTCAAATTTTTCTATTAAAGGAACTTAGCAAAATAATTGCACCTTTTTCATAAATCTTTAGCCCTAATACTAATTTATTTTGTATACTGCGTAGTCTACAACAGCTAACGCAACTGTTTAAATGCGTAATGCCACTTGTTGTTATTACTGAAGATACTGCTTCCATTTTTATTGTAGTAATTAGTGTCAAACGGTTTACTTTTTGGAGAATTACACTCAAATAATTTCTGATATCGTGATATTGATGAGGTCCTTTTATCTTTACCAATAAGAAAATATTAAATCCCAAATAGGTTGTCGACAAAATCCATGAATTCTGTTCAATAACATTATCTATGTGGCATATATGTATGTTTGTACTTTCGCTGTTAATTGAACGCATCATTATTTCAAACCAACAACAACAAATTTATCCCATTATCATACAGACAAGCATTTTTTTTGAGCTTTAATTGAAAGGAATGCAGTCAAATCATTTTAAAATTTATAAATAATTTCCATACAGATATTTCTTCGTGTGTAAAGAAATACAAATGCTATAAAATACTATAATATGCCTTGGAGAAATGAAAAAGTTTGAGAAATATTAACCATCGCCCGAAGTGAAAAGAACTCAAGAGAAATATGTAGGCGGGAGTAGGAGGCAACGAACGAGGATGAGAGGTGGTGAATAGAGCTAATTGCTTTTAGGATGAAGCGAAAAAATAAAGCAGAAAATTATATATAATTTTTTTCCTTTTAGTTTAGACAGATAGACCATCACGATGAGTCTCGGTAAAAGGATAACAGGATATGAAGGTAAAGACTACAAATGGTCCATGCGACTCATTAAGGTACAAAATTTTCTAAGCTTCTTATTTGAGGCGTAAAAAAAAAAATGAGAAAAGAAAGAAGATTGCATTCAACGATTTTCTTTATCAAGTTCCTTTTAAAAGCTTTCCGGCAATACGAGTAAATGCAATACCAGTCAGTCGAAAGTGAAGTCAAAACAATTCTGCCACCAAGACCAGAAACGTGGATGACTCTGATAGAACGGAATATAAGCTTTTTTCATTAATTAATTTGAAATAATCACATCGTTTTCTTTTTCGCTACTTTAATTAATTTAAAAGGATGCTCTACAATGTTTATATCGATTTTTATCGCCCTTGACGTGCCTAATAATAAAGCATATCCATTTTCAAGAATCAGCGCAATGAGAATTTATAAACTTTATAAATAGAAATAATTTCTTCAAGATTCGTTTAGTGTCTTGAGTTACAGTTTTCTGTAATGAGCTTATAATCTCTGTTCGAAGGAAAAAGATAGAAAAAGATAAATAACCATCTAAAGGTAAGTTAAGTAATCTATAGTATAATAAAAGCATGTTTAACATGTTTTTGTTAGTCCGTTTAGCTTTTCCACCTTTTTCCTTTTAATATTAATTTTATAACTTTATTTTTTTTCTTTCTTTTTGTAAGTCCAAAAGAAAATATTTTATAAAATTTTAAGTAGATCTTAATTTTCTTTTCTTTTCTATTTCCCTCTATAAGGTCGCCTATAGGGTCCGCTTTCATGGATTAATTGGTTGGCTGTCTTTTTCGACTATTTCAGTCCCTTTTCTTACCATCACATTTATAAATGTTAACTCAGTAGCTACCGTTTTAAAGAAGCTATTAAAAATTAGGCAGACGAAGCGGATATAATGTAGTAACACTTTATTTAACCTCTTGATTTTATTGCTCTTAAAATGTTTATCGCCAATGTTGTTGCCTGTTTCGTTTTTGGTTTTGATTATATAAAACAAAGAATTTATGAAAAAATACATTCAAAACGTAGGTAGAAAATAAGTAGGAGCCAACAAATCTGCGCGGGGTGCGTAAGATAAAGATGCTCTTAGACTAAGAATCTTAGTATTAATTGAAAATGTTGCAACAATGTACTTAATGGCGGTGTATTACCAATAAATTCAGTTTCTTTGAAGTAATAAGAGAGCTAAGCAATGCAATATTAAGAGGGCTTCATGAAGTGGAAAATAATGGCTAAGTTCGCTTTTTCGCAACAGGAGTAATTATAATTGGATGAGAATTTTTCTAAAAAAGACTGCATTTTGATCAACCATAATATTTTGAGACGCCGACTTTCTTAACGACTTTTACATCTAAATCTGGTTTAACCTTGTTTGGGCACCAGTTCGGATTTAAAAGTAAATAAAATTTTTAATTAAAAAGAAGTGGTTTTCATATAAAAGCTTTTCACATACTGTGGAATTTCATTCAAAGTGTTTACAACATTTCAAGATTTTTGAGAAAATGTTTTTAACGGAGTCCGGCATTACTTCCGAGTCTCTCTGCTCTCGATCAGGAATGTCTGCTATTCATATAGCAAATTCGTATTGAAATTATATAAAAAGAAATTTATTAAACGTGTCGTACAATGTATACGTTAACTCTGGTACTGTTTTTAACTTCTCCATGCATTGCGTTTCGTTGTTTTTGTTATCGTTAAGGTTTTTGAGGGATAACTCCCAAATAAAAGCTGGGGTACATTTTATCCCAAAAAAATTATAAGCATAGTATAATTATAATTGTAATTATAATTTTTTCTGATACCGACAAGCACAATAGTCTTAATACTAACGAAGGCAAGTGCCGAAAATTTGAAGAATTATTTGCAGCGTGCTGGACCTTTCCCACCAGATCAGCGAAGTACTTTAATCAAACCACCATCACAACATCTTATTCTTCTTCTTGCTTTTCTTTTTTGTTTTGAAATCATCTAAGGTCCCTCCTGCACTTAACTGATCTTCCCTAAGTACCCAATTTTTCATCATTTTCTCCCTTCTTCGTCAATCTTTACAAATATCCTGGACTAACAATCACTTTTCACTAACTTTCAGACCTCTAGTCGTGAATACGTCTATAAGAGCTCGTATGAACTTTCTGAAAGTTTTATAATTGAATTTTTTTCCTCGGAATAAAAGAGAGGTTACAACACCATCCCACCACCACAACTAACCGGCCCTATTGTAAAATCACCCTTATTTTTTCTCACAGTTTCATTCACTTTTCTTCTCTCTCTTTCAGCATAAAGCTCCTTTTCTGCACTTTATTCTTAATATTTTCCAAAACTTTGTCGTTGCCGCCTTGGGGTCTAGCTGTACAATTTTCTTTGTATCGCCGTTTTCATTGTTGTTTCGTCGGTGTTGTTTTTGTTACTTTCATTAGTTCGTTGTATCTTGTTTTGTTTTTGTTGTTTTTTAACAACAATTATGGCTTTAATTATCATTGTGTAACAATTCCGCGAATGCTTTACTAGGTTTGGTATTGAAGGTACTTGCGACACCATTTCTGGTTGTAATTTACGTTCGCCGCATTAAGAGAATAAAGAACTAAAGTGTGAGGAAAGAAATCAATTTGGCGTTATATAAACCGCGCGACTATGACGCGACCCAAGCGTGCGTTATGGCAAGCGCTGAATTGTTTTGATGTGGTTTTGAAGTGGCTAAAGTCAGAACGAACCAGGCAAAATGTTTTAGGTTCATAATCTAAAAAGGTACTTTTCTACTCCAACACATATTAAGTTAAACACAATTTTACAAAGCTAAATACCATTCATTGCTAACGAAAATGACTATATCGTAGTAAATTCCCGGAGTAAATTCTTAACATGAAATGTATTCTCAAATAACGAAGAAACTAAATCATTAAGTAACTAAATTATTATACATCCCAGATAGTTGTATATACCACCTTAAATTAGTCGTGGTGTACATACTGTTAAATGAATGTTGACAGAAGTTTTCGGTCTAAATATAAAAGTAAAATGAATGGAACTTATGTTTTATAACCGATTAGTTTTTCCTATCGCATGATAGTCCACTCTCTAGTTGATGAAATTTTTTCAACATTCACCTCAGTATTTCACCACACACGGATATTAGTTATATTAGTTATCTGCCATCTTTTTAAATCAAATGTAGTTTCGCTGCCGTATCAGAAGCATGATCTCTTGCTGTTACTGTTTCTGTTATTAATATTGTTTTTAGATTCTTTAGTCGATTTAACGACATTATTCCATTAATACTAATTGTTATCGTTCTCAGCAGCAAACTATAATTTCTGCTAGCTTTAATTTACGCAAATGATGTCATACTAAAAGTGGCTGACTGTCACTATAAAGCAATTATAAATATTGAGTGGGGTGAAAAGGGATGGTGTAATGTTAATGTGTCACAATTTTTTCTAAATGGTGTCAGATGTCAATCTGCTTTTTCACACATACTCTATAGGACTAGACGGAATTAGTTGACAATAAGTAATGGAGCGCACGTTTGGAAAACAGAATTTTAATTATTGTATATTTAATAATTTTTGGATTTCTTTTACACGTATCATGAATTTCCTCATCGTTTTATTCGTCGTCCTACGCCATGTACGTGAGCAGTTACACGTTTAGCTATGCGGTTTCTTGAAACAGACTATACCAGAGGATCACAGTGTTCACAAACTACTTTCTGTTCAAACTACAAAATTTACAAAACCTTCAAGCCCTAATTGAGGAATACGTCACTAATTTGGATGGTAATTTGGACGTTTCTACCGATGTTGATGATTTTATATTATAATTGTTTAAGCTTAATTTCGTTAGTATCACAGTTATGAATAAAAATTCTATAATTTTACATTTGTCCACTCTACATAAATGTACTCGTAAGCATATACACTTACGTCAACCTTAATTTTAATGAAATGAAATATTAGCTTAAGCTTGGAGAAGGTTTGGAACTTTCCTTAACAGTAACTCAGTAAATCTTTTATAATTTTTTTTATTTTGCAAACAAAAAGGCGAATGAGAATGAATAAACGAATGAGAAATAATATAATTTTTATATTTGATTTCGTTACTGTGTCCTCAAAGAACATTCTATATAATTTCGTTCATGCCCTTAAATTTGTGTGCCTTTTTTTGTCAAAAGAATATTCCGATAATTACTTATTATTTCGGTTAGCAAAAAGCTTTTTGGCGAAACAATCACATTACAAATTTTTGTTGCTCTTATGACTTTCCGCATAAACTTTTACTTTATTGTTTTTCGTTGGCCCAGATTTTTCCTTTTTGTATTTCTGTCCCTAACTATTTCTCTTCCTCTCCTGTTATTTCTACTCCTACCTTCTTACATATATTTATATTTATTAATTACTTTTGGAAAAAAAAATGATTACTACGACAAATTTCGTTATTTCATTCTTTCTCCAATCCTTAAAAAAAAAACATTTTCATATATATGATTAAGATTTAATTTAATGCGTCGAATTAAAGATTAAATTTTCCAGATTAAATTTTCTATAAAGATAAAGACTACATTTTCTTTAGAGCATATTTTTCAAGAATCAAACATTGAATATCATAAAATTATAGTAATATAATTCGATTTATTCGAAGAGAGGCTCAAATATTTGAGAAAGTTATTCTCCTTTCTCTTGCATAGTAGCTCTCACTTCACAGTTATTTTCCTGAATCGTAGTATTCACCAGAGTGGCGTTGTAATCCAATATCCATTTAAACTATATGGTAACTATAGAGCTCAAGGAGCAAATTAAACTCTTGAAATAAATAGAGCCAAAGGAACGAATAAATCACACAGAACAGATTAAGTCAATTCTACGAATAAGATCTAAAAAGCGAATAGATTTCCGCGGAAATTATGAGACCTATGAAATGAATAAAACACACTAAACGAATGAGACGTTTATAAATTAATTAAGGCAGTAAGGATCGTTATTCCAATAAGGCACGTAAAACCGAAAAAGGCCGTAAAAGCAATATGTGAAACGAATAAAGACTGCACAATCAATGAAGCTCATTAAACACTAAACCATTAAAGGGAAATTGCCAACTTTTTTACCATCGGAAGTACCGGAAGTATTGAGTTGTTTGTGCTCGATTTCAAATTAGCGTAGGCATTTATTCCACAATTTCCGTTTTCCTCTGATATAATTCATTGAAGTTTCTAAAACAGAACTCTAGAACTAGAAAACTCAAAGAGACCTCTCAGTCAGCGCTGTAACTAAGTAAGCCGCTTCTATGGGAAATTGCAGAATGTAATTATTGTCGTTGTTGTTGTTGGAATAACTAGTGCTTTTACTATTGCATACAGAGCAATGATTTTTAAATCATTTTAATAACTTCCCTTTTTCTTGCTTGAGCGATTCTATAAGATTTTCGCACATTAAACCGATGCGCTAGGACAGAACCGTGTAAATGCCTACATGTGAACCTACCTAATGCAGTTACCAAACCAACACTAGCAGACAATGGGTATAAGCAAGAACAAACCTGCGAGCAAGAACTCGAACGAACTTACGAGAACTTGTGGAAGAAACAAACCCACGAGGGAGCGAATGGAGGTAAGCAAGCAAGCAAGCTTTTAATAAAATTACACTAAGCGTGGTATGCTTATCATGAGAACGGAAGCGTTGCCGTATGAAGAAAATAAGCTTAGATAGCTTAGTTAATAATGATTTGATTTTATTAGTCATTCGTTAGTTAAGCTGATTTTTGGAAGAATTTAATTGACTTGGTTGGATATACGTGATTATTACGTGCTTAGAAATTACTTTCTTTCTTCGATAGCCTCTCTTTGTAGTTTTCCTCATAAATTATCGCTTCATTATTGGAAAATGTTCGTGATTTTCGCACTAATTAATTTTTTGTTCTGCAGTGAAAAGATTAACTTCGAATGGCTTAACTTCTATATAAATCAATCATTATTTTGTATTTTGTTAAATTTTTGCATAAGACTAAGACTTCTTAATTAACGGCATTGTATCAACAAAAGGTGTAAACCTCCGGCGATATGACGGTGTGATGTAGTCCCATTATTTCTTATACTATACGTCCAAGTTCTCGCAATATTTTTATCAAAAGTGTTATTGAAGCGGGATTGTGCTTTCATTGATTAAATTGAAATTAAAATCGAAGCTTATTATACTGACTTCGAGCATTTAGATAAATAAGATATACTTCTACTTTCTCAGTGATGTGTGCATTTGCTCTCATTTCCTGAAGGACTCCGTTTGTAAAATTTATCCATGCACTAAAAATAAAACACTGACTATAAAAAATATCATTTTATGCGCACACATAAACCTTAATTGAAGAGATATAGATATTCAATTGTCGAAAAAAGGAGAACAAGTAACAATGAGTAACCAGATAAACATTATAAATTCTCGACATGTTCTGACATACACCAAAATTAACGATAGAAAATAAAGTTAATAAAGAAATATACGAAGGTATGTGAACAACAAAGCAAAAACCGAAGCATACATTAAATTGAAAATATTACGGAAAGTAAGAAAATGTAAGACTTTTTAACATTTTTCTATAATTTAATAATTCGCTACATTTTACAAAAATCCAAGCGATTGCGGAAAATATTTCTGTGCAGATGAAATCATCATTATTTTACATTTGCAAAATTTTATTCAACAACTGAATTTTTATTTCTATTCAGAGTGCAAAATTGTGAAAACAATGGAAAATTACAATGGAATAATCCACCCATTGTTCGTCTCGTGTGTTCTCACAAATGGTTGAATAACGCACGAACGAAAAAATTATTAACAGCCCTCAAAGACGAGCAACTGATGCATAAACTGCAATTAGAGTCACACACACACATACGTTATGAACAATATAATCGATACTTGCACCCTAACGTGAAAATAAAATATTCTATTTTTGCACATGAGTAAATAAGATCTAAATTTACTATAGGCAAACCCCGCGCCCTCATTTACGATTTTTATTTTTCAAATACGTACGTTTCTTATGTATCTAATGCCTTGGAATCCTTCCATTAATTTGAGCGAGATTACGAAGGATTAACATTACACTGCACAACCTAGAGTGCCACTGATTTGAGTCTTCGCCGCTTTCGGAGACATTGCGATTTTTCTGAGAACAGCAGAAAATTGCTTCCCTCGAACATAATTGAAAGTAATCTTAAAGGTCCAAAGTGACGCGTAGATCAATGCTCGCGAATCATGTCCCTTAGAATAGTTCGAATTCTAATTTTAAATAGTATGAGATCAAGACTCGTTCCTCTTCTAATATAAAATATTTCGAAATAAGCACGTCTTCCTTAATGGGGAAACTCGACCGCTTGTATATCCAAATATACTCGAATGTACTAATCTCCTTCCTTTTAAACTCCTTCCTAATAGATTTTTACACAATTACCCGAAATATAAACTTTTCCATTAAGACCATTAAATTTATGAGAAAACTAGATGTCGTAATGACATAAATATATTAAAAAGTTAATTAAAGAGAATTTGTTTAAAAGCAGGATTCCAAGTGAAACTATTTACACATTCTAATTAATGACAGAATTGTGCAACAGCATGAGGAGATGGCCGAAAGCAATGGCGACAACCCCTAGATACCAAATGCTCACACTAACAATTAACTAGAAGGAAAACTGGATGTTGTTGTTACTGTTATTGCCGCTGGTGTTCTCTTATTCAATATTTATAATTTTTTATATATTTTTTCGGTTTTTCTTTCTTTAGTAAGCCCTCTTCAATCGTTTTCCATTCTGAAGAATGAATAGATGAAGTAATGACTAATTCTAACTTACTCGTAATATAACCCAGCGTAACGACAGGGTAACAACATATTGTTGAAAATATTAATTCAAATATTTTCATAAATTGGAAACAAAACAATTAAGAAGCCTAACTTCGGCTTGACCGATGCTTATATACCCTACACCCGCAATATATAAATTTACGGCTTCAATTTAACAGCCAATGGGTAGGGCATTCCCCTCTCCATATTACATTTCCCTTTTCTTCGTTAATTTAGATCTAGCAACACGTCTCAACAATTTTGCCCAGTGCCACTCCCATTTCCTCTGCATTTATAATGTCCAGAAACCTCCCGGCCATACAATTTCAGTTTAAGAAATTCCAACAGTGCACCGCTCACTGGTTATTAGTATCAAACAATAAATTTATAATACGGGTGTAGGATATATATGATCTTATTTCTTAAATTTTCTATTCAACATGAAATCATACTCGAAGACACCACCGTCGTATTATTCTTCTCTGTTGTCCGTTTTTCGGTCCTTTGCCTAAGATTTTGGATTTTATAAAATTATTTCTTGAATTTGTTGCTTTTAAGTTTCCTCGTTTGTTTTCGTTTAGTGGTCGTCTGTAGACGGCTCTCAAATGGCCATTGCTATGCTTAAGATTTACGTTAAAAGAGTTTTCCTTTAAAAACAGTCCCCCACTTTCCTTTATGAAACCCATTAATTAGTGGATTTGATTCTTATCAATTTTCACAAAACACGATGTTAATCCGCCTTGCCTCCTCATAGTATCCTTTGAAGTATTAAAAACTTTACATTCGCGTTTCTACAAAAATGTTCAAATTTTACATCTATATTAAAAAGTCAAATCATTAAAGAATTTATGACTGCAATTTGAAGGAGAAATATTTCGCTGGTATTTTTTTATAATAATGAACGATAATGTATTTAAAAGACCATCATAAATCATTAGGCGCCTACATCTACGCTTCACAAGGAATAACAACAGCAAATTGTGGGAACGCGTATAAATTTTATATATATATAAAGTCCACCGACATGCAATTAAAATACAAAAAGAAAGCGATAGATAATTTAGTGAACTTTTAATGGATTGATTTAAGTTTTATTTCTCTGATTTTTTTGTGGAGTTGTTAATTGTTTTTTTTTTTTGGTGAATTAATGCACAACCTTGACCTTGACCATGAAAATATATTCATTCCAATAAATTTTTGAAGAAACCATGACAGGTGCAATATGTACAAATACCCTCCTCTCCTTTACATTAAAAAGCTTATATAGAATGTTCTTTCTGACGCATCATAAAGAAGTCGTTGAAGAAGCAGAGAGAGGGAGATAGTTATTAGAGAAAGAAACAACAATATATATAGATGAACAATACAAAAAATAGTCCAACATTCGCCGCTTGGACTAGCCCGATGTGTTAAAAATTTGTGGCGTATCTTCTTCAACACATGTAGAGCTTTGTATATATGGCAGGTAACATTAATCTACTGAATGAATGACTAAGCGATTTACTAAATTAATGAGTTGTCTGAATCTCTCGAGCATTTTGCAACCATTAATTTTAATTGATTTGACGATTTTTATGACTATCAAGGAAACGAAGCGTGAATAAACCTTGAAAACATGTAAATGTTTTCGCGAAAAATTAACAACATTGAAGAAGAGGAAACACTGTAAAATATTGCTTTATTTTTAATTCTTAAAGGACAAATCACGAACTTGATTTCTTTGTCAATTTTAAAATGATTTTTGCGGAACGAAAAAATTTTAAAATACCAAAGAAAAATGTTTCAACTGAAAATTCTGCATTTTAGAACGGGTCTGATTGCAAAATATTGTCCCACATTGTAGCAGCACCGACCTTTTTATGAATGAGACAACAGTAGTCACAACATTTGAAAAGACATGACGGAGTTTTCGGGTAGAAAACCAAGATAAATTTGAAATTGAAAACTTTTAAGTTGGATAAAAAATTCCGACTGTCAAACTTTTTGATACAACCTTATCAAATGACAGCAAGGTCAACCGACAAAAATGCGAAACATCTTTACCAGATAAAATCATTAACAACAGAAACAAGCAGTAAAAGTAGCGTAATAGCAGCAAAAACAGTAGAAGCTTAAGTAACATATTAACAATAATATTTGTGTCAATATTTTTTCGTTACCCGATAGGGTTCTCCGGTGATGATAATGCCATTTGTATTTGTGGTCATTCTCTTATGATTGTAAATCATTCTCTAAGAAATTTGGTTTAGATACAAAACAATTTCTGTTGAAGCCGTTTGTATCTAAATTATATTTCACAAGCAGTCTGTTTCAAATTGTGTGAGATTATTTAACGTTCTACATTAGAAATGTCATGAATCAAGCGTGATTAAATATTAAGAAATATCACAACAATCGTTGCTTGTTGACAAAGAAAAAATGCCACGAGCATTGATAGTTCGGCCTTCGGGTAATATTTTATTTGTATGCTATTGTTTTTAACTTTGTTATAAAGTTATTAATTATCTTTCCTACAAAATAAAATGCCCGCGAAAGTATTCTAAGAATTATTCTTAGATTCCGTAGCACAGATAAAAAAAGTTTAAAGAAATTAACTTCCCTAAATTTTATTTTGTAATAATAGAAACTAAGAGTACGGAATGATTGTAGATGGATGCAAGCACAAGAATGAGGATAATGGTTATTTTGCTTGTATCCGTTTGCCACGTGTTGTCGCTCGCGAGACTTGTAATGAAATTTTGCATGCCTGCACAATTCAATTTCCTGCCGACGGAAATGAAATGCTTGTCAAAGTATGAAACTGAACTTGAAAGAAACTCTGCGAACATTTTGAGAAATTGTATTGAGGGGTGGGACGGCCGAGGAAACAAAAATACCTCTCGCACATCGACTAGGTGGTGACTGCTAGTTATTTAAATTAAATACATATTTTCAAAACAAAAATCGGCGAAAATCAACCATCATTCTCGATAAAGTCATAATTGGACCCGTACTATTTTCACAAATTAATTTGGGATCCTAACCAATGCACCTTAAAATCTCATAATGAATATTATAAATATTTAATGTCGAAAGTCGAAATTTTATCACATTTGACTGAATTCCCAGCAAGACCTGTCTTTTTACATAAAATACATTCTTTATATGTCAAAGTTAATTTGTGACTGTAATACCATTTGACAAACGCGAGTTCTTGGAAGCTCCTTAAATGCAAAGACTATTTTCAATTGCGAATCGACAGATTTGTAGGAGTGTCAGTGAAAATGAATGAAAATTCGGGAACTAACAATATTGCTTTTCTAGAAGAGTAGTTATAAGTCTTTCAAAATAGTAGTTATAAATAAGTCTTTCCTGCCACTGCATTAATTTCTTGTTTTCCTTAAGATTTGATACGATGCTATTCTCAGAGAATAAAAAGTCGCGATTTATTTCTTTTTTAACTTGAGCTATTTGTATCAAATTTTCTTAAAAACCTTTTCCAGTATGCATTTGTTTTTATGTGCGTTTTCCAAAGAAACTTTCTTATAATTTTTCTGTTTTTTTGAATAAATTTCGATGACAGTTCATCATAAATTTTGCATTATGCAAAACTGCTCAGAAACCATTCTCGAGAATTTATGAATAAATCGTCACCTAAAAGCAGCAGCAACAACAACAACACCAATATCACAACCAACAAAAACAGTTGGCCGCAGTAAAATATGAAACTAAAGAAAAGCAAAGACATTTGTCTGAAACGTCAACAAATCATTTAAACTCGATGATGATGTGTAATGTTATTATCGAAGTAATGATGGCGATGAAATGACATCAGGCAACGACAAAGTATATATGATTTTTTTATCATTCTTGCCGTTAGGGAGTGAGTGTATGTAAATATCATAAATGCGAAAGTTTGTTCGGAACAACAACAACAACAACTGCAACATCTCTTACACTGGCCAAAATTACAGAATTAGTAAACGAAAATATTTTTGTTTATTATGTGATTTCGCTCGTACATTATGCATAGACTATAAAAGTATACGCCACGAAGTATTCCATTGACGTAATGTTAATTTTCATCATATTTTCTCTACGTCCTCCAACGAACGATTGCATTGCGTGTTATCGCATCGTATTGCACCACGCCGCCTCCACCACATCGCATCGTAACGCATCACCGCGAACAGAATTATGCAATCGCGTTATTTTGTGCACGCGAGAACACATTTTTCTACACTTCAATCATTTTTATGCTTCTGTTGTTTGTTTGTTTCATTCAAGATTTTTCTTGATTGATTTCGTTTCTGCTTTTAAATGCATACTTTGGTCGTTATTGCCGTTTATTGCCTTCAGGTGATAACAGTTTACTTCAAACAGATATTATAAATACATATAAGGAAGAATTGATTACCGTTCCGTAATGCTCCCTACAGTATCATAGTTTCACCCTTTCGTCTGTGACAAAATAATTTCATACAGAAGTTAAAATAGAACTGAAGCTGGATTTAGTTTTTGACATGAAAAAAATTAGACTTATACTTCATAGACGACACAGGGCCAAACGTCTATACAGACAATACGACAAAACGATATGACAAAAGGAGATAATAAGAGAAATTATAATAAACGCGTAACATAAACAAAAACCGTATCTTTTTATAAATATTTTTTCTTCTAATTCTTTTTTCCTTCTCTCTCTCTATCTATCTATCTTACAGACCCTAAACCGCGACTAATTTATACACCCACCACAATCTCGTGTCAATGGACGAAACGCGGCAAGTTTCGCGGCAGCAGCAGTTGCGAAAGTACGCCCAACATCAACACAATGACTAAATATAAGGCGATATTGATATAAAAGGGTGATATTGGCATATTGGATAGGGTGATACTGATTTGAAATTATCAGTTGTCCAACTGTTTTATAATATATGGTTCGATCGGTCGATCCGTTAATGGACCCAAACTATTCTCTAATACAATAAAAATACTGGAAAAATCAAATTCCTCTTAGAAAAGTTATCACGTTCTCTATTCTCGCAATAACAAAAACAAAAGAAATATTCTGTTAAATATTATGCGGTTGAAAACCTTTGAATCCGTTTGGTGTGGTTCCAACCAAGCCAAACACCGTCTAGAAGTGTGAAAAATAGAAAGAAAAAAAGAGAGCAAACAGCGAAAATTGAACATGATTTCTCTTCAGTGGAAACAAACGCTAGCAACGGTTCAACTAAAACTATTTTCTGTTTTCCTTATTATTTTTACCTTTGCCATAAACTTAATTCGCGTGGTTGGTTGTGGTGCTATTCTAGGATCGATTAGTTGCGCATGGATGAATGGATACTAAAGGAAATAATGAAATTCAGTACAAAACGTGCATTTTAAATGAACGTGCATGAATTTACACACACGCTCTAGTGTTAACTTCAACAACAACAACAAAATTGCAATAGCTTTTAAAGTTGTACAAATCACAGTTCCAGAGAATAGAGTAAAACCTAAAACGATATTCGAATACTCAACAAATACTAATTAAAATATATGATGCGAACAACACGTGACTTCCTTGTACGCCTAACCGATTGTAGCCAAATTGAGAAGTTCAGAACTCGAGGTTGCAGCAGTACATAGAACAAATTTTCAACTTATGCACCCTTTGAAGTATCTATATAATTCTACAGAATCCTTTGAGAAAAGTAAACCTTCACCACGATCGACTAGGATAAAAATAAGAGAAAGAGTTTTAAATGATAAAACACTCCAAAATACAAACTACTAGTCAAAAATAATAATCCACAATACTCAGAAAATGCTAGTCTAAATTGATTCACAAGTAGTCAATTTATATCCGTTTGAATCAGAATTTCGAAATCTTCCATCAGACCTGTTTGTACTCCATACAATGAAATAAATAATCATCATTCAAAGCATTTGTCACAAAAAATCAAGGACGTTTTTGAAAATATTGTCCAAGCGCAAGCAGCCGTTTTAAGATTAAATAAATTTAACGGATTTATTAGCAATAAGTGTCGTCCAGAATAATATTAAATTTGTTCGAGACCTCTACCATTTCTCCACTATTTGTCTGCTCCAGAAGACGTATAAAAATTATACATTTTATATAATCTTCTCATACAATTAACGCTGTAGAAGCTATGTTTGGTTGTGACTACAGAAATCGTTTGGCTAATTATTTTGGACTCACAAGCAGAAGTTGATAATATTTTATGAACACGTTGATATATTTAAATGTTTTTGTGTATAAATATTGATATGACAAGCCATCAAGGCATTACGGAAAGTTGAAATAATTTCATCATAACCAAAAAGCAATCTGACAAGATTTAGCATTACTGGCAATTTTCACAATATATCCATTACTAAGTTTTGAGTCCTGCTCGTAAATCGTAAACGTAAAAGTAGATGTTGGAAAAATTCAAATCATCTTTGTTGAAACGGTAGCTATTCCAAATGGCAACATTTTTTAAATTTTATAAAAGGCGCAAATAAATTTTCTAATTTAATTTATGTCTCACGATATCACCCTCTAGAGAGAAGACATCAAGTATTTGTATAAATTACAAATTAAAAGCTAAAATTGCTCTGTCAGAAAAATTCAAGCGAATATAATTACTTTATTTGTGTAAGTGCTTTCCCTTCTGCTTAACCTTCTTTTCACCTTCTCCAATAATCATAACCTCTGCGAAAGTCGTAGCCGGCAAGTTGCCAATTAATTTCGCCAATTCCTCAAAATGTCAGCGCCAATATTTTCTTTTTTTTATCATTAACAATTCAGTTATAGTGAAAACACCAACAACAACTATATTAGGTTTCTATTCTACCAAACATAAAACCAAACTATTCTCACTCATTCGATTATTTGTTATCGATTAAAAACTGTCTATCTCAAGTTTGCAAGAGAATGAATTTTTACGAAGTTTCAAAGCAATTTAACTTATGAGGTAAGAAATGTTGACCAGCGAAAGCTCGCAATGCTAAAGATGAGCCTACACTTCTTTAACTTCGACTTAAGTTTAACGAAAGAAAAATATGTTGTCAATGTTCGCTGCTTATAGCGGACAGCCCATTTCCGCTGACAAATCATTACTCTAGCAGCACCATCTGCAGGGACCTGACATTATCTAAACAAGATTTTTTTTTACTTCCTGATTTTCTGCTCCCTTCGTTGTTAACTGTGCATTTCTTTTCTTTTTCAAGTACCCCTCATGCCGCCCTCCCACCAGTTACTTTTGCTGCAAAAAATTCTTATTAATTCCCAACTGTCATTAGCAGAAAAGTTCTTTTTTCCTTTCCAACATTTTCTATAAATTCTGAGAAAATCTAAGCAGTGCCAAAATGATAGGTATATAAATATTCTATGTATTTTGTTGTATTCTACTTTATTTTTCACACAGTACACACACAGTACAATCAGTGTATAAAATATTTAAGTAAGTAAGTTTTCTGAAATAAGCTCGAATGACAGAAAAACAAAGCATTGGGAGGGAAGGTATGAAGTGAAAGAACCGAAACTAAGTATCCGGTGCTGAATTCCATTTCTATAAAAATAAAGGTTAATAACATTCTTATCACACCAGACTAATTTCAAATTATAACAAATCATAAGAGTTAATTAATTCATTTTTTCTTTTCTTTTTTACTGATTTCACAGTCTTAGCAATGTAATGTATTCTGCATAAATAAATTAACCTTTAATTAGATTTACCACAGGCTTAAGGCATAGATCGTTACTGTCAGATACTCAGTTTTTTTCGTCTTTCTTTATATTCATCTATTGTATTTATCGGATATCTTTCCTGTCCGCAAATTTCTGACTTGAATGATAACGTTTTACGAAGAGACAATTTGCTCATTTAAAATAATGAAAGTCGTTATAGGGACTAACCTGCCCTTAATGTTATCAATTAGCAAAATTATATATACACAGTATCTGCGTAAGGATTGCTTGGCATTGATATATTTATTGATATCGCTATTATTCAACAAAAAATGGACTAAAATAGTGAGTAGTCGGTGCAAAATAGAAACAAATTCTTAGAATGTGTTTGTACAAATCTTGATTTCCAGCTCCATTCATCGTATCACATGATACAATTTCTCACATGCAAGATTCTGTGTGGAATTATCTGCAATTAAAAACTATCAACGCTCAGACTATTTGACGACAACGTGTACCTTTCAAAAACTTCCAGCAAATATTTTCAGAGACAATCAGAGAAAGAAATAAACATCGGATAAATTTTATCTTTGTTTCAGTACTGTTTATTCGCCTGTCCTGAACAACGTGTTTATGGCCGCAATCATGTTTAATTCTAAACAAACTGTCCTTAAGACAAGATATACTTTTTGCAATTTTGTCTTCTCGTATTATTTTCTTCTTCTCTTGTATCACTGATAATGTCTGGACGTTGTTGCATTTTGTGGTACTGCGGAATTTTTCTAGCTTCACATTTATTGTTTTTCTTCTAGGTTTTCTTCTCTTCAAATATTTATTCAACTCGTTATATCAATAGAAGTTAGCTATAACAATCGAAGCGACACAGCAGAAAGTAAAGTCAACAAGCAATTACAACACCTTTTCCTCGATTACAACAACACCAAAATCTATAACAGCAATAAAATCGAAAAAGGAAAATCAAACCAAACTGAAGAAGGCAAAACTAAAAAAAAAACATATACAATACATGTTATATACATTCATGTTATACATATACAATATACAAAATATGTTACATATAGAATATGTAACATATACATATACATATAGAAGTGAAAAACTGTGTTTACTTTTTTCTGAGACTTAATGAAAATGTTTAATCAACCATCTTGATCAATCCATCTTGACCATCTTGATCAATTATTAAAAAAAGCAAAATTATATTATACACACACAATATGTCGAAATTATTGGGCGGATTATGTCAATCCTGTGTTATAGAATTAATTTGTGATGCGATCGTTTTAAAACAGGAATATGGAACACTTTTTAGACTCATATTTTGGTCAACAACTTGGCCAACAGGGAAACCGACAGGGAAACAAGTCCTTCACTTTTTCTTTCCTTTATTTTTGTTCTACTTAATACAGTTTGGGTGCCACAATAAGAAATCACGTCTTTTCATAATCGGCAATCTTTCTTAAGCGAAACGCAATAAGAGCGAGCAATTTTGCTTGTTTCTCACCAATATAGTGATTCCTACAAACAATTAGACAGACATGCAGACAAACAGGCGGGCAGACGGGCGGAAATACAGCGGTAAAACGGTAGGAACGAACCTAAAAACTATAAAAAAGTACTAAAGGTTGATCATTATTGAAGTGGTTACTGATGCGCAGTGGTTTCAAACAGAAATCCATCGGTCAAAATCGATAACATTGAAACGAATATAAATTGTACAGCATGATTTTAGTACAGTTTTTTATAAAAAAAGTCGGTAGTTTAAAGACTTCCATTGCCGAACGAAAATGTAGCTACGAAATTAAAATAATATCGATATGTGCCGTCCCATCGAAAAACTTACAAACATATTCAAATATCAAAAACTGAAGCTAACACCAAAAAACTAAAAAATCCCAAAGGATTCAAATACCAGTCTTCAGTCTTCTGAACGTCCTTCAGCTATCAGTGAGTGCACACTACAAATCTGCAGTGGCTTATCACAATTTTAAATATAGAATGTACAGATAATTATAAAGATACCAACAACATTGAAAAAGCTTTGTTTGCTTAATATCATGCAACACTAAGAAGTCCGCAAAACAGGCATGTTTGCCAAATATTTACAAAGTCGGTTAGCTGCATCGATTGTGGTTTGCGCTAATTCTCACGTCCTACTCGAAACATATACGAGTATAACATAAAGGGCGAAACATCGACTACAATAACAACAACAAAATCGTAAAAACCTAAAACACCTTTGGTACTTTCATAAAATAAACAAAAACAGTACACAGAAAATGATACATCTGTTGATTGCACAGCTCCTTCTTCATGGCAGGACTTTACACCTGAGTGGATTGGACCTCTTGTGTAACAACCTAAGCAAGTAGTTTTTGGCAGTTATTCCCCATTTTTTCCCAACAAAAAATTTGTATGCTCAAAATTGCAGTACATTTTGGTAGAGGGTTTTGGTAGATGAAGTATGTGGACAGTAGAAAATAAAAGTGGAGCGTCATGCGAATCAAAAACGGAAAGGGTTTATGGTATCGTGTGGTTTCA
The DNA here is from genome assembly GCA_963966595.1 of Physocephala rufipes. Lineage (NCBI taxonomy): Eukaryota > Metazoa > Arthropoda > Insecta > Diptera > Conopidae > Physocephala > Physocephala rufipes. The sequence goes on along the minus strand of OZ016502.1, from coordinate 40,574,242 downwards.
GCGGTCCGAGAGCATATCCTTCAAGAAGGGATTTAAAAGGTGGTTGAGGCAAAAGCGGTTGATATAAAAGTAATTCGTGTGTTCGTAAAACAGGGCACTATTGTAAAACAGGGAGAGGTGAATTTCTGTAAAAGTAATGAGCAGAAACGACTTTAACGATTTAACCCAAAATCCTTGACTTAACGGAGAGTAGAATAAGGAGGATTATTACCATAAAAGTTATTGGTGTAAGAAGAGTCAAGACGTGAGGAGACCTGATTTAAAAGAAAAACATCGACGTAGCCACATGGTTTATCAGCATCACCAACATTCGCCCTAGAACGGAAGGACAGGGAGGCAGGAAAATAGAAAAGTGCCAAAGAGGACAGTAAGTGTTGGAGAGCCAAAGAGTCGACAATGTCGAAGGAGCGGTCAGCAGTAATCGTAGCCTGCAGCCAAGTAATGGACATTGAAACCATTAACTGAAGTGCAATGAAGTGAGGAATTTTTATCACTCAGGTAAATTTCAGTCGGAACTTAAAGCCGTCAAGAGACATTTAATTGCTTTCAGGTTGAGCAACCGTCTACGTATATCACTAAAAGTTTTATCTGCGAAGCAACATCAAATCTTACTGCAACGGGCTTTAAGAACTCTCTTCTCAAAACTGACATCACAGAATATTTATGAGCTGCCTTTTATATTTGAGGCCTAAAAAATATTTATTTATTTTTGTTTCAGTAATGGTAATTTTCACTCTAGGTTTAGAGAAGGTAATTTTCCCCATTAAAATAGATTTGCCGACCGAAAACGGACAAACTTTTTAGCTTTAACATTAAGATAATCGGGTCTCCAGCGCTTTGCAAAAGAAATTCGACATAAATATTCGCTCTTCCAGAAACATATTTTCTGTACCTAAAATCACAAGGTACAGAATGGGCTGAATTGGGCTAACTTTTCTAGTATTTTATTGACCCTTTTGGAGAGTTACCTGCCAACATTTCGAACATAAGTGCCTAACAGAGCGAACTCATTTGCTCATTCTGCTTAAAACGCAAAATGTAATTAAATAAGTCAAAACAGGATTAAAGCGCAATAAAAAGGCCTATACCTTAATATCGCCAAATGCGACAAAACATCTAATTATATATTTCGTGAAGTAAGCAAAGCTGAAGAGGAATAGCAATAATAAATAAATAAAACGAAAATGTATCATTAAAATACTCATAAAGGATAAATGAGCATATACTCACTCACACACACTCACAAACACGCACATTCAAATAAAATCATATAAACGAAGACAGTTAAAAATTAAACGCATTGGAGCGTATGGTACAAGTGGCCCCATCACTAACATTAGCAACAACATAAGCCACGTCAGCCTCAGCATCAGCCAGCACCATCATCGATAATATCAAGAGGCAGAGAAGGAAAAGCAGCAGCAACAGCTTCAGATCCAACATCAACACGAACATCAACAGCAGCAGTCTCAACATCAGCATCAGCATCAACAGTAAATTTATTGCTCATTGATTTATGACCAAAATTGTAAAGTGCGAGATTGCAATTGCGAAAATGTTGTCAGGCTGCCATGTTGGTTCGTGTTGTAATCCAAATTATATCATAGTTGTTGGTATTGGTTTTGCTTTTCCTATTTCTACTGCTCTTTTTCTTACTGCCACAGATTGCCGGAGTCGATACTGCTTTTGCTCTTGCCATCGCTATTCTTGCCTCTGCCGTTGCGATCCTGTTAATGCTGTTTCAACTTTAGTACCATTTGTCGTTGTTGTTCGTTTCGTTAGATGTTCCTGCCTAAGGGATTTGTGAAAAAAGAATGCGGCAATGCGATCAAGCGAGTGTTAGTCGAAAACGAATGAGAAAACGGGCCTAAAATTCAGAAGCTACATCAGAGATATTTCATAAAAAACGAATAAAGAACAAAATGTGTAAAAAATGTAGATAAAAAGTAAATGTAGAAAGATGGGCGGGGGTTTCTGCATCATATGTGAGCAGGAATAAAAGCCATTAAGAGGATTAAAAAATATTACAAGTCCATCACTACTACCTATCAGTATTGCTATTATTTTTTGTTTGAATGCTTTATAGAAGGCAGTTTGGCTTTTTCATACTAAATACTATATAACGAATTTCAAAAATTATTAAAATTTGAGATTTTAATTTGTCGTAAAGTTCATGTTTCATTTTTTGTAGTTTGCTAGAAGGTATTCTAGGTTTTTTGTAGAGTATGCTAGGAAGACAGCGTATGCTAGGAAGTAGAGTAGAGTATGCTAGGAAGACAGCGAAATTCGAATGCTTCAAATTAATTTATCAATACAATATTTCATAACTACTAATTAATTCTTCCTTAAATAGAATGTTTCCATTATAATGAAAAATTATATAAGTATGTAGTGCATTAGTTGTATATATAAGAAAATCTGATTATATAAAGAGGTTACACACTTATGCAAATCTCTTTTCAAATTAAATAAGCTTAGAAAGGACGTTTTTGTGCCATTATATTTGACAAATATTTAATATTTCAAAGCAGAAGTCTTTTCAATATTTAGAGCAATTGTGACGACCTATCAATCCTAACAACGCATTCATGTATTTATCTCCAACATATTACCTCTGTGTTCTGTTTGTGAAAAAATAAATATCAAATATCCAATTATTTTCAAAAATCAATCCATGAAGTTTCAAAAAACTCAATAAATTGTAGTGTAAAATAATATTTACGTTTCATTGCAGAAGCTATAATTTTATGTGAAAGGGAGGATGATAATGATGATGATGCAACGATGTATGGACTGGATTGCGATAGTGACTACTAAAGAGAAAAGAAAAAAAAGGGAGAAAACAAAGGAATTTCTTAAAAAGTAATTTATAGTTTATATTACTTTCACATCATAAATTATATATAATAACAACTGCATATTTACGAGCATATTGGCAAAATAATGAGATAGGAAGACGTTGTTGTACGCGTATGTATATCGGTTTGTCAGTCTATATATTTTAGTGTTAATGACGGAAGCCAAGGCAACCTATCTTGTGCAATCTTCTGTGGACTATAGGTCGTTGTGTGTGAATGTGTGTGTGCGTGTGTGTTGTGTGTTTTTGCATGTGTGTGTGCCTCTGTGTACGTAATAATCTGTGTATTAGCCGTATACAAGTTGCTTCATAAAAGCACGTAGCTTCGCACATTACTACGTCCGAACATTACTTGTATTAAAAATCCGACATTTATTATCCATTAATTGCTACGTAATTCAGTTAATGTGCACATTAATTAAAAATTTAATACCCTTTGAAGTGCACATTCAGCAAAACGAAAAAAAATAAATTAATATTTGAGTAATATATATTGCGATATACATACATAATGCGATATACATACATAAATCAATATGACAGCACAGTAATATTTCTAAATACATATAAAATTAAATGAAATCACTGAGCAGATACATCAAAAAGGTTTGAGCGCAACAAAAAATGAATAACAAATTATCATCAGCCGTTGTTATTCTTAATTAGTTGGATTTAAAAGAGTTTAGAGATAATATATTAGTGAGTCAGTTACAAATAAATTAAATTTCGTCAGTTGTTCAATTTGTGTAAATTTTTCAAAGTAATCATTTCGTCCCTCAAACACCACAGGAATGTATTGTATTTCTCAAAGGATTAATAGAAGCTTACAAAATATGATTTTATTTTTAAAAATGTGTAAAATATGCGGATGAGTTAAAATTTCCTCGCCTTTTAGGAATCTATGAATATTAACACTTATAATAATGTAGAATCAACCATACCGGATCAAACAAAATATTTTATTTTGTCTAATATAACGATAGTATATCCATGCCAAATCATGATAAACAACACACTCGTTTTTGTTTCGTGTCGTTTCAAGAATAGTCGACAATGTATACCACCGCATACGCTAATCCACATCGAATCAAAAAGTTGCTTCTTCTCTCCTAAAATCTATAAAAATTCCTGCCAACATTCAAACTCTATAGATCGTAGATATTATAGAATGCAAAGGCAGCAGACATCATTTTTATCAAAGCGTCTCTACATGCTCGTATATTTCCAAATTACTCTAAAGGAATAAAAAAAGTATAATATTTCAAACCGCGACAACAGCAATCAGTAAGTCACGCTAACGACTGAGGAAAGCTAAAGTAATCACACAGTCTAATGTCAAGGTTAAACATAAAAAAAGGGTAGGACAAAAAATTAAGTGAGATTCCAATCTCGGCATAGCACGCTTCAGACACAACTAAGGCTTCAGCAAATACATTCTTATATAGAAGAATATGTATTCAACCATTTGTATGTATTATCTTACAAATACGAACACAAAAGGGTAAATACAAGTGAGTTTATGAGCACATATTCATACATAAAAAAATATAAAAGCCACAATGCAACAAGAAGTTTATTGAGAAGACTATACAATAAGTAATACTAATTCAGAGGAATCTACAAACCAAAGGAAAAGGAAAACGTAAAAGTATACACATAAAAATCTTGTCATTAATGACATCGCGCGTGTAACGCCACGAATTGAGTGAGCAAGGAGTATAGTTGGCAGTGACTCTTTGGTCTATACTGATTACGGAATTTGGAGAAAGGATACATGCTTAGGCATCAATACACGCTTTGGTTGGCAACTGTAGCGGCGGCAGAGTTGGCAGCTGTTGCCTTTTTAACAATGTGTGTGTGTGTGTAATCCAAGGAACCAAGCCACCTTCAGGCAGTTACCTGTTGTTGTAGGTTAGGTTATAGGGTGGTTTATTTCAAACACATAATGTTATCGCAATCGAACTTTGCCGCAACCACCACCAATTTTCTTATTTATATTTTTGTGTTGAAAATGAAAAACAGTCATCAATCAAGTCATCATTCAATGGACGAACAATGGTCGAGTTGATAATAACGCAAGTCATTTTTGTATAATAATAATAATAATGGCGCTGATTAAACTGAAAATATTCAATTACGGTTGAATAAACCAGAAAAAAACCCTGAACATCAAATAAGAGTAGAAACGACTTTTACCTGTGATAGTCTGTGGCTGCGTTTTAGTACAGAAATATTACTTCGGCCAATTTTAATGTTCTTGGATTCAAATTTGAAATTATATCATTTATTATATAGTTTATAATATCTGAAATATTTCAATATAATATTTCTCTTTCGTGATGGTTTGTTAAGTAAATAAATTAATTATATTTAAATTTCAATACACAATCCTTCATATTGACTACCAGCGGGTAAAATTAAATCATTTTCTGGAGGTGGAAGTTCTTTATGCCGTTTTCTGTGGCTTAGTGAAGCTCAGACATTTAGACGAAACATTATTTCTTTGAATATACTCTATAAAACTAAATT